>JARQOC010000001.1:487270035-487571094 GCA_033576535.1 Allobates femoralis
TCTGTGAGTGCTGTGCAGTTTTTTTCTGTTTTATGTATAACGAATGGAGAATTTGGCTCCATGACTGCAATTTGCACCCTCATCACCCACAGGTGGTCTTAAGTTGAGATGGTGTCCACCCACTTGAGAGTGGGATAGGGAGGAAAAGGAGGACAGGGATGCCAGCGTTAGGACTCATCAGACCTGGGGTCGCCTTGTCGCGGCTGATGAGCAAACGGACATTGGCCAATGTGCGTACCAAGAACCCCAAGAAAATAAAAAAAATACGTTTAAAGTGCATTTGGAGACAGCTTGCTACACACTGAAATCATAGGACAATGAACTCCTGACACTTCTGTGAACTCAGTTAAGTTGTGGAGAGCAGACTAAGTATTTTCAGGTCTCCATGGGTTACTAACCATCTACCTAATACATTGGTTCCGCTTATCTTAGAAATCTGCTTTGTCTGTCCCTGCTCCTCCACCCCTCCCTACCCGACTCTGCTTTGCGTCACCTGTCATATCCACCAGAGCATATAACACTGTTTTGCTTTTTTTTTTTTCTTTCTCTTCTTTCCCTTTTATCTACTGCTTATGTCTTCAGAATTTGTGTCGTCATTTTTCATTCTTTTCCATAGATTTTTTTCTTTTTTTTATTGGATTCATAGAAAATATAGTTATTGGAAGTGCGGCACGTGCCGCCCATGGAGTGTGTGCGCCCTACACGAGAGCAGCCTCTACCTGCCGCCAGGCGCACGTTTTCTCCTATGTCGTTTATGTTGGAAAAACTTCCAGGAATGTTTTTACTATTTGTTCAATTTCTAATTATTGCTGTAGAGATATGAGCAGTGACACTCGCGCTGACCGTCCACAATGAGCGGCATCTGCTGCCAGGACACAGCTGGGTGTAACTGCAGGACAGTGTGGCAGCGCCCCTAGAGCTAACCCGGATAATTACATGCAGGTGGGAAGAAGCCGCTGTACCTGTGTGAGAGGCTCAGGCCTGTACAGGACACCGACAGGATCGGGACGGCGGCTCCGCCCACGTGTGACGTCTTCATCCGCTGTGTACGAGAGGACGGCGGCGGTCACTGCTCTGCCCGCCTGACAGCTCTAGTGCCGGGGCTCACCGCCTGGTGCCTCATTATTACGAGTCAGTGCTAGAACATGGAGTTCTAACACTCCGCCGTGGATCCACCAGGGGGCGCTCCTCAGCCGGCGTCCGGTCACTGCAGGGCTGCACGTCTCTATCCCCGTGTTATGCCCCTCGGTAGTGATGGGAAGTCCGGCTCTTTTTGGAGATAATCCTGCGGTACATTATAATGATTACAGAACTTTACCTGTACAGTGATCTCCTCATTCTACACATGTACAGGGATCTAGTGAAGACTGAAGTCTGTTCTTAACATTCCTGTGGCCTCAGATAGTCAGCTCCTGTGATCAAGGTTCATCTCTTTATACACCTGCACAGTGTATATACATATAGTGATCAGTATACAGGCTCTTTATCATTCCTGTGTCCATAGATTGTCAGCTCCTGTGATCAAGGTTCATCTCTTTATACACCTGCACAGTGTATATACATATAGTGATCAGTATACAGGCTCTTTATCATTCCTGTGTCCATAGATTGTCAGCTCCTGTGATCAGGACTCTTGCTCCTCATTATACACCTGTACAGTGTGTATATGTATAATATAAATATATATATATACACACACACACCTATATATTTGTTATCAGTATAGAGGCTCATTATTCCTGTGTCCATAGATTGTCAGCTCCTGTGATCAGGACTCTCGCTCCTCATTATACACCTGTACAGTGTGTATATATACATATATATTAGTCTTCAGTATAGAGGCTCATTATTCCTGGGTCCTCAGATTGTCAGCTCCTGTGATCAGGACTCTCGCTCCTCATTATACACCTGTACAGTGTGTATATATACATATATATTAGTCTTCAGTATAGAGGCTCATTATTCCTGGGTCCTCAGATTGTCAGCTCCTGTGATCAGGGCTCTCCTCATCATTATGCACCTGTGCAGTGTATGTGTATCTACTATATAATCGTCTAATTCTGTCTGCCTGTAACGGAAATCCCGTGTTCCTGAGTGGTCACAGGCGGCTGGCGCATCCTATCAGGATCGCAGGATTTAAGAATTAGACGATTATATAGTAGATAGCGGCTGTTAGCGGTGACGCTGCACACACACCCCTCTCTGCCTAGTCTCCCACCCACAGCAGTTCGGCCCACTTCACAATAAAAAGGACCCGAATAAAGGGAAATGAGAAAACAACTCGGGCCCGAGACAGACGAGGACAGGCTGCGGCATCGGAACCGATCCGGTCCAAATGAGGAGAGGCAGCGCTGGGCCGCCACAGAAAGCACTGCGCTGTCCAGATCCCCAGCAGCATCACAGCCAGTGAGTACCCTGCAAGACAGCTGATGGACATGGAGGGGGCACCGGAGGACACGGGGGTGCAGGGAGTGACACGGAGGTTGCAGGGCAGGAAGCGCATCACTCAGTGCCCGCTGTCACTGTACAGTGCCTACTATTACTACACAGTGCCCAATATCATCACTACAGTGCCCAATATCACCCTATAGTGCCTACTATCACTATACAGTGCCCAATATCACCATAAAGTAACTACTATTACTATACAGTGCCCAATATCACTATACAGTGCCTACTATTACTACACAGTGCCCAATATAATCACTACAGTGCCCAATGTCACCATATAGTCCCTACTATTGCTATATAGTGCCCACTATCCATAGTGCGTACTATTAATATACAGTGCCCAATATCACCATAGTGCCCACTATCCAGTGTCTACTATTACTATACAGTGCTCAATATGACCACAGTGCCCACTATCCATAGTGCCTACTATTAGTATACAGTGCCCAATGTCACCACAGTGCCCTATCCATAGTGCCTTTTATCACCACACAGCAGAGTTGTGCTGTTGTCTCCTTTCTACAGGCAGGAGATTGATCTGTCAGTAATTGTTCTGTATAATGTGACTTAATAAGATTGGTCCTGCCCTGTTATATATACTGTCCTGACCTATATACTCTGCCCTCTTATGTATACAGTGCCTTGTGAACGTATTTGGCCCCCTAAAACATTTCAACCTTTTGCCACATTTCAGGCTTCAAACATAAAGATATAGATTCTAATTTTTTGTCAAGAATCAACAACAAGTGGGAAACAATTGTGAAGTGGAACAAAATTTATTGGATATTTTAAACTTTTTTAACAAATAAAAAACTGAAAAGTGGGGCGTGCAATATTATTCGGCCCCCTTCATTTAATACTTTGTAGCGCCACCTCTTGCTGTGATTACAGCTGCAGTCGCTTGGGGTATGTCTCTATCAGTTTTGCACATCGAGAGACTGAAATTCTTGCCCAATCTTCCTTGCAAAACAGCTGGAGCTCAGTGAGGTTGGATGGAGAGCGTTTGTGAACAGCAGTTTTCAGCTCTTTCCACAGATTCTCCATTGGATTCAGGTCTGGACTGTGACTTGGCCTTTTAACACCTGGATACTTTTATTTTTTAACCATTCCATTGTAGATTTTGTTTTATGTTTGGGATCATTGTCTTGTTGGAAGATAAATCTCCGTCCCATTCTCAGGTCTTTTGCAGACTCCAACAGGTTTTCTTCCAGAATGATCCTGTATTTGGCTCCGTCCATCTTCCCATCAATTTTAACCATCTTCACTGTCCCTGCTGAAGAAAAGCAGTCCCAAACCATGATGCTGCCAACACCATGTTTGACAGTGGGGATTGTGTTGTGAGAGTGATGAGCTGTGTTGCTTTTACGTCAAACATATCGTTTTGCATTGTGCCCAAAAAGTTTGATTTTGGTTTCGTCTGACCAGAGCACCTTATTCCACATGTTTGGTGTCTCCCAGGTGGCTTGTGGCAAACTTCAAATGAGACTTTTTATGGATATCTTTGAGAAATGGCTTTCTTCTTGCTATTCTTCCATAAAGGCCAGATTTGTGTAGTATACGACTGATTGTTGTCCTATGGACAGACTCTCCCACCTCAGCTGTAGATCTCTGCAGTTCATCCAGGGTGATCATGGACCTTTTGGCTGCATCTCTGATCAGTCTTCTCCTTGTTCAAGATGAAAGTTTAGAGGTACAGCCAGGTCTTGGTAGATTTGCAGTGGTCTGATACGCCTTTCATTTCAATATGATCGCTTGCACAGTGCTCCTTGAGATGTTTAAAACTTGGGAAATCTTTTTGTTTCCAAATTCGGCTTTAAACTTCACCACAACAGTATCTCGGACCTGCCTGAGTTTGCTGCACTGAAAGTAAAGGGGCCGAATAATATTGCATGCAGAGGTGACTACCTCTTGAAGCTCATCAAGAGAATGCCAAGAGTGTGCAAAGCAGTAATCAAAGCAAAAGGTGGCTACTTTGAAGAAACTAGAATATAAGACATATTTTCAGTTGTTTCACACTCTTCTGGTAAGTATATCATTCCACATGTGTTAATTTAGTTAATAGTTTAGATACCTTCAGCAGCGTGAATCTACAATTTTCATAGTCATGAAAATACAGAAAACTCTTTGAATGAGAAGGTGTTTCCAAACTTTTGATCTGTACTGTATGTGTGTGTATATATATATATATGTGTGCAAAAAAGTGTGTGTGTGTATGTATATGTGTATATATATATATATATATATATATATATATATATATATAATATACTATTATACTAGATGGTGTATGTAGTTTATTTATGAAGATTTAAGAATAACGCGCAGGGCTGTGGAGTTGGAAAATCAAACCACCGATTCCGACTCTGACTCATGAATTTCCCTGGCTCCGACTCCAACTCCGACTCCTTTGACTCCGACTCCAACTCCTCCATTCATGGCTTGTTTTTAAGTGATAAAATTATTGTAGGTCAATGGTAACATTATAATGATTAAAGCCTAATGACATAATAATCACGATATTTAGATAGAACATAATATTAAATCATAATAATATTCAGCGCATTCTGCATTGAACTACTATTATATATTTTAGGAGTTGGAGTCGGAACATTTTCTACCGACTCCAACTCCGACTCCACCAAAATGGGCAGCAACTCCGACTCCACGACTCCGACTCCACAGCCCTGATAATGCGAAGCGAAGCTGGGTTTAAATCCTGCACCAATATCGCTGTTTGCTGGCAACCGGCCAGGCGCAAACAATCATTGAAGTGTGGTTGAAATCGTGCGCCAATTTGCGGGCGGACTGTCCCTGTTGCTGATTGGTCATGGGCGGCTGGCCTGACCAATCAGCAACGCAGGATTTGCGTTACAGACAAACAGACAGAAGTAGACAATCATATAGTAGATAGGACAGGATGGAAGGCCAGTGGTCAATGCAGGATGGAGGCTCAGGGGAGTGGTCAGCAGGATGGAGGGCCAGTGGTCAATGCAGGATGAGGCCAGTGGTCTGCCATGTCATCCCCCATCCCATCCGCGGCGGTCTCACCCGCACCTGGTGTTTACATCGCCGCTACAGCAGGTAATGAGCGGTCATGTGATAGGCGGGCTGAAGTGATGTGCAGAGCCTGTCATATGACCACTCATTACCTGCTGTAGCGGCGATGTAAACACCGGATGCGGGCCAGTAGTCAGCGCAGGTTGGAGGCTCAGTGGTCAGCGCAGGATGGAGGGTCAGTGGTCAAAGCAGATGGAGGGCCAGTGGTCAGCGCATGTCCATCCCCCATCCCATCCGCTCCGTTCTCACCCGCACCTGGTGTTTACATCGCCGCTACAGCAGGTAATGAGCGGTCATGTGATAGGCGGGCTGAAGTGATGTGCAGAGCCTGTCACATGACTACTCATTACCTGCTGTAGCGGCGATGTAAACACCGGATGCGGGCCAGTAGTCAGCGCAGGTTGGAGGCTCAGTGGTCAGCGCAGGATGGTGGCTCAGTGGTCAGCGCAGGATGGAGGGCCAGTGGTCAAAGCAGGATGGAGGGCCAGTGGTCTGCGCATGTCCATCCCCCATCCCATCCGCTCCGGTCTCACCCGCACCTGGTGTTTACATCGCCGCTACAGCAGGTAATGAGCGGTCATGTGATAGGCGGGCTGAAGTGATGTGCAGAGCCTGTCACATGACCACTCATTACCTGCTGTAGCAGCGATGTAAACACCGGGTGCGGGTGAGTAGTACCGGTGTGCAGCTGTGACGGAGTCCAGGAGGGGCCAGGGGACAGCTGTCAGGTGCGAGCAGGAGGGGGCCGGGGAAGAGCTACCTGGTGCGGGCAGAAGGGGACCAGGGAAGAGCGGGAGGGTGCGGGCAGGAGGGGGCCGGGGAAGAGCTACCGGGTGCGGGCAGGAGGTGACCAGGGAAGAGCAGGCGGGTGCGGGCAGGAGGGGTTAGGGAACAGCCACCAGGTGCGGGCAGGAGGGGGCCTGGGAACAGCGGCCGGGTCCGGGCAGCAGTATCTATCTATCTATCTATCTATCTATCTATCTATCTATCTATCTATCTATGTGACTAGAATAAAATGCTCTGCAGCATTCAGCTACTACCAATGATGTACACATGCTAACAAGCTGTATATATATATATATGAGAAAAAAATGTAAAAACTTAAGTTTTGTTCAAAAAAACTCAAATTCTTATTTTTTATTTTTTGGGGGTTCTTGGTACATACGTTGGCCAATGTCTGTTTGCTCATCAACCGCGACAAGGTGACCCCAGGTCTGATGAGTCCTAAAGTTGACATCCCTGTCCTCCTTTTCCTCCCTGTCCCACTCTCAAGTGGGTAGACACTATCTCAACATCAGACCACCTGTGGGTGATGAGGGTGCAAATTGCAGACATGGAGCCAGGAACTCCATACGTTATACACAAAACAGAAAAAACTGCACAGCACTCACAGACATAATGTGAACTGGTGCCAGCAGGGACACTGGGTCAAACAACTAGAAAAAAATTCTCTGCAGCACTCAGCTACTACCAATGATGTACATATGCTATCTATGTGTATAGACCACATCCTGAGATGGAGATGTGGTGAACAGCCATCCCACCCATCTCTTTAGATGTTCACAAAAACCCAGCCCTGCATCTATGATACTGGAACATTATATCTGGGTTCATATCATCAAATTTAACAATTTGGATGATACACATCTCCCCTTTTATACTTAACGGTGTGATCACCTTACTATATAAAATATCTATAAATGTATCACACCTATGTATTGAAGTATACCTACCGTATTTGTTATCTCGCTATGTATATCTATGCATTTTAGATCTAGTTATTTGTGCATCTATCCATCTATTTTTTTTTTTTTTGCATTTTATATCTATGTATATCTATCTATCTATCTATGTATCTATGTGTATATATTAAATATCTATGTAAAAGACTAATAATGCAATGAATATACAGAATTTTCCCGGTACAATATATACATTATCATTAAATGTAATCAACCTAAAATATTTTTGTACACCACATTTCTTGTGAAAACCTTTGGACTATCTGTAAGCAAGTGTCCTTGTAAAGGGCTATCAAGAACTTGCACCTTGACGTTGGATCTCATTTTGACTCTAGAAAATGCAACGTACAGTTGTCCATAACCAAAAACTGGCTCCGGTAGATATATGCCAACACGGTGTAGAGTTTGACCTTGGGCCTTGTTTATAGTCATGACAAAAGCTGGTTTTACTGGAAACTGTCGACGTCGAAGCCTAAATGGAAGACCTGTGTCCGAAGGACATAATTCAATGCGTGGAATAAACACTTTGTCTGCTTTTGCTGATCCACTGATGACTCTTCAAAGTAAAAAAATAGGGGGGGGAACAAGAGGCGCAATAGTGCCCTATCACTAGTGACACTAATGTATGCGGTGGGTATGAATTCACTCACCTAGCACAGTTGTGAGACCCACAACTGGTGTAAAAGCATTTGGCATTAAATGCAGCTGCTGCAGGACTTCCACCTTCCACATGCACGTGGGAATCATCCAGAAGTTACCTCAGGGGAAATGGTGTATCATAAAGACTGAAATGCCAGAAAAACGATCCCGGAAAAACATATCATTAGTATCATCAAATATTTTATGAATCCTTTCTTGGCCTTTACTATCTGTACCAAGTGTCCTTGCTAAGGTATGAATATCCCTTTGAGGGACTCATTGACAGTTTGAAATGCCGTAGTGCAAAGAAAAATGGATGTTGAGATGAATCCACATATAGGTTTGACCGGATGTTTTAGTCATGGGTTTACGAGTCGCGTCGACCTAAATGGAATGCAACAACAATTTCCCTGTTGTGATCACTGATGACTCTTGCTTGAATTAAGGTGGGAATGTAGTCCAGTAACAATAAGGCGAGTTCCATTACATAGACCATTTTTTGTATTTAGATTCCGAAGTAACATTACAATTGTTCCAACTTTTAGTTGTAGACTGTGGGATGGCATTCCTGATGGCGTAAGACTACGGTAATTAAAAATTCAACTTAGCCTCTTGTCATCACTTACAATCCTCACATGAACATGCTAAGGAAAAATGGTGCTGATCTTCAGCCCATATTCCACAAAGACCACAGACTTAAAGCCATATTTCCAGAACTGCCACTGCTCTCCTATAAACAGCCCCCCAATCTAAGGAATCTCCTTGTCAGAAGTGTCCTCACATCACCATCACAGACGGGCACATTCCCCTGTAACAGCAAGAAATGCAAGACGTGTACCCACATATTACCAACAGATACAGTCCCTATACCCAACACAAACCAGGACTATAAATAAGATCATGGACTTCTTTTCATGTACATCCTCCAATGTGGTGTATATGATACAATGTACAAAGTGCACTACAGGAATGTATATTGGGGAAACAATGCAAAGATACAAACTAGGATGAATTTACATAGATATACAATAAAAAATAAGCTGGACATGCCTGTAGGAATACACTTCTCTGAGCCTGGACACAGCATGGCAGACCTAACAGTCCTGATATTGAAAGGTCACTTTAAAAATGACAGAGAACGTAAAATCTGGGAATTCAAATTCATAAGAATGTTCCAAATCCTTAACAAGAGGGCTTAATTTGACACCTGGATTCATGACTCATTACCTAGACACAATTAACACTTCCATAAGAAGATCTTCTGATGTGTAAAGGGGATGTCACACGCGTCGATATCGCTGTCAATGTCGGTCATACGTCACGGATTTTCAGTCCTCAAGCGACGTAGGAACGACATTGAAGCGTGTGACCAAGCGATGCAACCAGCGATATGTCGCTGATCGCCGATCACAGGTTTCACTGCCAGACGTAAAACCTGTCGCTCATCGCTCACTAGACCTTGTGCATCGCTGACCGCCTGGTCAGATTCCATCGTTTTTTTATTTCCAGCCAGCCCATGCAGCACAAACTGTCGGTGTTGCGTGACATATTTAATGTTTTTTTTTTTTTTTTACCAGGTTCAACGTCAGTGGTGGAGATGCCTTGGTGTGGAGCGAAGCTTTGAGAATCCCACGGAAAATTGCAATGGCCCGAACTGGATTGTCAGTGTCCGTCAGCAGATCCTCCGTGAACTTGGCGAGTAGCTACAGTACATACTCGAGTATAAGCCAAACCGAGTATAAGCCGAGGCCCTAATGTTAGCCTCTAAAATTCGGGAACTTATTGACTCCTGTAAAGCACAGGGTGAGCAATGCAGCAGACTCTCCACGGTAAACAGGCCCTCTCTTCATGGTACATGGCTTCAATTACTGGTATATAGGACCTGCAGTGCTGGCTGGTCTACAGCCCTCCTTTATTGGAGTATAGCGCCCCCTACAGTGGTATAGAGGCCCCCATCGCTGGTGTACATACCCTCATCAGAGGTATACAGGCCTATAGAAAGACACTATGTTATTTAAAGATTCTCAATAATTGTGGGCCCCGTTGTGGCATACTGGACCCCTGCTGTTCGTGCAATAAATTATTGGTAATTTAATCACCAACCTGTGGTTTCTTTAGCGCTCCAAACCTCTGACACCGCTTGTTTTCTATCTAGTATCTTTTTTGGAGGGCCTAAAGGGCCGGGTTACACACACTGATATCTGGAAGCTTCACAAACCTTCTACACTGTACATGTTCACTGTGCATGTAAGCTGTGACATACATACATACATAATCTCACACTCTTGCTCCAATACCTCACTATGGCCTACATACTTAGGTTTTGTGCCAGAAGCGCAGGTGCGGCTGCCTAGTGACGGCTTATGCTAGGTTGGCTGGGTATGAACAGTATGAACTGTTTACCACGATACACATCAGGTAACCAGGGGCTGTGCTGCAAGGAAGCGGCGGCACACACGCACCTGCTCTTCTCACACAAAGCCTAAGTATTGAGCGCAGAAGCGCAGTACTGTGACAACAAGGCCTATGAAATAAAAAAACACGATTGAAAAAACATAATTTTTTTAATGATATTAACCACATACAAAATTAAATAAAAGTACATCACACATATTTTAAAAAACACCCAATCCACCCTAACCCAGCAAAATGTTTCTTTGCAGTATGCCCAACTTTTCCAAACACAACTACAGTTCTTGATAGTGGATACCATCTTCTCTGAAGTTTTGATCTCTGTTTGGCCACCTTTCATGCCCCAAATTGACAAAAGAGTTGTTCGAGCCATGCTGGTGGGAGGGTGCAACACCATGGCTTTGTGTTGGCGGAGTCATTACAAAGCTTGGAGGTCGGGGGTATTGGGAGACTGCTTGTGGCGGCAAAGGTGTATGCACCACTGAAGCTCCAGTCAGTCTCCCTTCCACACCATAGTCCAGAGCTTGGTGGATGATACTCTCCACATAACGACGTTGGTCTGGTTCCAATGAGGCCAACCTCTCGTTCACCAACATTGATAGAGCAAAAAGTGGTGTATTGTCCTGGCACTCCAAGAAACGATTTGCCACTGCCAGCATGTCTGCGGGGAGTGGCGCTGGTGCTTTCCTCTTTCTACTAACACGGGTAGAAGCTCGTTGGTTTTCAGTGTGGCTGATAGCTGCAGGTTGAGGATCCATGTCTGTGGCCTCAATGGAGTCCTCCACCTGTGAGGTGTCCCAGTCTGCCTCCTCTTTGTGTGCAGAAGACACTTGACTGGATCCTTGTAATGGGTCCTGTGTGAAAATAAAAAAATTATATGAACAAAAGCACTTGACCAACACACTGATCATGACCTACATAATCCCCAAGTATACGCAGCCATTACAAAAAAGACCCTCTGTTATTGTCATTGGAACAGTTTGTGTTTTCCGCACACTATGGCGTATGTGGAGGTGTTTACAGCAGATTGTACATCTAGTACCTAGCTAACCATACATTATTATTACTTACATCATCATCATCAGCGATTGTAGAACTTTCATGTTGTGGTCGGCAAAAGGTTATACTCGATGCCGTGTCCCTTGGGATCTCCTGGTCCAATGTGAACTGCAGAAGTGGGAAGTACCACAGCTTTGGCCTATACACCTGAGTGGTTCCGTTGCCAGAGCGTGTGCTATCTTTCATTTTGTCTAATTCTTTCTTAAAAACAGTTCTCATTGATCGTATCCTCCTCTTCACCCAGTCAATATTGCAGGTCTCATTAGGGTGGTGCTGCTGTGATAAAATGACAAGTTTTTCATAGGCCACCCTTTTGACCTCCTTGTTGCTGTACTCTGGGATGCGTGTTTTCCATAGGCACGGGTTTTCACGGTACATTTCGATAAATGCGCTCAAAAACTCGCGATGTGCTGCAGACATCTGTGAAGACAAGTAAAAATGATTTAAAATAATGTATTAAAAATTACTCTTCCTTCACCTCTATTGCCACATAGTACCGTGGCCCAAAACGATTGGTTGTGTTTGCACACACATAAAATGACCACACTACTTGATAATTAAACTTATTGTGCTCACAACGCCTAAACAGATATTACATGACATATCGAACATACAAGGTACAGCCACACAGCACTTTAAAAATTACCTTCAAAAGAGCGAGGATGAAGAAGATCAATGAAGAAGAGCGATGTAGAATATTCGCCAGTAGGATGAATGATGCAAAATGTTCGCCAGTACGAGTTGGGATGCAGAATGTTCGCAAATAGGAGCCGCAATGCAGAATATTCGCCATATGAATGGGCGTCGTCGTCGTGGCGGCGACGTCTTTTAAACGTAGCACAGCCAATGGCATCGCTCTGCTCATGTGTCCAATCAACAAACGCCAACTCGACTTTACGAAGTCGGAGCGCACCAATAGCAAATCGCCACGGCGCTTGCGTTCAAATTACGATGCTGTCTATATAGAACAAAGACCGAATATGTTAGGACACACCCGCGTTGTAACCGACAACTCTTGGGCGTTTTTTCAAGATACATCTATCTTTTTTGTTTTTGTTGCACTCTCCGGCATTTTGTTGATCACGTAAGTACAATTTTTATCGTGTATTGTTTGGTTTGCATTTCCCCAAACGCGGGAGGAGTGGCTCAAAATAGCCACTGATTTCGATGAGAAGTGGCAGTTCCCAAACTGTGGCGGCGCATTAGATGGGAAGCACGTCCGCATCCAACAACCCCCCAACAGTGGTTCATACTTCTACAACTACAAAGGCTACTTCAGTGTGGTCCTGATGGCCCTGGTGAATGCTAATTACGAGTTTGTATTTGTGGACGTGGGAATGAATGGCCGGGTGTCCGACGGAGGTGTTTTAGATCGCACAATATTTGGGGGGAAACTCAAAAATTGACAGCTTAATTTGCCACCAAATGCATTGACCAAGGACCACATGAATTATGTCTTTGTTGCAGATGAGGCATTTCCACTACATGCCAATCTACTGAGGCCATACCCCAATGAGCATGTGACACCAAGCCAAAGGATCTTCAACTACCGCCTATCCCGGGCATGGCGAGTAGTTGAAAATGCTTTTGAGATTATGGCCAGTAGATTCCGTATTTTCCACACTGCCATTAATATGAAGCTAGCAAACATAGATATGGTAGTGTTGGCATGCTGTGTCCTACACAACTTCCTTCGCTGCACGGCTGATTCCTCATACAACCCTCCATGTTTTGCAGACACGGTGGATGCCATGAACGGTGAGCTATAGATGGGGGGCTGGCCGGCAAAAGAACCTGATATTGCACCACTTCAACCGATGGCTCATGGCCAAAATCGTCGGGAGGCGAGGGAAAATCGGGTCATGTACAATACATACTTTAATGGGCCTGGGGCTGTGAGCTGGCAGAACAGCATTGTTTAGCATTTTAATTTTTTGTTCTGTTGTTCAGTAACTGCATAGACACTCTGATGTTATTTGCAAAGTAATTTATTTATATGTTGATTTTTGAAGTTTATTACACAATAAAAAAGACAAACAAAATACCTGCGTCCTCAAATTCTTTATTACAACATATATACAACCAGAGTTTGTATTGCATTGGCGAAAACGCCAATGTGTAGAAATATTAACGCATTGGCATCTCCCATGCGTAGAAATATTACCGCATTAGCGAAAACACTTCTGCGTCGAAATATTATGCGACGCAGAAGCGTTTTGGCACCACACATACATGCTTCGTGACGTCATGACGTTGCGGGCGGGACGGCTCTGCGCTGGGATTTACTTTCATTTTATATAGTGATAGTGATGGCGCCAAGACGTGCTGCACCCTGGGGAGATGGAGAGGTGAAGCTTATGGTGAAGATCCTGCACCTGCGGGACTACTGGGGCAATACGCACCATGAGCAGCCGGCCACCCATAAGCGCCATTGCCTGCGGAAGGTGCAGGCTCTCCTTCGTCGGCGCATGGGCGTGGAGAGGACGCCGAAGCAGATAATGCGTAAAATAGCTGACATGCGTTACAAAACACCAGGACGCATTGAGGAAATGGTGGCGGAGATCAAGCGACAGCGTCGTGAGTAATCTGCCATCCACGAAAGTAAGGCATGCCAGGGGGTTTAATGTGCCTGTAAATATAAGGCACCCCCTGAAATTAAGGCATGTCTCTATTTAACAATATTTTACCACAGCATGCAGCTGTGACCCCCGATCGTGTCCCGGTGCCCGTCGCTGTGAGCGGTGCCACAGATGGATGTACACCGGCACCGCTCTATTTTTAAAGCCCCCGCCACTATCCAGGCCTATCACAAGCTGACTATTACTACAAAAAAGTGTGGGCCTGCGCACGATTTCTATCTCCAGGCAGGTACAGCTAGGCAGCCGGGGGCTTCAATCCCCAGCGCAGGGAGGCACAAGCCTTCTGGGCCCCCCTGTGCGAATGGCAGCCCGTTGACGCCCCAGAAAATGGTGCTTTCATTGAAGCGCCATCTTCTGGCGCAGAACCCAGAACCCAAATATACAACACCTATGCTATGATATGGCAGGCCCTGCTCCTCCCACCTGCTCCTAAAGGGGATGTCACACGCGTCAATGTCGTCAGTGAGATGATCGCTGATGACATTGATGGATGATCGCTGGTGAGCTGTCATACAGACAGACTCACCAGCGATCAATGGACCAGAGACATCGTGGAAACGATGTAAGTATCGTGTCCACGATGTCTTGCTCCCGCTGCCAGCCTGCTGTAAGCGGGAGCAGGCTGATCTCCAAGGTAAACTGCGGGTATCTAGGCAGCGCGCGCTGCCTAGATACCCGATGTGTACCTTAGTTACCAGCCTCCTCCGCTCACCAGCTGGTATCTAAGGTACACAGCGGGTAACTAGGGCGCGCTGCCTAGATACCCGCAGTTTACCCTGGATACCAGCTCCCAGCGCTTGCTAAGAGGCACTGGGAGTTGGAATATCGCTTCTCCCGGTGTCAGACGCAGCGATGCTGCGTGTACACCGGGCGACCATCGCCAGGTTTTAGAACAGGTTCTAAAGCTTGCCTGGCGATCATCAACCAGCGATTTATCGCTGGTTGATTGAGCATGTCACTCGCGTCAATATGGCTGCAACGTCATGCGCAGCAGTGATTGTGCAGGCGATGTTGACGCGTGTGACATCCCCTAAGTCAGGATAGGGTGGGGAGGCGTTGGGGAAGCCAGTAGAGAGCTTCTCCATTGTTTATAAGCCGGCGACTTTTTCAGAATTGTGTATGTGGTGTCCTTTCAACAATTTTGTGTTATTTTTAGGTCATCAGCAGCAGGCTTCACCGGCAGCACAAAGTCCGGAGGTTCCCCCCCATCTCCACCACAGGAACAGACGCCGCCGCAGCGACCTTCACCAGGCCATGGCGGACCATGGAGCCCAGGTTCCGCTATTGGGCAGTTCTCCCCCCCAGTGGAATGGAGCCAGGGGGACGGTTCATTAAATGGTAAGAGGCGAGAATCATGTTTTCTTTGAGCAAAGTCAATTTGCAGACTCCACGAACGCTGCCTGGTGTACAAATTAAGTTTGGTTTTTTTTGTCTACCTTTATTGATTTGTACAGCAGCGGAAGATGCACCGGGGAGCACTTCTGAATGGGCGCAGGTTGCCGAAGGAGCAGACGAGAGGCCACGTAAGTATATACACATTAAATACCATGTTATATTTATATATTGATGTCCCTTAAATTGGTTACCCAGTGTCCAACTGTAATTTTTGTCTATACTTAATAGGTGTACCTACTCTCCTGGAGCTGCAGGAGAATATGTCACACCTCAGTGGAGAGGTGCAGGAGATGGCCGGGCTCCTTGACCTTTATGTGAAGGCCCAGCGCCCGTAGGAATTTATTTTTCCTTTTTTTTGTTTATTTAAAAAAAAGTTTTATTGTTAAGTTACAACAGCAGCCAAAAAACAGGCAGAGCATTTCTCCATCTTGGTCCAAGGTAGGGACTTCTCAGGACTGGTCAAAGTCAAGCGAAGGAGAAAAAGCAATCGCCAAGACTGGTGAATCGAACGCCCAAGATAAAGACTGGGAGATGGAATATGTAGGAGAATCTGAAACTCTGAAGCCTCCAAGACCCCTGTCCAGAGCTTGACTTCTTCAACCAACACCTGTGCTTCACTGCATACCATCAAACCGGTGGAAAATGATAAGATAGACCTGAGCGGAGAAGGGTTAACCACCAAACTCAATGAAGAGAAGGAGGAAGGAGAATTGGATTCCTGCTTCAACAATGCAATGTCGGAGAAACCTCAGGTCAGAGAAGAAGATCCTGGTCTGCAAGGAGGAAAAGAAAATGTCCACACCATCATATCTGTGGATGGAGATGACACCAAGGAAAAACTGGTGGATGTGGAAGCAGAAGACTAGGGAGGCCTCCGCCATATGACGTGGACAAGTTGTTTGTTGTTTCTCAAAATGTTCATGTTTCATTCTTTTATGTGCACTTTGGCTGCACTTTGGCTCTGTACAATTTTTAGACACTTTAAAAACATTGACTATTGCCGAAGACAAAATCGTGAGTCTCCATTGTCATCCCATATCGAACCTCTACGGTTCATCTTCTGATCTGCTGAATAAAAGTTCAAAGTGTAGTCCTTGAAGCATGGGCAAAAGAACCCAGCATTGACACAGACTGTGGGCAGGTTAAGCGCATATGCTAACAGTGCATATGCCTAGTGTGCTACCTTAAATTGCTGCCATGCGCAGACGTGAATATCAATAGTGTACTAACGTGATATAAAGAAGTGTAGTGACTAGGGGCTTACCACCACACTAGTATCCAGGGTACTAACTAGGGTGCACACATCAGATGTATACATATACATCTCCTCCTCTTTGGGATTTGTTGAGTAACCTTTCAGTATGTCTACAATATGATAGAATTTAAGGGAAAGTGGTGTTTCCCATCGTAACTAAGCTATAGTATATGTTATGGCAACCAAAAGGGCTTCCTCCACCTCAGGGTGCCTTCTGCTGCAACCAACATGCTGAATTCTTTAGTGGCCTGGAGAACAAGGGTCTCATTTGTACAGTGGCCTGTAAGGGTATGCACTCACAAGGAGTTTTACTCACGTTTTTGTATCCTAGAATTGTGCACCATCAGTGAACTAACTTATGCTATTATAGGCAATGCACCTTTTTAAGGACCCATGGCTCATTTTAGCTATTGTAGGATTTAATAATGTTTACTAGAGTTGCTGCGAATTGATTGTCAGGACACGGTCTATTGGCCACGTCAGTAATCTGTGGCTGTTGAACGGAAGCCCTAAGAACCGACTCCTACCTCATGGCATCCACAGCTCTTTTAATCATTAACAAGCCGGTGTGACATCATGATTATGATGTGACCCACTTTTGACTTCACGCTGGTCTGTCTAGTTAAAGCAGAGTCGCGGATGCTCAGACGTAGAAGGCGATAGAGTTTACGACCAGCAGCGACAGATTACTGATCGACCATGTCCTTGTTACTCAGTTCACAATATTTCTAGTGGCCATGCATGTTGGCTGGATTAGAGCTCTCATCTTTGGATACAGTAGCCTTGAGCCACACAGTCTCCTTTCTATGTGGCAACATGTTAGTATATGAGGTGGTTTAGCATACCCAGTGGTCAGATAGCCAGATAATAATCCAATCAGTGTACTAAGCAGAGGAACATACAGCCAAGGATCAGGTGGCAGCGAGGAGGATCTGTGGTTAGAATTGACCTGAGATCTGACTGAATGGTTTATTCTCATTGCTTATACTGTGGAACTGCTATTTTTATTGGGCCAGCTTGAGTGAGTACCCCGTAGATAAAGATAGCCCACAATATTATTTGTATATGCAGGCTATTTTCGAACAATTGTGGTAATAGATTTATTGCGGAGCTCTGTGCCATTATTCTGCAGCCACCAAGCTTTGTGCCTCACTTTCTGCATGTAACTGTGAAGCTTGGGCCATCGGTAATCCACTGTAACTACTATGCTAGTTGTCTAATGCTGACTCAACATCTGTTGCAGTTGAAGTCGTGAGAGCCCTGCACCACCCTTGAATGGGATATTGGATTAAATGCCATAGGACACACACAGATATCCAAAGGACTGAAGATGAGGAGTAGCCTGTGCTGCTGTTTGCAAGGAAAAGCCAGAATCTTGTAAAAGGAAGGTGTTTATTCTACGCATTTTGAGACTGTCCCAGCCTCTTCCTCAGGACCACACAAGAATTTTTGTGGTGTGTTCCTGAGGAAGAGGCTGGGACAGCCTCGAAATGCGTAGAATAAACACCTTCCTTTTACAAGATTCTGTCTTTCCTTTGCAAACAGCAGCGCGGGCTACTCCCCATCTTCAGTCATTTGGATATCTATGCACGTTGATCCTTGTGGATATTTATTTTGGCTTCCTAGTAATTGATCTATAACATAACGGCATCCAAATTGTATGAGCGAGCTCGCTGACCTGTAATATCCTGACAGGTAGGAGTTGAGGATGTGGTGCTGAGTTTTCTAATCTGCCCCGACAATCTGATTGTGATAATGATCAAGCATGTCCAATCCTTTTAGAAGATAAAGTGTCTGACAGAGGCTTTGTATGTGCAGAAGAGTGTTCACATTCCTATGGGACAACTATATACTTTGTATGTCAAGAGGAGATCCAATGGTGAACAGTTTACTCCGATGTACACAGAGATTTAGGTCTATAGTCATACCTTCAACTGCTTATGTACATATGGTAGCAATGACATTTTAGTAATAAGAACCATAGTGTCGTACATGTAGAGCCAGGCTCGATTGTTGTATTCGGCCAGACCTTGTTTTGTTCTATGAGAGACACGTAATTTTGTAATTAATACTACTGTTGAGAAAACGTCTGAGCGTCCTGATGAGCGTCCTGTTCAATGAAGGGTGGATATGTCACATTGGGAATCAGATTTTATGTCCTTCTTGTGTATTTAGGCTGTGTACTGTGTAAGAAGATCTCAGCACAGGAACAAAATTTTTTTTTTATCACTCTACTTGTGGAAATTATTATTATTCCAAGATCTTTTGATTTAAACTTAGTTTGTCCATCTGAAAACTACTAAAGTCGGCGTCACACATGTCAATGTTATTGGACCAGGGAATCGTGGAAATGATTTAAATATTGTTTCCACTATGTCCACAGCCTCGTATGCAAGGTAAGGTGCGCTGCCTAGATACCAGATGTATACCTTGTTTACCAGCCTTCTCAGCTAACCGGCTGGTATCCAAGGTACACAGCGGGTAACAAAGGTGCTGCACCCAGTATAGGAACCAGGGTAGCGGGGATGGATGGAGAACAGAATTTAGGGGACCACCCAGGAGGGAGTGAAGTCTGGAGGGACACACATTTGTGACGTAGGACACGTGACAAGCAGTAGAAAACGACAGTGGAAAGATCTAGAAGGCAGTTGGTGGGTGGAGAGGGGTAACATCTGGTAAGAGACGGCAATTTGACGGCGATGGTGCCAGTGGGAGCTCGTCCAACCTGACCGGACAGGGGAGCTGAGAGAAAGAGAGTGAGGGTGTTCCAGAAGACCGAAGAGTAAAACAGTATAGTGCAATGTATGGATTACAGTATATAAAACAGTACATAAAAGCGGAAAAAAAACTAAAATCAAATGACTGATTTTGTGCCCCCTGCCTCCTCTGTGCCTGCCACCACATCTCCGCGAGGGGTTGTAGATGGTTAGGGCCTTCATAATCGGTACATGGGACATCTTAGCAATTACAAATTGACGTACGAACGATCTCTGCGTCGCCGGAATGACGCACGAAAGATCTTTGCGTTTCCTCAATGACGCTCGGACGATCTCTACGCCACCGAACTACAATATCACATACCACAAGCATAGAATAGGTGTGTTAAAAGAATCTCTGTTACGCCTACCTACCATGATGTCACAAAAAAACGCCCACATTGACAGAAAGATCGCTGGAGACGCTGCTGTGTGACACCGTACAAGCGACTAAATAAAATCGCTCGCTGGATCGTCCGCAAGATGGCGGCATCACCGCATCGCTGGGTCCATGTGAGCGATATTGACGCGTGTGACATCTTACCCGCGATAATTCCACATCGCTCAGGCGACGAATAATCTGTGACGTATGAGTGACATTGACAGCGATATCGACGCGTGTGACATCCCCTTAAAAGACCATTGCACGTCATCTACATCATTAACAATGGATGTAAATACTTAAGTCCCAAAAAAAGTTTGAGAAAAGTATTATAGGAGTGATACCTTTATTGTCTAACAAGAAAAATTATATTTTTTATTATATTTCCTTATTCCTACTGTATTTTGTATTTAAATGTCTCAGTAAGTCATTTGTAATATTATCTGATGAAGGAGCCTTGAGCTCTGAAGGTACCTTTACACGCCGCTACAACAGGATGGATACAACCCGCTACTTCACGTGCACGAGCACGCCCAAACGGTTACAAACGGGAAACGCACCACCTTTACACGCCGCCACAAGGTGCGCTACGCTACATCTACAGCTAGATACATCGCCGGGTGTCTCAAGTAGCCATCTGTAGCTCATCTTACCTCATTTACACACCGCTACAACCAGCTAATATGGGCGGACCTGGTGCAGCAGGGACAGCACATAGGCGTGCCACAATTGTGGAGTACGAGACGTCCGTACGCTGATAGGACAAAGCAAGAAACCCATGATTGGCCAGGCATCGC
The DNA here is from genome assembly GCA_033576535.1 of Allobates femoralis. Lineage (NCBI taxonomy): Eukaryota > Metazoa > Chordata > Amphibia > Anura > Aromobatidae > Allobates > Allobates femoralis. The sequence continues at coordinate 487,290,620 of JARQOC010000001.1, forward strand.
AGGAGGCTGATTAATACATGACGCCCGAGCAATTGTGTAGTGTGACTGGGCAGCTCCTTAAATATGCCGCCCTGTGCAGCGACAACCAATCGCAACGCAGGAGCTTCCTCCAATGATCGCTGAAGGGGCGCAGTATCCCGGAGCCTGTGTCACGCCCCAGCTACATACCAGGTACTTAGCCTGGTGTGTAGACATCCCTTCTGCTCCTTCTTTACACGCCGATACAGCTCGCTACAATCGGCTTTGTAGCCATCTGTTTTCGAGCAGTGCTCGGAAACAGATGTATCTGTTGCCGGCTGCCTCCTACCGTCTTCACACGCCGCTACTACGGGCTATATTGACGCTACAAGCTACATTTGTAGCCTATAGCGTGTTGTATCCATCCTGTCGTAGCGGCGTGTAAAGGTACCCTGAGAGCTTACAAATATAATTTTTCTTCTTAGCCAATAAAGGTTTCACTCCTATAATACTTTAGTCTCAAAGGTTTTAGAAAAGTATTTACATCGATACCCTATTTAAAACATTTTTTAAAAAAAGGGGAGTTGTGATAGACCTAATAGGGGATGTAATCTATATGATCTTTATTCCCATATAGAATAATTAGATTGGGTGTTGATATTATACTGAGGAACATCTAGAGGGTTAATTTACGAATGATATGGGTATGATCACAATATATTTTAACATATAAGATGGTCTGATATTCCCTCTATGTATGAGAATGTTCAATACAAGAACAAAGACCACACTCTGGATATGGATTATATTTTTATGGAATCCGGATGGATCTAAGTAGAGTGTGGCCACAGTGATTTTGAGGTCCCTTTAAGAAAGGAGATTTTTATGTGTAATACTGTATGTTGCAATACATGGACCCCTATGTATTGACAATTTCGCTGCTCTTTGCCTTTAGAATGTGGTATTAAAAGGGTTAAGATTTTCCTGTCTGCTGTAGGAGCAAAGGAGGAGTGGCCGCCAGGATGATGCAGCGGTCACATATAAATAGTAACCCAATGAGGGTGACGGGGAGTGGCCGTGAGTGTGAGGTTGCGGTCACATGTTAGCAATAGTCCAATAATATCCGGACGCCGTCGGCTGTGTGTTATAAGAGCAGGAGGCAGCAATAAATAAAGAGGATCTGACGTGTGACGTCTATGCATTAAGCCTGCGGGATGATTGGCTGAAGAGAAGTCAGGTGACCTGCTGATGACAGTAGGTTGCTATGGAACTGGAAAAAGCCATAAGCCGATTGGCCAGAATGTTTGTTTACCTGTAAAGGACTGTATGGACACGATGTACTGAATTCCTTGAGGGTATTTTAGTTGTTCTGTTAGATGAAATATGATGTTAATTGTATATTGTGGTAACTGGTTGCATGTAATGAGGGGGTGGAGTGTTTCACTATATAAAGGGTGATGTTTGTATTATGTATTGAGCTTGATAAAGATCTCTGATCGAAATGTCACTCATTTGGGAGCAGAAATAAAGACGACACTTTGAACAATACCAACCGGTGAGGTGCTGTCTTACCTTACTTATATGTCTGTATGGTCCAGGTTGGACTCCTTTGAAATGGATGTGCGCCTTGTTATGGGTAAGAGCTGTACCCGGTAAAGCCTTGGTGTTGTGATTCAACATATTTTTGTGTACACATGGTAAGTAATCCTAGCCATGTTGTTAATGTTTTGTTTCTTCTAACTATGTAGGTGGACCAACACTCCAGGACTTGCTGGAGCTCCACCGCCAGGCCCAGGAAAAGACCGTGCAAAGGGGTCAAATGGGTGCCCTCATCCAATGGCTGATAGATGGCCAGTCTGGTAGTGGGCCAGCATTACACCCCCTAGGCCATTAATGTTTGTATGTTGTCAGTTGCTTTTTTTTCTGTGTTTGTTGTGAAAACATATGTTTTACAAAAAAAGAAAGGGTTCAAAGGGCAAAGAAGCCTCCAAAAATGTTTGTAATTAAAAAAAAAATTTAAAAAAGGCCACAAAAATACCATAAAAAAGGCTACCCAAAAGCCTTGTGGTCCAAAAAATAAATGGGGATTCACACAATAAAATCTTTGTGTAAATCCAACTACAGTTGTTTGCGTATTTCATGTAGACACAAGGGTCACAGTAATTTGATCTCACAATTCATTACCTAACACACATGAGAAACCAAGGGTCATAAGTTTTATGTTGTACATTACACGAACATCTGTATACAGGACGTTAACAACTGTCTAGGGCGGAGGGAGCCACAGAAAATATGTATAACAATCCAGACCTATTTGACTGTTTGGGTGAAATAAGATATGAGCAATGCTATGCCAACCCAAATAATAAGCACGGTGTGCCAGCATCCACACAAACATAGTTGCATGGACGGGTACACAGTTCTAGACCCATGTAGGCCAACAACCAAATTCCCAATGGTATAAGACACATATGGTCTCAATGTATGCTGCAAAGTCATTCATATAGCTGACCATGTGGTAATATGTATGTTCCCTCAAAAGGTGCCACACATTGTTGAGCTAAAATAAAAAAAAACCTTTTACAGTTAAAAAAAAAAACATTCACATCTTTTGAAATGAACACCAAATTATTGTTGGCAACAAACATTTTAATGTGTGCAGAAGGTATACACACATTTAGTCAAGATTCTCCCAAACGTCACAGAAAAATTATTAACCCACTATATATTGTGGAAGTGTGTCCGTGCAACATCAAAATTGACTGCAGAACCTGATGTGGCTGCCTCCCCCATATCCATGTAGGGATATGGGGTTGGTCGATGCCGAGGGAATGGTGGTCTATGCTCCCTCGGCATCTCAGGAGTTAGTCCGGGCACAAAGATAGCCAGCTGAGGATACTGGAACACTGACAGCTGGTCAGAGCGCTCAGCCAAGATGGTGCGGGAGGTCAGTGCCCCATCCTCGACCGTGTCCAGGGCAAGGTGGATGACCCTCTTGACAGCTCTTCTTTTGTCGTGTCCAGCCTCGACACCTGTTCACTCACAAGTTGGCCAATCACCGTGCTTGGTCTGTTTTCAAGGTGGAGCAGCACCCTCTTGGCCCAACTGCAGAGCTCTGTTGTTGGTGGTATTGCTGGCCTTCTTCAGGGGCCCACACTGGTGCCAGAGTGCTGCTCCGTGGCACTGCGATCAGCCTTTACCATCCCCGTAGTTCTATTGCCCACTGGACCTGAGGTCTTGAAGGTCCTGCAAAGGAAAAAAAAAATGTTCAAACACTTGACATATGTAATGTGCGTTACTCAGACACCAACATATTTGCAGCCATTGGGTGTGATATCCTGTGTCAAAGTGGCACTGCAAATGGATTAGTGGAGCCTCGATTAACAGTCTCAAACACGGGACTAGCCAGATATCTCTCCAGGGAAGGCTCTAGCCCTGGGGTGGACTGCTTGCAGAGACCACCATAACCACCATAGTAAGTGGCTCTTTTAGTCAATATCCCACTCAATTACAAGCTTAAGGATATGACAAGGGAATTACTAAAGCCAGGTATCCATCCACAGACAGCTGTTTCAGGGTATTGCTCATCATCAATGTGGAGTAGGATTCTGGCTAGGTGGGAGCAATGCCTGGTAGACCAACAACACAAAGCAATCACTGATCTCGGGAGACCAGTCAAGGAGAACACTGCGGGCAGCCGGCTAAAGCGCTCAAACACAGTGAAATCTATGGTGCGTTGCCCTCTGGGAATTACGAACATGCAAATGGAGTCTGTGGAGCCTCGATTAAGAGTCTCAAAACACATGTGGCACTAACACATGTATAATGTGAAGACTATATGTGACATGACACAGTAATTACTTCACTCACCTGAGTAAACTACATGGTCATGCACATGTTTGTTAACAAATACAAAAGAGGACATATGACGACACGGTGTGAGTCAACACCTCTACATAGTGTGTAATGTTTGAAAGATGACAGGGTAATATGTTGCCCATATTCTAAACACCACAAGTCAATCCAACCAGCATTGTACACTCATCAAGCAATTGGAAAATTACACGTACCTCTTGTGGCGGAACCGTGGCTTCGGGAGTGGCGGATGAGGTTTGGCCTAGCTCCCTGCTGCACAGTGTTCTTCGAGAAAGCCTCTGGTCCAGGGTGAAAAGGAGGAGGTCATAGTACCACAATTGTGGCACATGGACCTCCTCCGTTCCACGCCCGGACCGCATGGATTCCTGGACCTTCTTGTGCTCCGTCTTGAACACTGTGCGCAGGTTCTTGATCTTTAACAGCACAAACTTCTCATCAACCCTCACACCAGGGTTGTATTGCTGGCAGAGGGTGATGAGACACCCATACGCCACTCCCTTCACCTGACGGTTCTTATAATCAGGTGAGGGTGGTCTGCCACAAGCACTCTTGCTCCTGGTACATGCCTATGAAGGCCCACAGAAATTCCTGATTCTCAGCCATCTGAAACATGAACAAACAGTATGTCACACACATACATATATGTATGATGTTGCAGCTGCAGTGCTATAATGTTGAGGTTTTCACTGTGCCACAAACTTTTGAGGACCAGATCTACATAACAATGAATATGCATTCAAGGTTCAAGACTGTTCACATATCTCAACCTATGCCTATCAAACATTGCATATGTATCAATGTTAAAGCAGGTAGACCCGGCAAGTGTGCTAGAAGAATATAAAATGCTTGCAGAACAGTTTATGAATTGATTGAGGTCGGACTACCACCGCCAGCAGGTACAGCAGGTACACATGTGGGTCTTAGATCATCGTGATGTGAACTTTAGTATTTTAAAAGACCGAGCTATAACTGTGCTACGAGACCCATTGCCTGCAGAACCTGCAACCCAATCCTGCCAGGTTAACACCTCTCCCATAAACGTTGAACCCACCCCCAAAGACTCTGCAAAAGCGGTAGGGCAAGCTGTAGCAGCCAACCCTGATGATGGCCTACGTAACCAGGCGCTGCAGCTAACCAAAAATATGGACTATGTGTTAAAACTCTTACAAACCAGGCCAGGGACACAACCACCAAGCAGATTGCCCACTCAGGGGACCAACACACCATTCCAATGCAGAGCCAGCAACCACACGCATTCTTCAGGTAACCCATCTGCCTACGCTGCAACAAACCAGGCCACTTCGCAAGAGCATGTCCTTTAAACCCGAGATTCCTGGGTCCGAGGACCACCATCCCACATATCCTTTACAAACAATTTTGGTCTGATACTGATCCTAGACCCCCAGACCCAAACTTTGTCATTCTTGCACCTAATTGAAAACTGCCTTGGAGAAGTGTTGTTTTTGCTCCAACAAATTGCTGTAACTGCTGGTTGTGGCGGAAGAGAGTCCTCCAAAGAGAAATCCAAGCCCTCATCCGTAAGCAACAGGTAAATCTGGGGAGAGATTGGCAGTGTACGGGTAACAGACCCGTTTCCCATTGTATTACCACCGAAAAGTGAAATGATGATATGGTGTCGAGCAGCTATAGGTCTCAGAGGAAAAGAATAACATGCAGTTGTAGAGCCGGTATATTCAGAACATAGACCTACACTACTGACAGCCAGAGGGTTGGTGGATGTACACAAGGGAAGAGTACCAATCCGTGTATTAAATTGTGGGGAAGAAGAAGCAAAACTACCCCAGTATGCTACTGTAGCAAAGCTATACACTGTCTGTAACAACAACATACAGACAGTAGAGCCCTTTTCCCTGTCAGACCAAGCGGAGGATAACAACTCCAAAGGACAGCTAGAGGAGTGGGGACAACAGTTGCACATAGGAACTGATGCCACCACTTCCCACCAGAAGCACGGAGTCTACCGGGTAGCACAAGAGTTCAAACAGATATTTAGTAAGCACCCATTAGATTTTGGAAGGATTAAGGGGGTACACCATCACATACCCACAGGAGATCATCCCCCAATTAAAGTGAGGCATAGACCCATTCCACCAAACCACTACCAGTGTGCCAAAGAGATGCCGCAGGACATGAAGGAAGCCGGGGTTATAAGAGATAGCTGTAGTCCCTGGCAGCCCCCTTAGTCCTAGTCAGAAAAAAGGATGGCACTATGAGGATGTGTATGGATTACAGGGAAATCAATAAGATTACTCACAAAGATGCTTACCCGTTACCCCAAATAGAGGAGCCTCTTGCTGCATTAAAGACTGCTAATTATTTCTCTATGTTAGATCTCACTAGTGGATATTGGGGCAGGTCTCCGTTGCAGAAGAAGACCGAGAGAAGACAGCATTCACAACACCAATGAGCCTATGCGAATTCAAGAGCATGCCATTCGGGTTATGCAATGCACCAGGAACGTTTCAAAGACTCATGGACTGGGACACCGGAACTTCGAGACCGTGCTCTTATACCTGGACGACGTCATTGTGTATTCCAAAACCTATGAAGAACATCTGGAACACCTGGCGGAGATATTTATAGCTCTAACAAAGTACAGAATGAAGCTCAAACCATCTAAATGTCACCTGGTGAAACCAAAAGTCCAATACCTCGGGCATGTGGTCACCACAGATGGAGTAGCACCAGACCCGGAAAAAGTGACAGCTATCCAGGACTGGCAGTGGCCAACCACCGTCAGCGAGGTACTTCAATTCTTAGGTTTGGTTGGGTACTACAGAAGATTCATTAAGGGCTACACAAAGATGGCAGCGCCCCTAAAAGATCTTCTGGTAGGCCAAATTAAGAAGAAAAGGTCTTCAGAGCCACCATTGGAATGGGAAAAGAACAAAAAGACTCCATCCAACAGATGAAGCAGGCTCTGACCGATGAGGAAATCCGGGCTTACCCCGATTATAACCTACCATTCGTCCTCTACACCGACGCAAGCAATGTAGGCCTGGAGCAGTAGTATCCCAGATACAAGATGACAAGGAAAGAGTAATTGCCTATGCCAGCAGAAAACTTCGACCCACCAAGAGGAACCCGGAAAACTACAGTTCCTTTAATTGGAGTTCCTGGCCTAGGTCTGAGCTATAACGGAGCGGTTCAAGCATTACCTGGCAGCTTCAAAATTTACCGTCTTGATAGACAATAATCCATTAACACACTTGGATACCGCGAAGATAGGTGCATTGGAGCTATGACTTTACCATCAAGTACCGGACAGGCCGTAACAATGCAAATGCTGATGCCCTCTCCCGAAACCCTTAAGTACATTTGCAATAACTTGAAGAAGAGGCGGATGACTTGGAGGAAGTAGAACTCCCATAAAAGTAGAAAATGGAAAATGACAGAAACCCATATCTACCAGAACCGTCAGAATGTTGCACTAAACCCGTTACCTCACTATGGATGGAAAGAGACACAAGACAGTGATCCGGCAGTGAGCCTAATCAAAAGGCTAGTAACCCAACTGGATTCCCAACTTGAAAAGATTGCTCCACCAGAGGCCCAATACCTGTGGAAAGAACGAAGCAGGTTATTCATCTATCAAGGTCAATTGTGCAGACGGTATATCAACCCCAGAACACATGACATGGTATGGCAAATTGTGGCTCCAAAGATAGAGGTCCAAATGGTGTTGGAAGCGTACCATAATGGAGCAGGACACTTTGGATGGAGAAAACTGGAAATATTGTTACGTGAGAGATTTTATTGGAATCGGCATGAGGTCTACCATAGAGAAATGGTGTAAAAATTGTGGACCATGCTCATTAAGAAGAAAAGACCGTAACAGCCAGAAAGCACCACTCCAGTCTATCATCACTAAACAGCCATTAGAACTGGTACTTTAGATCACGTCAAACTCACACCCAGCAGATCGGGCTATACCTATGCTCTTACCATGGTGGACTACTATTCCAGATTCTTTGTGGTAGCTCCTGTGAAAGACTTATCAGCTCAGACAGCAGCAAGAACCTTTCAAGCCTATTTCTGCAGACCACACAGGTATCCAGAACAGATATTGACAGACCAAGGTCCTGCTTTTGAAGCTTAAGTATTTCAAGAGTTCTTTTTTTTTTTTAAATCAGATAGATTTTTATAATAAATCGTACATAAAGTTACATTTTTTAAAAAGAATTATTGCACATCTTACAGTTATCAGAAATTCCCCCCCCCACCTCCCCCTTCCCTCCATACCCCCCCTCAGACATTACTTTCAGAGTATAATATCCCCATTATTAACAGACGGGACTCATGTATTATCAAGCAGTATAGGTAATATTCTCAAGTTGCAATCCCTGAAGATCAAAATGCTCATTAACTATTTATCATTCACCATTCAACCATGGTGTCCACAGCTTTTCATATGTTTTATGCGTTCCTCTCTTTTCATAAACCCTCCTTTCCAATTGTATGATATAATTGGCTTTGCGACAGAATTCAGTTCTCGACGTGGTTCCTCATTTGTCCATTTCCTCGCTATCAGTTTCCTGGCTATATATAATAATCTAGCAATAGCAATTTTAAACGAGTTATTTACAGCTACTTCCTCCACCTAACCCAATAGACATACTACTGGTTCACGGGAACAACACAGTCATACACTCTCTCAATCTTGGAAAGTGTCCCATTCCAGAATGCACCCAATCCGGAGCAGTCCCATATCATGTGAAAGATGCCAGCACCAGAAGCTCTGCATCTCGGACACTCAGAGTCTGCCCTAAGGCCAATCCTGTGCAACAACTCCAGAGATCAGTACACTCTATGGAGTACGTATAGATGAGACATCCTAGCCGTTCACTGAGCGATAGTCTCGGGACATACTCCAAAATGCTGTCCCACACGTCCCCTTCTATATGACCCACCTCTTCCTCCCATTTAGCTTTAGATTTCATCGGGTAGTTCAGCAGGAATGTGTGTAGCAAGTCTTTATAGGTTCCCGAAATCACCCCCCTAGCGAGGCCTTCTCCACAAACATACTCCAATACCAAATCCTGGTCCCCGCCAAACTTCCCCTAGTGCTTTGAACCTTAATGGCATGTTTCAACTGGAGGTAATGTAGCCATTCAGATCCAGGTAGAGAGAATTCAGATTGTAGCGTGGCGAAAGGTTTCAGCGTTCCACCATCCAAAATCTGAGACATCAGAGTTACACCCTTCTGTTCCCATTCCATTATAGTACCTATTTTTTGAATCTCCTCCAATTTACCATTACCCCAGATGGGAGTAAATCTAGTCATTCCCTGAAGTCCTCTGTTCCTTTTCAATGCCCCCCACACTCTATCCACAAGATCCAGCGTAGGAAGCTTCCTACCTAGTTGACCAATTATTCCTCCCTCCAACCCCTGTAGTATTGGGATCCCCGCCATACAGTATTCTATCATACGCCTATCTGGTCTTCGTATCTCGGGGCTAGACCAGCCTCTAAAGTGTTGGCTCTGAGCTGCAAGGTAGTATATCTCCGGGTTCGGCAATGCCAGCCCGCCTCCATCTTTCGGCCTCTGCAATGTCTCCAAACTCATTCTGGGTTGTTTCTTACCCCATACCAGTCTCCTGAACAGGGAATTTATTTCTTTAAATCTAGTTTTGGGTATCCATACTGGAGAGTTATGCAGAATATACAGGAGCTTAGGCATCACTATCATTTTCAGTAAGTTAACGCGGCCCACCACCGATAAATGTAGCTTAGACCATGCATCAACTTTTGCTTTCAGCATCTCAAGTAGTGGCGTCAAATTAAGGCGCAGATAGTCCATAACTGGTAACGATACCTCAACTCCCAGATACTTGAAAACATCTCTTCGTTGTAGCTCGGTCTCAATACTGCCACCAACATCTTCCACTCCTCCATTTACTTTAAATAGCACCGATTTAGCCCAGGTAATTCTAAGCCCCGAGATATTACCAAACCTGTCAATTAATCGCATGGCATGGCTCAATGACTCCGATGGGTTGCTCAGAAACAACAGCAAGTCATCTGCATATAGGGCAATTTTTTCCTCCAACTCCCCATATCTAAATCCCTGAACATCTTTTGATTTTCTAATGGCAGATGCCAATGGTTCAATTGCAATCGCAAAGAGAAGCGCGACAGCGGACACCCCTGCCTAGTTCCCCTATATAACTGGAATGTTGAAGAAACCGCCCCATTACTCGAGCACGCTGTTGCTGAGTAAAGTAGTTTTATCCAGGATATGAATTGTGGACCAAATCCCATCCTCTCCAGCACTCTCCAGAGATATCCCCACTCTATACTGTCGAACGCCTTATGGGCATCCAATGAGGCAATCATTCTGTCATGGCACCATCAAAGGGCATTTGTATATTAAGAAACAGTCTTCTGATGTTAGTTGCCGTTGATCTATTAGGCATGAAGCCCGACTGGTCTGGATGTATCAATCTAGATATGACATTAGACAGTCTATTGGAGAGTACTTTGGCTAGGATCTTAACGTCTGCGGTTAGCAGAGAAATAGGTCTGTAAGAACCAGGATTTCTAGTATCCTTACCCTCTTTAGGGATCACCACTATCACCGCCTCCCTCATAGATGCAGGTAAGAGAGATTGTCGTTTAGCCTCCTCAAACACTCTTAACAACTCAGGGAGCAAAAACTCCTCCAGATGCTTGTAAATCTCCACCGGAATACCGTCCGAACCAGGGGCCTTATCATTGGCCATGCCATGCAATGCCACCTCTAGCTCCTCAATCCCAATGGGCCTCTCTAAGTCTGCTCTTTCCTCCATGGTCAGTTTCCCAAGATCACCCAATTCCAAAAACCAAGCAATGTCTTCCTCTATTGGTGGTCCCTGCGAGGAATATAAAGATTTATAAAAGTCCGTGAAGACTTCCAGGATGTCTTCTATGGCCGTTACCGAGACCCCCCGGTTATTGATCATTTCACGCACATAAGTGTTCCCCCTCTGAGCTGCAGCGATCACAGACAGTAGGTGCCCCACCTTCTCACCTTCAGCATAGAACTCAACTTTCTGAAAAGCCTGTCTCCTCAACATCTTATCTAACAGTATTGTATTAAGTGTATTTTGAGCCTTCAGGAGTTCCCTCCGGGTATCTGGTGTACCATTCACAGTAACTTCCTCTTCCGCCCTTCGCAGTGCTTCCATACCCTCCACTTCCTTCTTTTTTATGAGGTTTCTGTCTACATATGTCTCTAAACAGTATTCCTCTAAGGAATGCCTTCATAGCGTCCCATATATTTAGCAGTCAGTACTCCCCTTATTCAGAGTGAAGAATTCCACCACCTCCTTTAATGTGTTTTGCAAATCAATGTGTTGCAGCCATACCGGGTGTATCTTCCATCCCTCCCTTCTCACCCCCGACTGATTCCCACATCTGACGGACACGAGGATAGGGCTATGATCTGATAGCACTCTCGGAAGATATTCCACTTCATCTACCATCGAATCCATCAGACCAGAAGCCAGCGCTATATCAATACGTGACAATGTACCATGCGTGGCAGAGTAGCAGGAATAGCATCTTTTCCCTTCATTTCTTACTCTCCAAATATCCACCAAACCAATTTCCCGCACCAAGGAGCCAAAGGAAGTAGTATAGTCCTCCTTTCTTACGTTCGGCTGCTTACTCCTATCCCAGAACCCGTCCATCACATTGTTAAAATCCCCAATCATCAGCAGCGGCACACTCCCTCCCCGCACAGCAAATTCCCGCATTATTCTGATCACGGAGCAAGAGTATGGGGGGGGAATATACATCGCAATTATACACATGGGATGTCCGTAAAAAAGCCCTCGTATTGCCACTTCCTGCCCATCTGGATCTATGTAAACCTCCTCTTCCTCAAAATGAATAGAGCTATGTATCAGTATGCAGACTCCTCTTGCATATTTGGAAAATGTAGAGTGATATGCCTTATGAATCCATTTCCTATTAAGTACATGGGAGGTATCCTTTATTAGATGAGTCTCCATAAGACACATTACCAAGGGTCCCCGCTCCTGCATATGCTTGAGGACCGCCGCCCTTTTGGTTCTGTCCGACAAACCCCTTACATTCCAACTGATCACTTTAAGTCTACTCCCCATACCGTGGCTGGTATAAACATTGTTGCTCTCCGTCTATTTTTCCTCTGCTGACTGTCTGAGGTGCAACATCCCTCCCATCCCCCCCCCCCCAACCTCTCCCTTACCCCTCATAACCTTGAAACTCTTAACAAGAGTCGAGAACTCCCAACCTAGTCTCTCGCTCTCAAAGTACATCTAAGCTCGCACAGTCCCCTCCCGGTGCCAAATGTACTTACACCTCTGCTTGTAGTCTCCCTCTCCCCTCCCCGCCAAGGCTATCCATGTATCCCACTTCAACCCATACAAATCTAGAAAAGATTAACAGATAAATCATCATATCAACATAGGTCAAAGTATTAAGAGATATTTAAATTGTCACCACTTCTGTGACGTTAGAACAAAAGAAGAAAAAACTTTTGTATGATTGTTCCACCCGTATTTAAAACAAAAAAGGTTAAAAATTACTCTTATGTAATACGGGTGTCCCTGTAGTCGTTTCAGCCGACCTTTTAAGCAATATAAGGAAAAAGATGAAAAAGATGAAAAAAGGACAGTGTCTAGAAGGTCTCTATCTTCAAGTTTTGTCCTGTAGATTTTTCATATTGATCTCAATCCACTGCATGGCATCTTCGGGGTCTAGGAAAAAGTGCACTCTGTCCGCTGCAGCTACACGTAACTTGGCGGGAAATAACATCGCATATTTCACTCCCAACTCTCTAAGGCGCTTTTTCACTCCAATGAATTGCATGCGCTGCCTCTGGACCGTAACCGAATAATCCGGGTATATACCAATCCTGTGTCCGTTAACAGTTAACCGCCTTTTGCAGGATGATGTCTCTATCTTTATAGTGTAGAAGTTTTGCAAGCATCATTCGGGGTCCCTTCCCGGGTGGCTGTGGTTGCATCGGGACCCTATGTGCTCTCTCCACTGCAAAGAACTTTGTCAAAACCTCCTTCCCAAATTGCTCTTCAAGCCACTTTTCCATAAACGCAGTGGGGTCTCTTCCCTCTGTCTTCTCTGGCATTCCAACAATTCTGACATTATTCCTGCGAGAGCGATTTTCCAGATCGTCATTTTTAGCCTCTATAGCAGATAGGGCTACAAAGGTCTGAAAAGAAATTTATGCAGAGGCTATTATCTGGTCCTCTGCTGACCCCACTCTCACTTCCACCTCTCCAATTCTAGCATCAGCTTTGGACATGTCTTTTTTAATATTAGCTACTTCAGACTGGACACCCAGGACTTGTTGGGTTAACGTGGTGAGAGCTTGTTTGCAGAAAGACACCACTGTATAGACATCCTTCAGTGTAGGCTCCTCATTACACTCCTTTGCAGCATCCAGCTCCCTTCCCTCTCCAGTGTCTCCACTTCCTCCACTCTGAGCCTGCATCTGCCCTTCCCGGGTTTCTGGGGCTTCCACCTCTCCCTCTTCATCCTCCACCTCCTCACCTCCGTCTGATTTGTGGGCCAGTTTCTTCTCCCGTTTGTCTGGCAAAGCATGCCAGCTTAGCTGCTGCGTCCATGCGGCGCCGGCACTCTGCATTGGCTTTTTCCGACTCCTCTCTCCTGTCGGCGCCATCTTGGGAGGAGAGGCCGTCTCCCCCTCCCAGGTCTTTCTGGCGTTTGCGGGGCATCTGCGGCTCAACGGAACACACCGCTGCACTCCGGCTCCTCTGCTCTCACTCCCTCACCGTCAGGCAGTGGCGGGACAAGGCATTTTGGTGCCCTAGGCAGGTAAGGCAAACGGCGCCCCCCGTGGCCACGCATTGGGCAATAAAGTCCACTTTTTTCTATTTTTTGTGCTGTTTTTCCTTTTTTTACACTCTCTATTATATATTACACACACACACACACTTGAGACTGCTGTGGGCTGAATACACAATAGCTGTATCAGTCACGGTTCTGACGATTCTTGGTGCCAGCACCAATCTGTCCACGGTGTTTCTGGAGAGCTGCAGCTTGCAGATCGCTTCAGGGTGCCCCTTTCCTGATCACCAGCGCTCCGGCATTCAGCCTGCTGAGCACTCAAACAACCCAGTCCACACTTCCAGTTAGCGGTTCATCACTTCCGGTTAGCGTTATAGAAATGAAGTTGCAACATCGTAGGATCAACGGTGTTTATTCCCTCTTCGTGTGGTCTTACATGGTGCGGGTGGGAGGACGGGGGGGTTCTCAAAGGCGATGGCCGTTTCACACCGCAAGTGGCGCTTCAACAGGCATATAGTCCACCATATGCCTGTTGACTATATGCCTGTTGAAGCGCCACCCCACAAAGAGTGAATAAACACCGCTGATTGTGTGTTGCAACTTCTTTTCTATAAATCTAAACACAATAGCTGTATATACAATAGAGAATACAGAATAGAGACAGCTGCTACCTGTATACACAATAGAGATGGCTGCGGACCGTATACACAATGGAGAATGCTGCTGGCTATACATACAATAGAGAATACACAATAGAAACTGCTGCTGGCCATACACAATAGAGAATACACAATAGAGACTACTGCTGGCCGTACGCAATAGAGAATACACGATAGAGACTACTGCTGGCCGTACGCAATAGAGATGGCTGCCAGCCATATAGACAACATCCCAACAGCTTCCCTTTATTCCGACAGCCTCCCTCCATCCCGACAGCCTCACTTCATCCTTCCTCCATCCCAACAGCCTCACTTCATCGCGATAGCCTCTCTCCATCCCAACAATGTCCCTCCATCCTGACCGCCTCCCTCCATACTTCCTCCATCCCAACAGCGTTCCTCCATCCCGACAGCCTCCCTCCATCCTCACGGCCTCCCTCCTTCCATCCCGACAGCCTCCCTCCATACTTCCTCCATCCCAACAGCGGTCCTCCATCCTGACAGCCTCCCTCTATCCCAATAGCCTATTCCATCCTGACAGCCTCTCTCCATCCTTCCTCCATACCAACAGCCTCCCTCCATCCTGACTGCATCCCTCCATCCTGACTGCATCCCTGTCTCCCCCACAGCCCCCGTCTCCCCCACAGCCCCCCTGTCTCCCTCATAGCCCCCCTGTCTCCCCCACAGCCCCCCGTCTCCCCCACAGCCCCCCTGTCTCCCTCATAGCCCCCCTGTCTCCCTCATAGCCCCCCTGTCTCCCCCACAGCCCCCCTGTCTCCCCCACAGCCCCCCTGTCTCCCTCATAGCCCCCCTGTCTCCCCCACAGCCCCCTGTCTCCCCCACAGCCCCCCTGTCTCCCCCACAGCCTCCCTGTCTCCCCACAGCCTCCCTGTCTCCCCCACAGCCCCCCTGTCTCCCCCACAGTCTCCCCCACAGCCTCCCTGTCTCCCCCACAGTCCCCCTGTCTCCCCACAGCCCCCTGTCTCCCCCACAGCCTCCCTGTCTCCCCCACAGCCCCCCTGTCTCCCCACAGTCTCCCCCACAGCCCCCCTGTCTCACCCACAGCCCCCCTGTCTCCCCACAGTCTCCCCCACAGCCCCCCTGTCTCACCCACAGCCTCCCTGTCTCACCCACAGCCTCCCTGTCTCCCCCACAGCCCCCTGTCTCCCCCACAGCCCCCCTGTCTCCCCCACAGCCTCCAGCATACCTTACCATTGGGGGAAGCTGTGGATGCGGAGCAGGGGTGCCGGAGCCCGGAGGGCGCACATCAGCAGGACGCTGCCTGCGAGCCGAGGAATAGCTGCGGGCCTGCGGCAGCTAGCGGTGGGCGCCGCCATGTTCTTTGTGGCCGGCGCCCACTAACAGTACAGCCGGTCGGTGAAAGCTGAGACTTCAACAAAATGGCCGCGGCTAATTGGAGACCGCGGCCATTGTGTAGAGGTCTCAACCTCTATTGACCGCTGTACTGTTAGTGGGCGTCAGCTACAAAGAACATGGCGGCGCCCACCGCTCCCTGCCGCAGCTTCTCCCCGCAACTCCAGGGCCGGCGGCGGTGACCGGACTCCGGTCAGGCGGGAATGCGCCCTGCCCAAGATGGCGCCCTAGGCGACCGCCTAGGTTCGCCTAGTGGTCGTCCCGGCCCTGCCGTCAGGTCGGCTGAAACCGGCGGTAATGTCAGCGGGTGAGCAGGTTTAGCACGGGCCTCGGCGGGAGAGCTCAGAAGTGCGGCCGCTCACATCTCCTGCTAGGCTCCGCCATTTCAAGAGTTCTTACCATCCCCAAACCAACGGAATGTGCGAAAAGATGAATCACGTAGTAATAGAATTCTTGAAAACTCTGCCCTTAGAAGAGCGAAAAAGATGGCCAGAGAAGTTACCAGACCTTGTTGACATCTATAACAACATCCCAGTAAGCTCAACAAATTGTACCCCTGCATACCTCATGAGAGCAAGACCAGGAAAATTGCCAGTAGACTTTGAAATCGGCATTGTAGTTTCTGAAGAAGACACCACAGATGCAGATTGGGATACCAGAAGAACAGAGCAGTACAAGAAAATACAGGAATGTGTTGAGAAAAGCCTGGTAAAATCCAGAGACAAGCAAGAAAACAACTTTACCAAAAGCGCACAAGGAACACCCTTAACATCAGGTGAATTGGTTTTGAAAAGGAGACTCCACAAATTAGATGATCAATGGAAGCAGAATCATACACTGTATTACCATCAAACTTTGACAACCAGAAAACCTGTCTGATCAGAAAAGACAATGGAGAAACAACAGCAACAGTGTCCAGAGATAATTTAAAGAAGTGCCCTCAACCACCACAACCAAAGGAATATGTACCTTGTATAGAACCCGAAGAAGAGGAGCCAAAGACAGTCCTCATAGGAGAACTACCTGCAGATTGACCCCAAATAGAAGGTGCATACATAATCCCAATGCTGACATTCCCACAACCAGTAGAAGAACCAAGAGCAGAACCACCCGTTGTAGCAGAGCCAGAGAACCCTGCAATCGGTGCACCGGCCATTCCCACGTTGAGAATGAGAAGACACTCAGGCATACCTGTGTTACGCAGATCAACACATGGGTCAGTAATAGTGATGAGCGAGTACTAAAATGCTCGGGTGCTCGAAGCTCAGGCCGGGCATCCCAAGATACTCGTGTACTCGGCCCGAGCACCGAGCGCAATGTTATCCTATGGGAGACCCGAGTATTTTTATGAAATGACTGCCGGCAGCATGTAGAAACCCTAAAAATGTCACAAAAGTCTCAGAAGAGTGCCCAAATGACATGGCAACACCATGGGGAAGACCCCTGGAAGCATTTCTCACTCAAAAGTCACAGCTGTGAATAATGTTGTCCGAGTTTCACGCCAATTTTACGGAGTCACCAGAAAACCTTCCAAAATGACACCAGAATGAATATTCAGGGTGGAAATGTTAAGGGCACATACCCAATCGTGAGATACAGCTGGTGTACGTTACTTTTTGTGATTACATGAAAGATTTTACATGAAAACATTGTGTGGCACTCCGATGTCCCTGAGAAGAGACGTACATGAAGCCCTGTCTTGACATAATGTGTCCATTTTGAGGAAGTGGGTCTATTGTAGTATTTTCCTTTGCCAGGGCAGTCCAAAATTGGGAGGTTCACCAATGCCCCTGGATAGAGACGTGCATGAGGGCCTGTAAACCTGAAGTGCCTGTGACGAAATGGACCCTTTAATATATAATGTAGGAGGATTTCTTATTCATCCAGACATATCATATTGTATATAGGTTTGTAAACTTGTAATGGTCAAAGAGAATTTCCTACAGTATTTTCATAGATTACTTTAAGTTTAGCATGGTAATGTAATTATCTAACTTGTTTGTCATAGCAGGCCAGAGAACTTAATTATGCTAATCGTCCATTGTCTATTACCCTGTGAATGTGGATTGAGGCCCCAGCCACTATTGTGTTAATGTCATGGTTTGCAGACTGATTGTCTCAGACTAACATACCATTGTATCACTGCTAGCAATTGGATCAGCATTTGGATTGCAATAGGACTAAAATATGTTAAATGAAGATTGGAGTTAGATTCTGTCTAGTGGCCTCAGTCTAGGGATTTTCGGTCCCGGCTAGAGGTCACTGGATTGGATACAGGCAGCTAATCGAGGGTCTTCGGATCCGGTTAGCGAGCCATAACCCTAGGCCTAGGCATTTCGGTGCCGACCAAGGGGATCAGAACACGGACTAAGGAACCACAAGGACTTCAGCATCGGATTAATGGATACGACTGTGATAAAGACTGCACAAGATACATATGGATAAGGAAGCAACCCAGGTTGGGACGATACAGTCACCTGGCTACAGACTTTGCCGTGCTACATTCTAAACCCTGGTGAGCCAGCGGAAGGGTGAGACTCTGTTGCCTGTTACATTTATGTGTTGTGCTTGGTTATGCGTTATATGCTGTTAACTGTTTGGGGATCCAATAAAGCCTTGATATTGTCATTCCCTCACCCTGTGTTGTCTTAGTAGTGTTCCGCCCACGGTTAAGGAGCTCGGGCGTTCAGCTGGGGATGAGCCCTGGTCCACGCTGTCTTTGTAAAGGCGGCTGGGCCTGCGGACGAGAGCGCCCACTGACCCCCGGGTCTCCACAGTGCCCATTATAAGGAAGTGGGTGTATTGAAGTATAGCCCTTTGGCAGGGCAGCCAAAAACTGGGACGTTCAACAATGACCCATGCATACAGACATGCATGAGGGCCTGTAAACCTGAAGTGGGTGTATTGTAGTATAGCCCTTTGGCAGGGCAGCCAAAAATTGGGAGGTTCAACAAAGACCCATGCATACAGACATGCATGAGGGCCTGTAAACCTGAAGTGGGTGTATTGTAGTATAGCCCTTATGCAGGGCAGCCAAAAATTGGGAGGTTCAACAATGACCCATGCATACAGACATGCATGAGGGCCTGTAAACCTGAAGTGGGTGTATTGTAGTATAGCCCTTATGCAGGGCAGCCAAAAATTGGGAGGTTCAACAATGACCCATGCAAACAGACATGCATGAGGGCCTGTAAACCTGAAGTGGGTGTATTGTAGTATAGCCCTTTGGCAGGGCAGCCAAAAATTGGGAGGTTCAACAATGACCCATGCATACAGACATGCATGAGGGCCTGTAAACCTGAAGTGGGTGTATTGTAGTATAGCCCTTTGGCAGGGCAGCCAAAAATTGGGAGGTTCAACAATGACCCATGCATACAGACATGCATGAGGGCCTGTAAACCTGAAGTGGGTGTATTGTAGTATAGCCCTTTGGCAGGGCAGCCAAAAATTGGGAGGTTCAACAATGACCCATGCATACAGACATGCATGAGGGCCTGTAAACCTGAAGTGGGTGTATTGTAGTATAGCCCTTTGGCAGGGCAGCCAAAAATTCTGAGGCTCCACATTGTCCCTGGATAGAGACGTGCAGGAGGGCCTCAAAACATTTTTCCCATTGAAAAGGAGCGGGTCTCCTGTTGTTGTAATGCCCATTCTAAAAGAATGGGCGAAAAAAATTTGCCACTGGGGGTATACATGAAACAACAGCCTAACTATTGTAACGGTCATCATGGTGGCACATGAGGAGAAGGAGGAGCAGTCCAGCGATTAGCCAAAGTCCAGAAGTGTGTACCCATGGGTGAGTGGAGGTACATGGCAAATTCCCAAAACAAAATTTAAATTCCGCTGTCATTTGTTGGTGGTGTGGTGAGGTCTGGCCCAATCCAACCCTTGTTTATCTTGATCAGAGTCAGCCTGTCAGCATTTTCAGTTGACAGGTGGGTGCGTTTATCAGTAATGATTCCACCTGTGGCACTGAAATCACGCTCTGACAAAACGCTAGCGGCAGGGCAGGCCAGGACTTCCAAGGCGTAGAGAGCCAATTCATGCCACGTGTCCAGCTTGGAGACACAATAATTATAAGGCACAGAGGAATCTCGCAGTACAGTTGTTCGATCTGCAAGGTACTCCTTCAGCATCTGGCCAAACTTAGCATTTCTTGTGGCACTACCCCGTATCTCAGGGGCTGTGGTACGTGAGGGGTTGAGAAAACTGTCCCACATCGTAAAGACTGTTCCCCTACCTCTGGCGGATTGGACTTGTGCCCCTCTCGGCCGTTCGCCTTGGTTGTCCACCGATTCCTGACCTATGCCGCTAGCGTTTTGTGAGGGGAATGCTTTGCCTACTTCCGTGACTATGGCCTTCTGGAACTGCTGCATTTTGGCTGACCTCTCCGGAATGAGAGACATAAAGTTCTCCTTGTAGCGTGGGTCTAAGAGTGTTGCCAACCAGTACTGATTGTCGGCCAAGATGTTGTGAACGCGAGGGTCAGGAGCCAGGCAGCTTACCATAAAGTCAGCCATGTGTGCCAGACTCTTAACAGCCATCACTTCAGTATCCTGACCAACACGATGACTGAACATGCTGTTCTCCTCCTCCTCATCCTCCTCCTCATCTCCCCTGTCCTCTGGCCAGCTACACTGAAGCGAGGGTATGACTGGTGTGCATGTCATATCCTCAATTTGGCCAGAGAGTTGCTCCATGTCTTCATCCTCCTCCTCCTCGTCATAGTCCTCCACTGCACGTTGTGATGAGATGAGGCTGGGCTGTGTGTTTTCACCCACACCCACTACTGTTTCTTGCTCCAAGTCATCGCGCTCCGCCTGCAAAGCATCCTCTTTGTTTTTCAGCAGAGACCTGTTTAGAAGGCAGAGTAGCGGTATGGTGACGCTAATAATGGCGTCATCGCCTCTCACCATCTTGGTGGAGTCCTCAAAGTTTTGGAGGACGGTACATAGGTCGGACATCCATCTCAACTCCTCAGGTGTTGTGTGTGGAGTTTGACCTATTTCCCGACAGCTTAGGTGATGCAGGTAGTCAACAACTGCCTGCTTCTGCTCACATATCCTGACCAACATGTGCAGTGTTGAATTCCAACGCGTGGGGACATCACACACCAGTCTGTGGACCGGAAGACGCAAACAGCGCTGAAAGCCGGCAAGCCGGCTGAAGCAGCAGGTGACTTGCGAAAATGTGCAGACAGGCGGCGAACTTTTACCAGCAGATCAGACAGCTCTGGGTATGACTTTATAAACCGCTGAACCACCAGTGTCACATCTCCATTGGACTCGGTGGCCGGTGTTCCTGCCACGGCCGCTGGGGGGAGCCGGATTCCTTCGTCTGGTGGTGCTGGTGATAGGAGGGCCTTGTCCACAGTGGCCGGTGTTCCTGCCGCGGCCGCTGGGGGGAGCCGGATTCCTTCGTCTGGTGGTGCTGGTGATAGGAGGGCCTTGTCCACAGTGGCCGGTGTTCCTGCCGCGGCCGCTGGGGGGAGCCGGATTCCTTCGTCTGGTGGTGCTGGTGATAGGAGGGCCTTGTCCACATATGGACCAGCTCCAGCGACGTCTGCCTCTGTCGCTGAGCGCCGCTGCGTTTCCCCTCTGGGTGGTGTTGGTCGCAGAAGAGCGGGCCCTGCAGAGGTGTCCGTTAGGCGCAGCCTGCGTTCTTCTGTCAGAGGTGGGATGGGTGGAGCCAGTCGTGCATCTCCATCTGGCCTGGCTCTAGGGGCGGTCCGGATGAGGTCATCAGGCTGTGAGCTCCAGCCTATGGGAGGTAGCCGCACCCTTCAAATACATTGGAGCCTGTCTTGCAGGCCGCCAGATATAGTTTTGGTTCCCCAAGTGACATAGTGTGTATTTGCTTTGACTCTGACCTTTGCCTGGATTTTCGACTCTGTACCGCCTGACGATTTTGTACCTTCGCTGCCCTCTCGGTTTTGACTCGGACCTTTGCCTGGATTTTCGACTCTGTACCGCCTGACGATTTTGTACCTTCACTGCCCTCTCGGTTTTGACTCGGACTCCTGACTACGTTCTTCGCTTCCTGATTTTTCCCTTCCCAGACGACCTCCCTGCTCTGCTGCTCCCATAGGTAGCTACCTCCGGGGCCCCGCTATAATTCCAGATCCCTGTATAGGGGTTAAGGGTCTCGGGGTTCTCGGGGTGCTGCCTTACCAGCAGCTCAGCCTTACAGCGGGGTCGTCACAACCAGGTTGAGCACATGGGCCATGCATGGAACATGCGTCAGCTGGCCTCGCCTCAAAGCTGCCACCAGGTTCCGGCCATTGTCACACACGACCTTTCCTGGCTTTAGGTTCAGAGGTGTGAGCCAGTGATCTGCCTGCTGTTTCAGAGCTGTCCACACCTCTTCTGCATTGTGGGGTTTGTCACCTATGCATATTAGCTTCAGCACAGCCTGTTGCCGCTTCGCAGAGGCAGTGCTGCAGTGCTTCCAGCTTGGGACTGGTGTGGAGGGTAAAGTGGATGAGAATGCGCAGGAGGAGGAGGAGGAGGCTGAGGAGCATGACATTCCGGAGCTGTAGAGTGTGGTGAAACCCTGACTGAGGTAGGGCCTGCAATCCTTGGTGTGGGAAGGACGCGTTCCGTCCCTCGCTCAGACTGGGTCCCAGCTTCCACAATATTACCCCAGTGTGCCGTCAAGGAGATGTAGCGGCCTTGCCCACAAGCACTTGTCCACGTGTCTGTGGTTAGGTGGACTTTGACTGAAACAGCGTTGTTCAGGGCACGTGTGATGCTTTGTGACACGTGGTTATGCAATGCGGGGACGGCACATCTGGAGAAATAGTGGTGGCTGGGGACCGAGTAACGTGGGACAGCAGCCACCATCAGGTCGCAGAATGCTTCCGTCTCCACCAGCCGGAAAGGTAACATTTCTAGCGCAAGCAGTCGCGAAATGTGATAATTTAGGACTGTGGCATGTGGGGCGTTGGCAGCGTATTTGCGCCTGCGTTCAAAGGTTTGCTGAATGGATAATTGAACGCTGCGCTGGGACAAGGACGTGCTTGATGGTGGTGTTATTTGTGCGTGGGCAACGTCAGGTGCAGGGCCGGAGGCTTGTTCGCGGCCAGCATGGACAGGGGATTGGCTCGCACGCACAACACGCGAAGACGTAGCAGTGACATCAGCAAGCACCGCTCCTCGACTCTGTTGTACTTCCCCCAAAGTCGGGTGCTTGGCTGACTTGTGCCTGATCATGCTGGTGATGGTCAGGCTGCTAGTTTTCGTACCCCTGCTGAAGCTGGCATGGCAGGTGTTGCAAATGGCCTTTTTAGAGTCATCTGGAGCCAACTTAAAAAACTGCCAGACTCGGGAAGACCTAACATTTGCACAGGCACCTTGTGTTGTGTTGTTGTTCCGGGGAACGGTTGCCTGCCTTCTGCCTGCGGACACGACCCTGCTTCTTACTGCCTGTTGGGATGCTATGCCTCCCTCCCCCTGTGCACTGCTGTCCTCGCTCTGCATATCCTCCTGCCAGGTTGGGTCAGCTACTGGATCATCCTCCACGTCGTCTTCCTCTTCCGCACCCTGATCCTCCTCCTGACTTCCTGGCATTTGTGTCTCATCATCGTCCACCCCTTCTTGAGACACGTTGCCAATGTTCCCTTCGTGAGAACGTGGCTGCTCAAATATTTGGGCATCTGTACATACCATCTCATCACCCACTTCAACAGGAGCTGGCGAGAGGCCAGATTCTGCGAATGGATACGTGAACAGCTCTTCCGAGTGTCCTAGTGTGGGATTAGTAATGTCCGTGGACGTGTATTCAGCCTGGTGGTAGGAAGGAGGATCAGGTTGGGAAATGTGCGCTGCAGTATCACAGCTACTGACACTTGACCGTGTGGAAGACAGGGTGTTTGTGGAGGTGCCAATCTGACTTGAAGTATTATCCGCTATCCAAGTAACAACCTGTTGACACTGGTCTTGGTTCAAGAGCGGTGTACTGCTGCGGACCCCAAGAATTTGGGACAGGACGTGTGAGCGAGTAGATGTGCCACTTTGTTGTTGCGAAATTAGTGCTTGCACACGACCTTGGCCTCTGCCTGCACCACCATCACGTCCACTTCCTTGTCCCTTGCCAACGCCCTTGCGCATTTTTCCTGTATACAGCTACAACAGTCTGGTGACTGTTCTGGTCACAGGAAAGCTGGATATTAGACCCTGCCTGTATAGAGCTAGTCAAGTACAACAGTCTGGTGACTGTTCTGGTCACAGGAAAGCTGGATATTAGACCCTGCCTGTATAGAGCTAGTCAAGTACAACAGTCTGGTGACTGTTCTGGTCACAGGAAAGCTGGATATTAGACCCTGCCTGTATAGAGCTAGTCAAGTACTACAGTCTGGTGACTGTTCTGGTCACAGGAAAGCTGGATATTAGACCCTGCCTGTATAGAGCTAGTCAAGTACTACAGTCTGGTGACTGTTCTGGTCACAGGAAAGCTGGATATTAGACCCTGCCTGTATAGAGCTAGTCAAGTACTACAGCCTGGTGACTGTTCTGGTCACAGGAAAGCTGGATATTAGACCCTGCCTGTATACAGCTAGTCAGCTCCAACAGTCTCCTGAGGACTGTTCTGGTCACTGGAAAGCTTGGACCCTGATCTGGATCACCCTGCCTATATCCTCCTAGATTAGTCCTGAGAAGGACTGTTCTGGTCAGCAGCAGTTTGCAGCCCTGCTCCGGATCTACCTATGAGGGCCGCAAATCTGTCCCTAAGCAGCAGCAGACACTCTCCCTACACTGACTGTCTGGATGGCTGTGTGCAGAGCACATCGTGGTCGGGTCTTATAAAGGCTCGGTCACGCTGTGCAGGCTGGCCAATCACTGCAATGCCACAACTAACATGGCTGTGGCATTGCAGTGACTGCCAGCCAATCCCTGCATGTGGGCTGGCTCTCTAAAGAGCGCCAACATGCAGGGATGAGGACCCCGAGTACAGCACGAGTATCGCGAGATTACTCGGTACTCGCCGAGTAGCCCGAGTACAGTGATACTCGTGCGAGTACCAAGTAGTCACAAGCATACTCGCTCATCACTAGTCAGTAATAGTGTTCACTCTACACCAGGCTTACACACTAGTGGAATATCAGTTTTACATAGGTCAACACGTAGTAATTTGGGTCAAACACCACTAAGATACAGGCAATAAAATGTGAACATATATACATTTTAAACATTTATTTAAATTCTTCTATGTAATGTATATATATATAATGGTCACAATGTAGAGAATGAACACTGGGCACTACCCGTGTGTAACAACCGGTTGTAGGCACAAATACTCCTTACTGACTGAGGGTCTTCAAACAATGGTGGTGCTCACTTGACGTAAGTATAAATACAAAAATGAAGGAAAAAAGACAGTGGCACTCACCAGGTCGATCTTCAAATTTTATTGCAATGTCCAAAGGATCATTCCAAGGGAGCGGGTCGTTGGGGAGGGAGGTGCGGGAGCGTGGACGACGGTAACCGTTTCGCGGCTCAACGGCCGCTTCTACGGGTCCTGACAGGACCCGTAGAATCGGCCGTTGAGCCGCGAAACGGTTTCCGTCGTCCACGCTCCCGCACCTCCCTCCCCAACGACCCGCTCCCTTGGAATGATCCTTTGGACATTGCAATAAAATTTGAAGATCGACCTGGTGAGTGCCACTGTCTTTTTTCCTTCATTTTTATATATATATAATGTATCTAATATATAAAGCTGAATGTGTGTATGTGTGTATGTGTGTATATCCGGGATTGGCATCTACACCGTCGCAGCTACAGCCGCAAAATTTTGCAGAGTCACACGTCTGGACCCCGGGAGCGTCATAGGCTATGTTGTGAGGCGAAATTTTAACCCTGCGCGTTCCAGTTCACCAAACAATTTTGCCCCTATCTACATAATGGGAAAAAAGGGAAAGGAAACGTGTGGGAGGAAAATCGACAGCTGTCAGCTATAGAGACAAAATTTTGCACAGTCGCACATCTGGACCCCGGGAGCGTCATAGGCTATGTTGTGAGGCGCAAATTTTAATCCCGCGCATTCCAATTCACCAAACAATTTTGCCCCTATCTACATAATGGGGAAAAAGTGACAGTTACCAGTTGACAGTTGTGAATGAGAGGGGCTTAATGATAGCGCCAAAGACTAACAGCATATACCAGCATATAGTCACTAAGGTGGGGCCCCAACATTGGATACTCACCACTCACCCGAACAAACACACACCACAAAGACACACACACACCCCCAAGGGGACACACACACACTCTATAGCGACACATGCACTCACCACACAGGGACACACACACACCACACAGACCCCCCCACAGGGACACACACACATACACACCCTATAGGGACACATGCACTCACCCCTCAGGGACACACACACACAACAAAGAGACACACACACCCCACACAGACACCCCCCTACAGGGACACACACACACATACACACCCTATAGGGACACATGCACTCACCCCACAGGGACACACACCACAAAGAGACACACACAACACAGATAAACACACACACCACAGACCCCCACACAGGGGCACACACACATACACACTCTATAGGGGCACATGCACTTACCCCACAGGGACACACACACACCACAAAGAGACACACACAACAGAGACACACACCACACAGACCCCATCCCACAGGGACACACACATACACACCCCAGGGACACACACACCACACAGACAGACACAGATGTGCACAAATCACCTCACACAACTCGCCTCATACGTGTGCTATCTTTATTTTCCAAACATAAACATCTGATTAAAAACAGCCAATGTGCAACACATGTGCCATATAGGGAATTAAGGCGGATGTCAGTCACATGAGCTGTCTATTATGTGTATGTGTGAGGTAACATATACTACCCGGCCAGGGGGAGGGTTTACTGTTGGCTGGAGATTTATTAGGCTGCCTATAGCAATCAATCACAGCTCAGCTTCTATTTTCCTACAGGTCATTAATATGACATATTCAAATTCTATTTTGTTATAGCTAACAGCAGTTATTTATTAACCCGGGCGTAGCTGGGTACTACAGCTAGTAATGTATATAATGTATAATGTATAATTATATATATAATGTTAGTGTACAGAAAAGTGAAGAGTAGGCTAAAACAACCCAAACCAGGTACACATCAGAAAGAGGGGTGAGTGGGGTTGGTGTAAGGAGCTGTCTAGGGAGAGCAAAATCTTGGCCAATAGGTGACCCCAGGGCTAGGAGGCTTACAGCGTTTATGACCGGTAGAGGCCCCTGCAGTACCTAGGACTCCTATGCCGAGGCACCCGTAGTAAGGTTTGTTGTGATTTTTGAACTTTTAAGCCTACAGAGACTTTACCTGTTGGAACTTTTGAATTTGGTTTTCATAATTTCAAAAATGGACCATAGCCACAGGACTGGTGGTTACAAAAATACTATAAACAGCCTGCAGCGGATGGACTAGTGCTGTATGGACTGGTTACCTGTTTTTCACATTTTTCCCTGGTTTTTGTAAATTTTATTTTGAGACTCTGTTCAACTTTCAAATGTAAATAGTTATGTTATGTCCTCCGGGACTGAAACATTTTTCAACATAACATAAGTTAACTAGGGCAATATGTGGCACGGCTGCGGGGGATTGCCACAGGACCCACCGATGCAGGGAGGGATGTACACATTGGCACACACAACAACCAACACCTTCCACCCCAAACTTGGAGGGGGAGCCCCACTGGCTGTCCTTAAGCCAGTTCCTCTATTAAGATCCAGGCCTGAGGGGAGGAGTCAGCCAGTAGACAGTCAGCAGAGAAGAGAACAGTTAGTGAAGGAGCTGGTTGCTGGGACCAAGCCAGGCCCAGAACCAGGAAGCTTGACCCAGCTGTGCAACGCCCTAGGGAGAGGGACAAAGGGCAGTGGAAGAAGTAGGAAGAAAGAAGCAGGGAACATACCTGACATCCCTTTAGCCACCCGGACACCGGAGTCTGAAGTTGCTATTCATCTACAGTGTAGCAGAGAAAGCCTGGACCAACCAGGAGGATCTAGTCCCCCTGAAATAAATGCACACAAGACACCAAACCTGACCAAGCATAGGACCAGGGGTCCAAGAGGAGAATTGGGATCCCCACAGCAAGGTCCTCATTGTCGGTTGTGGAGTAGCACCCTGAGAGGGAGAAAGAGCGGCAGGTTTAGCTACAGGCCGAACTTACCCCAATCACCGCACACACTAACAGAGGAGGCCTCACAACTCTCCAAGGTGAACGTCCCAAGCTGCACCGAAACTTGGTTACCCTCCTGGACTGTGCCTGTTACCAGACATCAGTAAAAAGGTACCGAAACAGAGACTATTGTGTGTGTGTGTGCCTGCTTCACCGCCGCCGCCTGCAGCGTTAACAGCAGAACCGCTACTACTACTACTCCCCTCATTCACCCCGCTGCCCTGAGGTAAAGCTCCACCTGTGGGGAGCTGTGCTACCAAAGCTGCATTTACATCACCTCAGCGGCCGGCCGCAGCGCTGGAATCTCAATTACCAGGTACCACAGGTGGCGTCACGTTACCATTCCCCCATCATCATCACCTCCACCCCACCATTGAGGGTCCAGGGAACAGAACCGGGAACCGACCAGTACGAGTACCACCTACCCTGTCGACCGACTCAGTGAAGATCAGTTATTTTGGATGTACATGAGATAATATGATTGCCATCTAGTTCTAAATCATTTGAGAGGATTGCAGGTTGTCTTAGGCAGGTTGCAATCCTTTTCTGTATAATCTCATATGTGAATGTGCATGACAACTGTTGGAACTAAGTTTATAGTGTTACTCTAGTGATACCTGCTGTTGGCTATATGTATAGTAATATTTTGTAATGAAATATCATCTGTAATGTGCCATTTGGCATTTTTGTCAATAAGACACAAATTTTAAATGTGTTGGTTGGCTAACAGGTTGGGTCTCTGGATTATATATTCCCTTAGATGGGATCCCATTTGGGATCACTATAGTTTGATGACACCTTGGGAGACACATGTTTAGTAACCTTACATTCTCATATGGGTGGGCACTTTGTATTACTTATGCCCTGCAATTATTTGGCATATGGTTGGGGTTTAATGTTCCCCCCATCCTAGCTGCAGTTGGCACGGGAATTGGAACAATGTATACATGTTGCATAAGTAGTTGGAGCGCGCGCGGCGCGCATGCACTGGACCACGGGAGCTTGCCGCGTCAGTAAGCAATGCCGAGGTGATGGGGCGAATGATGTAGTTCCTCCGCTTCGTCACGTCCGGCGGGCGGCCAGTGCGTCAGAGCATTCTGCAACCCAACATGCGGCAGGGGCACCACCGCACACCAGCTGCAGGGGATCATATTATTAGTTGGGCACTATATAGCGGGCACAATAATGCTACTTAGCCACGCCTCCTGACGAAGCTGCCCCAGGCAGGGAAACACGTGTCGAGGTTCTGAGGGGTCACATTTGTCAATTATTTTCTGCACCACCATGTCTCAAGGTAAATAGAGGCGACTTGGTCGCACTGAGCAGATATTTACTAAGAGTTTTTGCTACCTGTAATGGTACCTTTACACGCGGCAACATTTCTAGGTATTCCACAGGTAACTTACTGGCTGCAGTGAAATCATGGAGACATTGTTCTATCTTGTTTGCTGTACAAATGGAATAATGTCTCCATGATTTCACTGCAGCCAGTAAGTTACCTGTGGAATACCTAGAAATGTTGCCGCGTGTAAAGGTACCCTTATAGTATCTAGATAATGTGGTCAGTTGATTATATATCCCAGTTTGGGATTTATTACATGTTCTGAATTGAATGAACTGGTGAAGTGTCCCTCTACATTCAGTGGTTATCTTATGTCCTCCCTCTGTGTTAGCCACAGTTCTGCTTACTCTCTCTCACCGTGGTGATTAAATGTTTGAAGGGTTTCTTGTATATTTTGTAATTTTTCAAAATTTAATAACATTTTCAGCATTGGATTTTGATGCAGTTACTTGTCTTCTATAATATAAGGGGTCCGGTCCTGCTTTTTAGGTTATATACCTGTAGTAAGAGACTAAGGCCACGTAAACAGTTACCTAACTTACCACCTATAGTGAAAAGGTCAACCCAAAGTACATATACATCTACACATCACGTAATGTTGAGCGCATCACCTGAGACACAAGAATTACGTAGGCCTTGTATTAGTAGTCAAGGTCAACCCTGTCCAGGTATGGAGAATGGGTATAATGTGTATAGTATAAAATATAACGAAGGGTAACCTGTAAATAAAAACCAGTATGTACATTAAATGTGAATAGTAGTGTACAGAAGGGTAGAGGAATCGGGCCTAGCCTATGCACATTAAGTTAGGAACAGAAAGTGCCTGGGGTGGAAAGGAAGTACCAGGTCTCCTAAGCAGAGACTCCCATAGGGAAAATGTATATTGTTTGTTTTGAATGTCTTGGACTTTGAAAGACTTTAAACCTGTTTGAACCTGGAGCTTACAGAGACTTTGCTGTAGACTCTTAACATTTTCCTGGAACTTTTCCCCTACCTTACCCTTAAAGATGGACCATAATCACAGGACTGGTGTTATAACAAACTTTTACAGTCTGCGGTAAATGGACTAGTACCATATGGACTGCACCTTGTTTTACTTTTTACCAAATTTTCAGTGGTTTTTGTTAATTTTTCATTTTCAGACACTGTATATAATACCTGTTATTTTTTATATAAAAATATAAAAAGCTCTGTACCGGGTAGGGGAAGGAACATTTGAGGACAAGTGTGTTTCACCAAGGGGGAATGTGGCGCCCCACTGATCAGTGCGCCACAGTAGGGGTACTGCACCCATAACAGAGTGTGCAGTACTCCTGTCATTGGGGAGTGTAAAGTCAACCTGGGGCTCCTATCCCAGCATCATTACACCTAACATAGGGGACCAATTGGCCACCTGTTACCAGAGTAACCAGTCCCATTGGGAGGAGTGTTAGGGTAGAAGGAGCGGGAAACACACAGACAGATCTAGTCTAGTCTGAGGGATGAAGTAAGGAGCAAGTCCTAGAGGGACTCCACAGGGAGGGCGCCCGGAAAGGAGTGGCGACCCAGACGGAAGGAGGAAACCCAGCACCGGACCTCACCACGGTCCGGGGGAATCCTAGTCCACAACAGGGTACCGGCTCCGAGTCACGGTGCAGGTGAGTCTAACCCTGAGCGGTCAATACCGGTAGGTCAAGGGTGTGCCCAGGGCAGCCCGAACCAGGTCCAGAACGCACAGCCCCACCAGAAGCACTAAACCGGGTTAAGCCCCTTAGAGAAGAAGAGTACCTCATAGCACCCAACGGGCCTGGTAGACAAGTGGGTTGTACAGGACAGCGCAAGGATAGTGAGGAGGCGCAAGAACGACACAAGGAACAGTGGAAGTAGCAGAAGGAGCACTCTGGGAGCCTCATAGAGACTTTATTCTCCTCAGTGACTACCCAGCCAGCTACCCGCTAAATAACTGTGCAATTGTGAACCTGAACAACCGTGAACTTTTACAAGTAAATACCCGTACAGAGTCCATAAGCCTCCAGTGTCTTATTCTACTAAAGTCAAGGAGCAGCACTGACCCGGGAACACCGCTCCGCCTGCAGGGAGCATTGTCAACTGGCTGCAATACCATCGTCGCCGGAGGTCTGACAGCGGCGCTGGTGAGATCACCAGAAACTACAGGTGGCGTCACGAGACTTTTTTTAGTATTATTTTTCCCTTTTTACCAAGTGACCCCAGGGTATGGGTCCGGGCGGGCCACCAGTGACATTACAGTAAACGCACGGATACCTAGTTCCCAAAGACCCTGGGCTGGTCGGCACCAGCGCTGCTACAGACCTCCGGGGATGATGGACAGGCAGCTGGATGATATATCTCCCCGCAGGCAGAGTGGAGTCCCCAGAGCAGACCTCTGTAGGAACAGTTGTCACAAGCACAGTGTTGTAGCTCTGCAAGCGGGAAGGCATGACACACAAGTAACTGAGTCTCTGTATGGGTTTACTGGTCACTTGGCAGTTCAAATACAAGTTTCCAGTCACGGGTAGCTGGCCTGGGTAGTGACCACTGAATGGGGTATCCATCTGTGGCTTTCCAGTGTGTCCCTCGACTTTGCCCTTTGTCCTAGTTCAGTGATGGGCAACCTTTTGAGCTTGGTGTGTCAAAATTCGCCAAAAAACCGAGCATAAATCGCGAGGTGTGTCACCTTGAGAAAAAAAACCCTAATTTTACGATATTTATAGTTTAAATAACAAATATGTATAATTCTTTAACTTACCTGCTTAGTGACTTCTTTGTTAATCTGTCAGTTGGTTTCTTTTGTTGGTCTTGCTGTTATTTAACCTGTGTGGGGTGTCATGAACTAAGATAAGTGAGATGGAGGGGGAATTCTTCAAGTGATGGCGAACCTGTGGCAGTCCAGCAACAGCTGGACTGCCACACTGCCACAGGTTCACCATCACTGATTTAGTGACTTTTTTGTTGCTGAATTTCATTGGCTAAATCTTCAATTGAAGGTTGGTATTTTGCACACTTCAAGGCCAAGCAAGCGCTACTAAGGTTATCTGTCAAAATGTCTATTTATATTCCACGTTCTGCTTACTACCGTTTCACTACATAGAACGCAAAATGATCTGCCATTTTTTTCTATAATGCCATACATCTCAGTCCATGTCTCTTGAAAGGGTCGGCTACTGCTACTACCACTTCCTTTACTTAACCTTGGTTTTTTTTGGCTTCTCCATAAGAGGGGCAGTGACAGAAGATTTATAGACAGCCCTGCAGGCAATTAGGGGTTAACTGTCTTTTAGGAAAGGGCAGAGTTAATAAGCAGAAATAGAAATTAATAGGGTGAAATGCAGTCTGTACTATGCTGCAAGATGGCGTTCCTTATGTAAATCAATGGCGGGAAACGGCACCCATAGCACAGGCCTCTTCCAGCCTCCCCCTCACTTATGTCAGTAATGGCCAATCACACATTCATGACACCCCAGATTCTGCCCAGAACCTTTCACTGGAGGATGGTTGCTGTAGTAATCACTGGACCTCCAGACAGACCTCCAGACAGCGATCACAGGGCCTCAGATATGCGTCCCCCGCAGCGTTCCGCTGCTCCCTGCTGCGCCAGCCAGAAGTTCCGCTTACCGGAAGTCCCAGGACTAGACGCTCTGTGCCGGAGCTCTGCTGTTCTGGCTACAGACCTCCAGCACATTTTTTTTCCCTCAGCTGTAGTTAGTGATGGGCGAGTCCTAACTCGGAATCGCTTGACTCTAGTCTAGCGAGTCCGAGCCCGGGACTCGCTACTCGTTGCTAGTCTAGCGAGTCCAATGTTAATGAATGGGGAAGCGAGTAATAGCGAGTAGTGTGAGATTTACAAATCGCAGATGTCTCGGAAAGCGCTCGCATTGCCGTGTCGGAAACCCGACTCGCAACAGTTTTTTGCTGCTGTGTCTGTGTCTGTGGTTTTTATCCAAATAGCGAGTCTAGTTTCTCCGGTGGCCGCGTGTCACTGAAAATGGCTACGCGTGTCAGTGCTGACACGCGTGTCATAGGTTCGCCATCACTGTCCTAGTTTGTGGTGAAGCCTGGCCTGCATGGAGCCTGGCCTGGCCTCCTGCGCTCTCGTCTTTAACTTTACGCTCGTGTAGGAACCTTCTATGGATTGCCGCACCTCTGGGGATTTTCTGTGGGTCCTGGCTCCTTGTCTGGCTACAGTTTTGAGGTGACCTGGAGGCTGAACACTCCTTGGTCTCACCGGTGTTGGCAGCTCAGAGATGAACTTGCCTGCACCGCTCTCAGAGCCGGTACTCCATTCCGTGGACTGAGATCCTCCCAGACCCGTCAGTGTACGGTCTGATGCCGTGTGTGTACGTACACTCTCAGGCTCCCCCTTCCTCATCTGGGTCACCACTCTTTCTGGGTGCCCTCCCTGTACATCCCCCTGAAGGGTCCTCCTCGACTGCTCACTTAACTTCCTCTCCCTTCCCGCTCTCCACTACCCACCTATATAACCTCCCACTGGAACCGGTTACCCTAGT
Organism: Allobates femoralis; assembly: GCA_033576535.1. NCBI lineage: Eukaryota > Metazoa > Chordata > Amphibia > Anura > Aromobatidae > Allobates > Allobates femoralis. The sequence goes on from JARQOC010000001.1 coordinate 487,324,372, forward strand.
ATCAGGTTTAACCAATTGGCCCCCTGAGCTAGGTGTGTGGATGCAGGATGAAAGTCACATCCGAACCTCCCCCTTCACTGGCCACAGGGATACCACACACACTGGTCTGGGTGCAGTACCCCTTTGTGGCACACAGACGAGTGTGGCACCACAAATACACATTGCAGTAAGGGAGCCAAAGACCCAACCGGATGTAATAAACCTCGAGTTGCTCTCAAAGACTACGTGGACAGTTATTGTTACCATCTGCTCCAGTAAAGGACTGAGAAAACTACAAGCCGTGAGTCTGCCAGTTACTTGTGCCTGTTGCCCTGCATCCTACACATTGACTATCCACACTGCCCCGGGGATAGGCTTTACCCATGGAGAGCCATTCCATCTCAGCTGCTAGCCATCATTCCCGGAGGTTCTGCAGCAGCGGTGGCCATTCCTAGCCACATACCACGGGTGGCGTCACAAAATCTCCCTTGTATATAACTCCCCTTCCCTTTTGCAACTGAACCCAGGGCTACGGAAACGGGTCACAACCCCGTGACTTCCCCCAGAGAGAGCAGCAGCAAGCACTAGTCCCGAGTAACCCACGGCCCTAGGGGCGCCTCACATCCAGAGACCTGGTAAGAGACCTTGAATCTGCATGTTCAGGGGTAATCTTGGGAACAGGGACAAACCTAGAAACACATAGCTGTAGGGACAGTTCAGGCTGACACTGTCCTTGCTTACTTACAGTCACGTTGGTTTAACCTGCCTTTGTATGCTTGCCCTGTGATTGTTGCACTCATCAACCTCACCCCTGGTTCCTTATGAGGTATGGGAAATGCTCACTGGCTGATCATTTAGTGAGATCCACCAAGTCATCATTTAGACCTGCGGTCAGGGTTACTCCTATCTGTGCAAAATAAATCCCTGACTTTGGGTAGACCAAAGCAACCTCACCTCCTGATTCCTTAGGTACGGGAAACTGTCAATAGCCTATCAGAGAGCAAGGCCCATGTAGTCATCATCCAGTCCTGTGGTCAGGGTTACTCCTATGTGTGCAAACACAGTTGGGAGTCCTAATCAGTACAGGGACCAGCTGGGTGGAGACGTGGCTACAGAGTGCATGTGATTATTTGTTATCTACCGCTCAATAATCCCTTTATTTGTGCTTTCCTCTCTCCTTTCTCTTGTGAAAATTTCTATCATGACTTTTCTGCATTTTAAAAGCCATGTTTAGTCCCCTATGTAGATATTCTTACCCCATAGACATGTAATCAAATGCACCAGTGAATTTAGTGTCTAACCCGTGGCCCCCGATCTTTAAAATGAAGGGGGACAGCCCCGGAGCCCCTTCTTATTTTTTACATTCATGCTGAAATACTGAAATCATGGAGCTTGGCAGGACCTGTAGCCCAGTCCTGCTACATTAGTCCTTTTTTTCTGTGGATGATGATCAGGTCAGTAAATGAACGCGAGCTCGTGTATGGCACTGGGACTGAAAGATATACCCAGAATTCATTGAGAAGCATCAGAGGAGACAATGCTAGTCCGGCTCCTCTCCTGGCTGGCTCCTCCCAGTGCCGCTTACCTACATTCAGGAGAGGGACCTGCACATAATGGGAGCAAAGCGAGTAGAAGCCAGCCGGAGGCAGCATCAGACGTTGGCCTCAGCCTATCATCCACAGCCAGATCTTCAAATTATATTTTCTAAAACATACACCAGGCGGCTACTGTGCTGGCAGTCTTTAATTCATGCTGTCTGCTGACAGGTTCCCTTTAAATCCTCCAGCATACCTCTGTTTAATTTTTGTCACTCTTAGGAACACTGGAAATCATGCAGCTCGCTGTACTAAAAGATGGAATGCTGCACATGTCACTTCTTGGAAAAACCTGGAAGTGACGTGGTGCTCTAGCGCTAATTAATCTTATCCTAACCCAGTGGCATAGCACCAGTGGCAGCACACCATGGGCCGCTATGGGGTCCATGGGTCACAGGGGCCCATCCCCTCCCATCTCGTCAGTCATGGGGGCCCAGTGTCAGCGCTGGCACTGCCAACTCATCTTCGCACAGTCAGATTCTCCCACTGTACCTGCTCTGGGGCTCTGATGTCCAGCAAAGCAGGGGGTGAAGATGTCACTACTGTCGCCACTGTGCTGAGATGTTCACCAGCTGCAGGATGCTCGCATGGAGACCAGAGCAGCGGAGTAACCAAAGAAAGGTGAGTACTTATTTATCAGTGAGTACGGTGGCCAAAGGATTCATTATATAGGGTGCATTATAATAATTGGAGGACTATAGGGGTGCACTATAATACATGGAGGACTCTGGGATGCACTGCAAGAATTGTCAGACTATGAAGGCTGCATTATAATGGGGGGTTATGTGGACTGTGGGGGTGCATTATAATACATGGTGGAATGTGGGGGTGCACTATAATAATTGAAGGACTATGGGGTGCATTATAATAATTGGAGGACTATTTGGGTGCATTATAATAATTGGAGGACTATTGGGTGCACTATAATAAATACATGGAGGAATATGGGGAGTGCATTATAATAATTGGAGGAATGGGGTGCATTATGATAATTGGAGGATTATGGGAGTGCATGCACTATAATAATTGGAGGACTATGGAGAGTACATTATGATAATTGGAGGACTATGGGGTGCATTATAATAATTGGAGGACTATGGTGAGTGCATTATTATAATTTGAGGACTATGAGAGTGCATTATAATTGGAGGACTGTGGGGGTGCACTATAATACATACACGACTAATTGTGGCTGCATTATAATGGAGTGTAAAGGGGAGTGTATTATAATAATTGGAAGACTATGGGGTTGCACTATAATACATGGAGGACTATGGAGAGTACTTTATAATAATTGGGAGACTATGGGGTGCACTATAATAATTGGAGGACTATGGGGTGCATTATAATGGAAGACTATGGGAGTGCATTATTATAATTGGACAACTATGGAGGCTGCATTATAATAATAGGAGAACTATGGGTGCATTATAATAATAGGAGGACTATCAGGTGCACTATAATACATGGAGGATTATGGGGAGCGCACCATAATACATGGAGAACTATGGGGATTACTTTATAATAATTGGGAGACTATGGGTTGCACTATAAAACAGAGGACTATAGGGATTGCTTTATAATAATTGGGAGACTGTGGTGCACTATAATAATTGAAGGACTATGGGGTGCATTATAATGGAGGACTATGGGGTGCATTATAATGGAGGACTATGGGGTAAATTATAATAATTGGAGGACTATGGGGGTGCATTATAATAATTGGAGAACTATGGAGGCTGCATTATAATAATTAAGGGACTATGGTCTTGTATTATAATAATTGGAGGACTATAGGGGAGCATTATACTATTTGGAGGAGTTTGCTATGTCCAATATACTATTTGGAGGAGTATGCTGTGGACATTATAATATGTGGAGGGCTGTGCTGAGTCCATTATAATATGTGGAGGGATATGATGGAGCCTTTATTCTTTATTGAGGGCTATTTGAGGGCCATTATACTGTATGCAAGCAATTATACAGTGTGAAAGAATGTGTGGGGTCCATAATACTGTGCAGAGGGCTGTCTGCGGGTCGCAGTTGGGGATCATACTGTATTGGGGTCACCATACTTTGCCGGGGTAGTTGAGGAGGGTACAGAAGGGTCATCATACTGTGCTTGGGAGGAATTCACTGTGGGGGATAATTCAGTGTTTTGGGGGTCATGTTTGTTGGAATCACACTTTATGGCTGCAATGAAAGGGGAATCAAGAGGCTTCAGTAGCAACACCGGTGCAAAATACTGATGAGACAACCACTCACAACTGACCAATTCATGGATGGGACAATGTCTCGGTAATAATATTGCACAAGGATTAGACTTATGTAGGGTGCTGACACATGCATGAAGTGCACTGTACCCAACTTACAGGCTATTAGTGATGCCCATACTATTAGTGCTGGACAGCCCCCCTATTCTATCAGTGCACCCCACTACCCCTAATTTGTTCCATATCAGGGGTAGTGGCACTGTGACCCTGGGGTGCCACATTCCCCCTTAGTGAAAGACAGTACTCCGAGACTATGACAACTTTTCAACATGGTAAACACAAATAGTCAATAACAATTTAAAGGTGTACAGAGTCTTAAAATATAAAAATTACAAAAACCAATTAAATGTAACAATTCAGAAATTCAAAAAGCAGTCAGTCCTTTTCCACCGGGGCTGGTGTTTATTTACAAGAATGTCTGTACCACAACCAGTCCACAGTTCCGTCCACCAATTGCAGTGATAGGGGCACGGTGACAGGGCGATAGCGACGTACACAGCAATCCTGAAATAAATCCTGTAGGCGTGCTTGGATGTTGTTTTTTTCGCGCAGCATCTGCGGCAATTGGTGGGTGATACTGCATTCCGATTGGCTGGCCGTGCCCGAGGCACCTTATTCGATGACCTGTGCGTTCACGCAAGGCTGACCAATGGGAACACAGTTCCGTCCACCAATTGCAGTGATAGGGCACGGTGAAACCCACTCTAGCACGCCCCTATCAAATCTGTATGCCCACATCGCTGCTACGATTGTGGCATGTGATGCGGCGAAGTGTGAAGGGAAGATCGCTTCTGGTCTTCTGCAGGTGACTTCCGGAATGCAGGATCACCGAAGGTCGCACGCGAGATTGCTACGTGTGACAGTTCCACATCGTTCAGAAAAAAGTATTATGGTCCATGTTTAACTTAAAAGGTAATAGTTCTAGAATATGCAAGTGTTCTTACAGGAAAGTCTCTGAAACCGTTAAGCCCAGTACCTACAAAGTTACACATATATAATACACATAAAATAAACATTTTCCCTACGGGTGACTCGGCTTAGAAGTCCTGGTTGCTTCCTCCCAACCCCAGGCACTTTCTTGTCCTAACTTAATGTGCATGGGGCTGAGCCCAGTTCCTCCACCCTTCTGTACACTATGTTTACAGGGTACTATTCACATTTCTTTACATTAAACATATGTACAGTATTTTATTCTCCCTTTACTCTTTAATCTTAATACCGGGATGGGATTTGACCTTTGGTACTGCGCTGCGATCTCTTAACACTTAACACTATATTATGTGTAGAAATGTACCTTGCAGGTATCTCTGACTCTAAAGGTACCGTCACACGCCGCCATATCGCCGGCAAAATCGCTGGCAATTCCCGAATTAGGCGATGTAGGAACCACATCGCATGGGCGATTACTGGGCGATTCTACGGCAAGAAATCACTGGTGGAGTGTCGCCTGATTGCCCTGCACTGCACTGAAATCAGGTGATATCCACCAGGCGATTTCAGCGGATCATGCCATGTGACAGGGCGATAGCGACGTACACAGCAATCCTGAAATAAATCCTGTAGGCGTGCTTGGATGTTGTTTTTTTCGCGCAGCATCTGCGGCAATTGGTGGGTGATACTGCATTCCGATTGGCTGGCCGTGCCCGAGGCACCTTATTCGATGACCCGTGCGTTCACGCAAGGCTGACCAATGGGAACACAGTTCCGTCCACCAATTGCAGTGATAGGGGCACGGTGAAACCCACTCTAGCACGCCCCTATCAAATCTGTATGCCCACATCGCTGCTACGATTGTGGCATGTGATGCGGCGAAGTGTGAAGGGAAGATCGCTTCTGGTCTTCTGCAGGTGACTTCCGGAATGCAGGATCACCGAAGGTCGCACGCGAGATTGCTACGTGTGACAGTTCCACATCGTTCAGAAAAAAGTGCCCGAAATGTGTGCGCTCACATCAAATCACCAGCGATATGGAAGCCATATCGCGGCATGTGATGGTACCTTTAGTAAGATATGGATCTGATAGCAGGACTGACAATTTCACTGGGATCAGGAATCTGTTCTTCCTGTTTTTCTGTTATGGGTGCTATTTCCAGTTCTTCTACTCTTGGGACATCTTGCTGCATGGGTTCAGGTATCATCACTTGAGGTAACGATAGACATTGGTACGATGACTCCTCCATTGTAATTTGTCCAGGTCGGGTAACTTCTCTGGCTATTGGTTCCTTTCTGATGCTGGTAAGGTCTTCAAGAGGTCAATCACTATGTGGTTCATCTCCTCACGTAAGTCATTTGTTTGAAGATTGTAAGGTGTTGTGCGGATCTCCTTGCATCCATACATGTTGCAAAATTCTTGAAACACCTCTGCTTCAGTTGATTGACCTTGATCTACTAGGACCCGTTCCGGGTAACCATGAGGTCTACAGAAGTACGTCTGGAATGCCTTAGCTGCTGTTCTTGCCGTTAAGTCCTTTACAGGCACCACCACTAGGAACCGGGAATAGTGGCCCACAATGGTCAAGGCGTAGACATAGCTGCATCTGCTCGGTGTTAACTTGACGTCGTCCAGGGCTACCAACTCAAGTGGTTGTTTGGTGACAATGAACTGGAGTGGAGCTTTCTGACTTTCTTTATCTTTCCTTCTTAGGTTGCACAGACCACAGTTTCTGCACCAACTCTCAATGGATCTTCTCATGCCAACCCAATAGAATCTTTCTCTCAGTACAACTTCCAATTTCTTCCATTCAAAATGCCCTGCGCCATTATGATAGGCTTCCAAGACCATTTTACATCTCTCTTAGGTACTATGATTTGCCAGACCAACTCATGAGTTCTGGGGTTTGTATGTCTTTGGCATAGTTTACCCTCATACAGGAACAGTTTACTTCTGTCTCTCCATAACTGTTGAGCTTTAGCCGGAGCATTCTGGCCAGAGTACGCACCTTCCTGTGTCAGTAATTCTTTGACTAGCATTCACAGCCGGGTCACTGTCCTGTGTTTCAGCCCATCTGTGGTGTGGAAATGGGTTGAATGTTGCCTTCTGGTGCTTGTGATACACACCTGTCCTGTACTGTGATGCTTTAGGGCGGTGAAAGGCTGGTAGCTCTATCTCTTCCAGCTCTTCCAGTTCTTCTTCCACGTCCTTCAAATGTGGCATCCGGGATAAGGCATCTGCATTTGCATTTTGGCTGCCGGCTCTATACTTGATGGTGAAATTGTAGTTAGACAGCTGGACCATCCATCGCTGCTCCAGCGCACCTAGTTTTGCTGAGTCCAAGTGGGTAAGAGGGTTGTTATCTGTATAGATGGTGAATCTTGCAGCGGTCAAATAATGCTTGAAGCCAGGGGCGTAACTACCAGCATAGCAGACGTAGCGGTCGCTTTGGGGCCCGGCGCTTGTGGAGGGCCCGGACCCAGCGCCGCTACGTCTGCTATGCCGTACAGCTGCAATACAGCGGCGTAACTACCGCGGTCGGCGGGCCCCGAGCTACCCGGGGGGGCCCCGAGCTCCCCTGGGGGCCCTGCTGCCTGTGCCCCCAGTCGCCCGCCGCGACCGCTATCCTGGAAGAGGAGCCGGAAGAGGGGCTGCAGGAAGTGATCACTGTGCAGCAGTGCCCGCCCCACCAAAAGCCGGGAGACGGGGAGAGGCAGAGCAGGTAACTGTGCGCTTCCCACCCAGCCGGCAGCACTGTATATGGGCCTGTATATACCACCACCAGGGGCCCTGTATACCACCACCAGGGCCTGTATATACCACCACCAGGGGCCCTGTATACCACCACCAGGGGCCTCTATATACCACCACCAGGGGCCTGTATATACCACCACCAGGGGCCTGTATATACCACCACCAGGGGCCTGTATATACCACCACCAGGGGCCCTGTATATACCACCACCAGGGGCCCTGTATATACCACCACCAGGGCCCTGTATATACCACCACCAGGGGCCTGTATATACCACCACCAGGGGCCCTGTATATCCACCACCAGGGGCCCTGTATATACCACCACCAGGGCCCTGTATATACCACCACCAGGGGCCCTGTATACCACCACCAGGGGCCTGTATATACCACCACCAGGGGCCTGTATATACCACCACCAGGGGCCTGTATATACCACCAGGGGCCTGCTATATAACTGCTGGGCCCTGTATATACCACCAGGAGGCCTGTATATACCACAGGGGCCCTGTATAACGCAGGGGCCTGTATATACCACCCTGGGGGCCTGTTATACCACTGGGGCTGCTGTAATACTGCTGGGGCCTGTATATACCACTGGGGAGGCTGCTGTATACCACTGGGGCCTGTATATACCGCCAACCATGGGGAGGCTGTATAACTACTGCGGGGCCCTGTATATACCACCACCAGGGGCCCTGTATATACCACCACCAGGGGCCTGTATATACCAACCGGGCCCGCTTGCTGTGTAATACAGCTGGGGCCTGTATATATCACTGGGGAGGCTGCTGTATACCACTGGGGCTGCTGTATATACTGCTGGGGCCTGTAAGGGGGTGTGTCTTGAAGCGGCGTGTCATTGAGGGCGTGTCTTGGAGGGGCATGTCATTGGGGGTGTGTCTTGGAGGGGGCCCCGTTCAAAAGTTTGCTATGGGGCCCTGCCAGTTCTAGTTACGCCCCTGCATTGAAGCGTTCTGTCACAGCCCAGACTACTTCCAGTAGTTCTAACTTGAAGAAACTGTAGTTCTCCAGATTTCTTTCAGTAGGATTGAGCTTTCTGCTTGCAAAGGCAATGACCCTTTTGTGGCGCCCTGCTCATGCAGGTAACCACAGATCTCTCTAATGCACAGCTGGGTTTCCACAGCAGGTACTTACTACAAACAACACCTTCCACCCCAGCACAGTAGGGGGAGGTCAATTTCTGCCCTTAGGCAAGATCCCCTATGTATACTGTTGCTGGGGAGGAGCTAGTCAGAGTGTGTGCAGACTCTAGAAGAGCTGCAGGGAAGTCCTGGTGTTCGGTGCTGCATACAGGCCCGAGCCAGTGTCCCGGAGTGGCCCTTCAGAATTCCACCCAGCCTAAGTGGGACTGAGGGCAGGGAGCTCAGAGCAGGAATAGAAGCAAGGAACAAGTAGCTCAAGGCGAGAGTTCGCTCCAGGGAAAGCCGGATATTGGGATCCGCACCTGTGGGGAACCATAGGCCCACAGAAAACCCTGTTGCACCATGGAAGTTACAGCTACCCAGTCTCCAGGAGGGTTTGGAGAGGGAGCCAGGAACAGCAGGTCGCTGCAGTGTCCAGAGAAGGTCATCCCGGAGACCGCACAGGAGGAGAAAGTGACAGGCAAAAGGAAGAGAGTGGAGCAAGTCAGGCTATAGCAGACTGTGTTTCAGCAGCTTCACAAGGAAAGGAGGCCTTATACCCACTTGCTGTGGGAGCCCACTGTGCAGCCCAGTCACCTGTCAGTGCCCTGGATCATTTACCTGATAAACATCAGTAAAAAGGTAAAAGAGACTTCCTCTGTGTGTGTGCATCCTTTCCTCTCACTCACCGTGCCCCTCTACAGACTACTCTTACTCTCCCTCACAATCTCAGCTCCACTACAACCTGCTCACCCTCACTACGCTGCCCCGGAGGTCCCAGTCATGCCTGCGGAGGTCTACACCATCACTGCTGCAATACCACTGACCTCCGGAGGACTGTGGCGGCGCTGGTGACATCTCAGCAGGTACTGCAGGTGGCGTCACAACTAACTTGTACATAATCCCTGTAAATACACCTTTTAAGAGCATCGCCCCCAGGATAAAGGCTCAGGCGCGGTCGCCATTCCCCGTGACAAAGTTAACCCCCTCACTGCCGCCTGATACCCGAGTACCCCATGCCCTGGGGCGCAACACTTTCTTTACCTTCTTGTACCTGAGACAGTACTGCTTCTAATCCCACGTTGCTGACATCTGTGTACAGAATGAAGGGTTGATGGTAATCAGGGTATGCCAAGATTTCATCCCAGCCCACTTCAGCTTCTTGAAGGATTCTTCTGTTATGTCACTCCATTGGAAGGGAGGACTCCGAGCCTTAGACTTCTTGGACTGCTCTACCAGGAGATCTTGTAAAGGGGCTGCCACTTTGTAAACCCTTTGATGAATTCTCTATAATAACCTACCAGTCCCAGGAACTGCCTCAACTCTTTCACGCTAGTGGGTCCTGGCCAATCCCTTATCACTGTAACCTTCTCGGGGTCTGGTAACCCACCCCAAGGCTGTGGTAATTTGGTACCGGGCAGATGCTGTAAGGGGATGTCACTGGTGGTCCGGTCCCTGGGTCCGTGGCCCTGGTAGTCGCTAAAAATGGGGAATAAAAATAAGATAAAAGAATAAATTGTTCGTAACGCCACCCACGGTACCTGGTAATGTTATCAGCGCTGCTTCAGGACCTCCAGGGATGATGGTAGGCAGCCAGATGGTAGTGCTCGCCCGCAGGTGGAGCAGGATCCCTGGGGCAGTGATGGAAATGGAGAACTCACACAGGAAGGCGGCTCTGCAGGTGGAGGCTCGATGTAGTCTCTGCTGTTGAGACTGGAATGCAGCTTTCCCCAGGCGATGGAATTAGACACCGGAGGCTTTCATGCTCTGCACGGGTACTTTACTGGCAACTTGGCACGGCAGCTCTCAAACAGTTCATACGGTGCACAGTTACAGGTAGCAGGCCAGGTAGTCACCAGAGGATGACAATGTCTCTGAGGCCCTCCGCGATGTTCCTCCTTTAGTCACTCCTTTCTCTACCTTTGCTTTTACTTATAGGCTCCTGCTGCTACTTGAAGCTAAGCAAATATATATAGTGCAGCCTCCTCTCCATATAGTGCAGCCTCCTCTCTCCATATAGTGCAGCCTTATATAGTGCAGCCTCATCTCTCCATATAGTACAGCCTCATCTCTCTACATAGTGCAGCCTCCTCTCTCCATATAGTGAAGCCTCATATAGTGCAGACTCTTTTCCCCATATAGTTCATCCCCCTCTCCCCATATAGTGCAGCCTCCTCTCCCCATATAGAGCAGCCTCCTTTCTCTATATAGTGCAGCCTCCTCTCTATATAGTGCTGCCTCTATTCTCTATATAGTGCAGCCTCTTCTCTAGTGCAGCCTCATCTCTCCAGTACAGCCACCTTTCTCTAATGCAACCTCCTTTCTGTAGTGCAGCCTCCTTTCTCTAGTGCAGTCTCATCTATCTAGTGCCGCCTCCTCTCTCCATACTGTATAATGCATCCCCCTCCTCCCCCCATAGTCCTCTGGCCACCGTGTACTCAAAAAAATAAATCTTTACTTACCTCTCCCCGTTGCCCCACGCTCTGGTCTCCTTTGCTGAAGACTCTGAAGCACACTGGCACTGCAGCCTCCACTGTGGAACGCATAAAGCAGGAAGTGCCGCCTGCTATTGTGGAGGAGGCGGCAACAGCCTGATGTATGCGTTCCACAGTGGAACGCAAAAGGAAACCCGGCTAGTAAAAGGAAGTGAGGAGAGGGGCAGGGCCAGCAGTAGTTGGAAGCAGGAGGCTCCCCCTCCCCTCCTCTCCTCACTGACACACTGGCCCCAAAGCAGTGTGTGCTGCCGCGCAGCCACATGGATGCAGCATATATATACAGTTAGGGCCAGAAATATTTGGACAGTGACACAATTTTCGCGAGTTGGGCTCTGCATGCCACCACATTGGATTTGAAATGAAACCTCTACAACAGAATTCAAGTGCAGATTGTAACGTTTAATTTGAAGGGTTGAACAAAAATATCTGGTAGAAAATGTAGGACTTGTACACATTTCTTTACAAACACTCCACATTTTAGGAGGTCAAAAGTAATTGGACAAATAAACATAACCCAAACAAAATATTTTTATTTTCAATATTTTGTTGCGAATCCTTTGGAGGCAATCACTGCCTTAAGTCTGGAACCCATGGACATCACCAGACGCTGGGTTTCCTCCTTCTTAATGCTTTGCCAGGCCTTTACAGCCGCAGCCTTCAGGTCTTGCTTGTTTGTGGGTCTTTCCGTCTTAAGTCTGGATTTGAGCAAGTGAAATGCATGCTCAATTGGGTTAAGATCTGGTGATTGACTTGGCCATTGCAGAATGTTCCACTTTTTTGCACTATGAACTCCTGGGTAGCTTTGGCTGTATGCTTGGGGTCATTGTCCATCTGTACTATGAAGCGCCGTCCAATCAACTTTGCAGCATTTGGCTGAATCTGGGCTGAAAGTATATCCCGGTACACTTCAGAATTCATCCGGCTACTCTTGTCTGCTGTTATGTCATCAATAAACACAAGTGACCCAGTGCCATTGAAAGCCATGCATTCCCATGCCATCACGTTGCCTCCACCATGTTTTACAGAGGATGTGGTGTGCCTTGGATCATGTGCCGTTCCCTTTCTTCTCCAAACTTTTTTCTTCCCATCATTCTGGTACAGGTTGATCTTTGTCTCATCTGTCCATAGAATACTTTTCCAGAACTGAGCTGGCTTTTTTGAGGTGTTTTTCAGCAAATTTAACTCTGGCCTGTCTATTTTTGGAATTGATGAATGGTTTGCATCTAGATGTGAACCCTTTGTATTTACTGTCATGGAGTCTTCTCTTTACTGTTGACTTAGAGACAGATACACCTACTTCACTGAGAGTGTTCTGGACTTCAGTTGATGTTGTGAACGGGTTCTTCTTCACCAAATAAAGTATGTGGCGATCACTCACCACTGTTGTCATCCGTGGACGCCCAGGCCTTTTAGAGTTCCCAAGCTCACCAGTCAATTCCTTTTTTTCAGAATGTACCCAACTGTTGATTTTGCTACTCCAAGCATGTCTGCTATCTCTCTGATGGATTTTTTCTTTTTTTTCAGCCTCAGGATGTTCTGCTTCACCTCAATTGAGAGTTCCTTTGACCGCATGTTGTCTGGTCACAGCAACAGCTTCCAAATGCAAAACCACACACCTGGAATCACCCCTAACCTTTTAACTACTTCATTGATTACAGGTTAACGAGGGAGACGCCCTCAGGTTAATTGCAGCCCTTAGAGTCCTTTGTCCAATTACTTTTGGTTCCTATGAAAAAGAGGAGGCTATGCATTACAAAGCTATAATTCCTAAACCCTTTCTCCGATTTGGATGTGGAAACTCTCATATTGCAGCTGGGAGTGTGCACTTTCAGCCCATATTATATATATAATTGTATTTCTGAACATGTTTTTGTAAACAGCTAAAATAACAAAACTTGTGTCACTGTCCAAATATTTCTGGCCCTAACTGTATAGTGCATCACATACCGTTGTTGCGTGTATGTAACATCCACATTTATAAATGCCGAATACACAGACAAGAGTTCCCAGGTGTAAACATTCAGGAGTTGCCCAACAAATGAGCAAAATGCTGCTCATCATCATGTGATTGAACTGTTTATGGAGGAACTAAAATCCTTGTTCTCGGCAGCACATCACCCGCTGCTACCTGCAGAAGAACCGATCACATGATCCTGTAGGGACAGATTGCTCTAACGGTGATTGCTCTGTACCCATCATTCTTCATCATCCTGTGTAGAAAGTCTGGAAACAAGCGTTGAATAACTTGAATATTGTAGATCACACTCATTTAGCAGTCTGAAGTTGGCCCTTGTAAGTGTAACCTAAATGTCTGAGTTTGATATATGTGAGCATTTAGGGCCCACTTTAACCTTTTGCCCAGGGCCCCACCTTGCCTAAAACCGGCCCTGGTTGTGTTATAACATTTACTTACTTTTGTGTTTATTGGAACACCAATAAAAAAGAAAAAAAAGGCAACTTGAACATAATTTCACACTAAACCTCAAAAATGGTCTGGACAAATTTGTTGGCACCCTCAACTTAATATTTGGTTGCCCACCCTTTGGAATCAATAACTGGAATCAATGGCTTCCTATAACTATCAATAAGCTTCTACATCTCTCAACTGGAAATTTGGACTCTTCTTTTGCAAACTGCTCCAGGTCTCTCATATTTGAAGGTTGCCTGCTCCTAACATCACTTTTATGATCTTTCCACATGTGTTCAATGGGATTTAGATCAGGAATTATTGCTGGTGACTTCAGAACTCTCCAGAGCTTTCTATCTATTTCCTCAAAACATAAAGTGAGCATAAATCACACTCTGACACAATCCACACACCCCAGCTACATAGCATGTCGCCATCACTCATCAAACACACGGGATGATGAGTCTCCAAAATATACTACTATCTGACAAATAAAAAGGGTCACACCTCTCTAAACCTATGATTCTTTAGACAGGTGGGAACTCAGTCCTCGAGGCTGCAACAGTGCAGGTTTTCAGGATTCCTTAGTATTGCACAGTATAACATAATCACTTGCACTGTATCAATCCTGTGCATACTAAGAATCTGAAAACTAACTGTTGCGGCCCTCAACGGGATTCCCCCTGTTTTAGCTACCAATCAAACATAGATTAAGCTAATAAAAAATACAATGCTTACAATAAAAAATTATAAAAGATGAAAATGACATACAGATATGCAGAACAGTTCTAAAATAAAAAGGGAGAAATAAGAGAAAATACCGTAGAGTATAACAAAAGGGTGAAAGTATATGTGGGCACCACAGCGTTTATTGAGAGAGCTGGGCAGACGACGTACCTTGTTGCTGAACAGCCTGTACTTGCAGAGTCCCAGTGTTGGTGCTCAACAGATTGAGCCTAGTCCAGGCAAGACAAAATAAATATGATTCTGAAGAAGACTGTGGCATGCTCCGGGAAAGTAAACTCCTTTATTTCAAACAGGTAAAAGCTGGTGCACTATGTCAGTTCTGCGTGGAGGAAGAGGGCTCCCCCTCTTCCCCCAGACTGAAACAGAGCGGAAGACTAGGCACTGTTCGAAGTCTGTAGCGGCAGAGATCGTCTCCATGCATAACAGGCAGGTGACTTGGTACTACCTGCCTGATAGTTATTAGTCCTACATTCGAAAATAATAAATGTCTGGATAACCCCTTTAATTACAAATCCTTGAAATTCTTGACTAACCACTGCATTTTCTGGCACTATTGCTCAGCAGTACCATTGATAAATGCCACATCCACTCTTCTGCCTATTCATACTTACTGTTTTTCTTAAATATAGCCATTTACATGCCCATCTTGTAAAACAGTATTCCCAACCTGTGGGTCCCCAACTGAATAAAAACCGTCACTCATCATTGCCTGACAGCGACACGACAGGTATTGTAGTTTGCAATAGCTGGAGAGCCACAGATTAAGGGAAAACAATTACAAAATCTGCTGTTTTATCCAAGGTCTGTGCTGTTTGAAATTTTTATCTGATATCCTGCATATATCACAGTCTAAAGGGAAGCACAGCGCCATCCATTTATGTCCTTTTTTTTTTTATCAAACAAACAAATACTGCCACCTATTGGTGTTAAATTATTACTAGTCACGAAATGATAGTACATGAGTTCAGATAATTACAATTCTATATTTGACCAAACTTTCACCGATTTTCAGGGGTTAAAGATATCCAATTATTATATCATATATACAGGATATCTCTTAGTAGATAGTTTTTATTGCGTATTAAAATTGTCCAGTGTGGACCGTGTAACAGTGTTAAAGTGCTTGACATACACATAATATAGAATAAACCCTCCCCCACACCCAAAAATACAAACTCTATTGTATTGGGGAAGAAATGGTGATTCTAAGTGTCACCTGAACAGTGCTGAGGTCCCGTATAATTACTATTGGTTTGTCTGGATGTAAACACTCCAGGCTTAAGCCACATAGGTATTAGTCCGTCTGTCACTTTCAGTCACTGTTGGTATATCACAAGCGGAGTCCCTAATTAGCATTTATATACGGTCAGGTCTCCAAAGGATAGGTAACATCTAATCATACATTTGACATCCACATGAATACAATAAATGATGTATACATATTAATGCCATTAATAAGACCAAACCTGTGGTCATATATATGTATACATCATTTATTGTATTCATGTGGATGTCAAATGTATGATTAGATGTTACCTATCCTTTGGAGACCTGACGTATATAATGCTAATTAGGGACTCCGCTTGTGATATACAACAGTGACTGAAAGTGACAGACGGACTAATACCTATGTGGCTTAAGCCTGGAGTGTTTACATCCAGACGGGACCTCAGCACTGTTCAGGTGACAATTAGAATCACCATTTCTTCCCCAATACAATAGAGTTTGTGTTTTTGGGTGTGGGGAGGGCTTTATTCTATGTTATATATTTGACCAAAACCAGCTTTATGTAGGGACTAGCGATGAGCGAGTAGTTCGGCATTCAGGCTGAGATAAGTCTAACTGAATACTTTTTACTATTTGGATTTTTGTCCCGAATAGTGAACATAATGCAACTCAATGGAGAATTCGGATATTTGTCTGGGAATTTTTTACACAAATACAGGCCATACGTGAACTTAAGACGAGTTAACCGTTGTTATCTTCTGTAGTATGGTAAAGTTCACCAATTATTTCAAATCTATAATGCATATTCATAAAAGCCCCCACCATTGTATGATGTAATCTATTCTAATTCCAAGCTTCTGTAACCTATTTAAACACTTACTGCAATAAAAAAGGGGATACTCTCTAGTGAAAGACCAAGGTTCTGTGTCTTTGATTTGAGCATATCCAGCACAAGGTATACCTGTGTAGATCCTTTATCAAATCAATCTACTCTGATAAAGATGAGAATTCAAAACTAACCACTCTGTACTACAACATATTATATTTCCATTCACTGTTTTAGCAGGTTATGTCTGTGTGGCTGAATC
Organism: Allobates femoralis; assembly: GCA_033576535.1. NCBI lineage: Eukaryota > Metazoa > Chordata > Amphibia > Anura > Aromobatidae > Allobates > Allobates femoralis. Next base: position 487,341,011 of record JARQOC010000001.1, read on the forward strand.
ATTAAAGCGTAATTGAGAATAATTTCAGAACTTTTTCTACCTTTAATGTAAAATATTATTTATGCAGCTCAATTGAAAACTGAACTGAAATCTTTTTGGGTGCAAAAAGAAAGCTAAAGAACTAAAATAATATGGTGGAATAAATATGTACACCCTAAAGGCCACGTCACACGCTTCAATCTTGTGAACGATATCTCTTAAGCGATCCGGAATTTTGATCACTTAAGCGATATCGTTTGTGCATCGTTGCGTGTAACCGAAGCGATCTGTCAACGAAAAATCGTTTGGTGGAAGATTAGTGAGCAGGACCACAAATCAAGCGATAATCCGTTGAGCAATCTGCAGCATCGTGGTGTGTGACACTGCGATGAACGATCTCCTAGCGGCACAGCGTATGCTGGGAGATGGTTACCATGGTACACATCAGGTTACTAAGTGCCGCGCGACGCCTAGTAACCCGATGTGTACCCTGGTTACCAGCATTCTAGCTGGTCCACATCGCTGGTGAGTCTGCCTGTGTGACAGCGATCACATACACGCGCAATCGCTAACAACTTTCGTTCACATCTCTGGTGAGCTAACAACATCGTTCATCAAACTGAAGCGTCTGACGTGGCCTTAAGAGTACACTCACACTTGTGTTTTAAAAAAATCATTCCCATTCTCATCCAGAATGGTGGGATGAGTGAAAACTATTTGGTATTCCATATGTCATGGTGGTGCTATGCAAGTGTACGATTTTCTCGCTTAGCATCCATATGACATACATACGCAGCAACTATTAGGCTATAGTCACACAGAGCATTTTTTCCTGCGGTTTTGGTGCATTTTTTGGTGCATTTTTACATTGTTTTTATGCTAATCTAAACCTTCGCTTTTCATTTCCAGCAAAACCTAAGTGATTCGGGAAAAGTTGTGCAGACACATTGGTGTTATTTCTTGCCAGAAATTGAAACCTTCATAGATTTTGCTGCATTTTCAAAGAATGACCATGTCAATTTTTTGCTGCATTTTTGCCTCAGTTTTGGAATATCATAGCTTGAAAATCAATTGTAAACCCAAACTAGAAAATCGCGGTAAAAACGTAGTAAAATCAGGGTAAAAAACGCACGTTTTGTACTGGCAAAAAATCTTTGTTTAACATCAAAACATCAGGTTTTGCTGCAGAAAAAATGCAGCAAAAAAAGCTCTGTGTTAACATAGCCTTATTGTACAATCACTTACAGGACCATTTACAGTGTCCTATGCTACAGAATGGTAATGTATCCATAAAAACAGACGGTATACGGATATCCTATGTGCCGTCCGTCTTTTTTCTTGCACCCATAGTGTCATGCTCTCAACTGCGGGTCCAGTCTCCACTGTACAGGAAAATCGGTGGCTATCACGTAGCACCACTGGTACTACTCACCCTATCCATGGTTACAGATGATCGGCAGCTCCTCTTTCTGCTAGGAACCTGCGTCCCCTTGGCAGGTCTCTTACAAATGCTCTTAGGAAGCGTGCCCCCACCTCCTGCACATACTTATAAGCAGCAGAGCACCTGTTCTCTAAGGGCTGTCTCTGCTGTGAAGCTCTGTGCTTAAAAGGTGCCCTCCCCTTTAGGAAGATGCCTGGGACACATCTTCATTCTGTATGATCGTTGATTCCTGCTCAGGCCACACTCTGTTGTGCTCTGCAATTGGAAATCTGTTGCTTTGCATTATACTAACACCTCTGTCTCCACAGAATCCTCTGTTGGCTGTTCTCTATCCTGGATCCCTCTTGACACTCCGGACCCCACTCCAGGCTGACCAAGCCTTTCCTCACGGAATCTGACGATACCACTACCGGCTGGATCAGGCTTTCCGGGATTACACAGAGCCTTAGGGATTCTCTCCACCAACAGAGCCAGTATTGCACAGTCTCTCATATCCGGTCTGTATGGGTTGCCCCTCTACTCTGGGATTTATGGCATTTAGGCCTCCTGGTTTTGTAATGGGGGAATCCCTGTATAAAGGTATACCTTGCCCGGTGCTCCGCTATGTGGTACAGTGTCGTGATCTAGAGGATCCTCCCTTCAGACACCTTTTCCCTTTTGTTAAACTTTTTTTAATAAATATCTTTGGTTTTATGAATTTCATTGTCCGATCTCTTGTGTATCGGGTAAACAGCTGCCACTACACCATTAGTGGTCTAGTGAGTCCACTATTCTTCATCACACCCTATGAGCGTAACAGCAAATCTCATCCAGTCTGTCCTTAACTCTGCTGCCCAAATAATCCACGTCTCTCATTCCCTGGTTCTCCCCACTACAAATCACCACCGCCAGAGGTGCCGCCTCACCACCACCGGAGCTCCTCTAACCCCAAACCTCCTGTCTCTGTCCCCATCATCCTGTAGAATGTAAGCTTGCAAGGGCAGGGTCCTCTTCCCTCTGTACCACTCTGTTATTGTTAATTTATTTACTGTAACTTATATCTGTATTTTGTATGTAACCAATAATAAACCCTTTTCATACAGTCAAATTAAGCGACTGTCTCATATTATACAGTGGACGTGACAAGATAGTCTCCGTCAGTAGTATGGTCAAGGTGGTCAAGAGTTCTCTAAATTTCATGCTCTCAAAAATTTAAATAAGGCTTAAAATCAATGGTATATTTTGTATGCGTTTTGAACCTTGATCTTTTAATGCTTAGAAATAAATTATTACGTTTTAAGGAGTTTTTCCTGTAAATTCTCTTTATGTAGGTTTTGGCAAAACATAGCTAGGCTTGCATGTTTTTCTATATAAGGAAAGGCTTTGTCTTGACAGCCTACCCCACAGACCAGACATATGAAGAATGCAGAAGATAGTTGCCGCATACAACCAGTACTTGCCAGAAATTGCTGCAGCTCCTTTCATTTTCCTATAAACAATTTGGACCAATTTTCTGCTTGTCTTTTTCATTTTGAGGAACATCCATTTCTAGTTAATGTCCCTGTTGTGCCAAAATTAAGCCATTTCTTGATGAATATCTTCAATGTGTTTCATGGTATATCTAATGCCTTGGAAATATTGTGTATCCTTCACCTGACTGATGAGATCCCTTTGCTGTGTTTTAAGCTTTCTACAGATCATGGCATTAAAAAAAATACAACTAAGAAAATGTTAAAGAGGACCTGTCACACCCCTGGTGCATGACAAACTAAATGCAACACTGAATGCAGCATGTCTGCTACATTCAGGGAAGGGGTCCCCAATGGCTCTAGCCCCCTTGTAAGCTTAAAAAATGACTTTAGAAACCTTACAGTTAAGAGGTCGCCTTTGTGGGATCTTACTAAGAGATCCTGGCTGCTGGCACAATCCTCCCTGCCTCCTCCTCATGTGTTCTGCCCCCTCTATGTGTCTGCCGCCGGCTCCTCTTCTTTTGGGTCTGCCCTACTCTTCTGCTCCTGCTCTGTGTGACATCAGGAGCAGAAGAGGGACACCAGAGTCTGAGGCTGTGCAGGGTCTAAAGTCCCGGCAGTCAATACCGGAAGGAGGGGGATTCCAAGTTCCCCACCCACACTGTGCCTGGAGGCAAAGCAACATAGAGAGTTCAGGAGCCGTCACCCGAGACAAGGAACTAGGAAAGGACTCGAGTTGCCTGCCATACCGGCACCTCGCAGGAGAGAGAGAGCTAGCAGCTTAGCTAAAGCAGGCAGCAGGAGCTGTCACACTGAGCGCAGCAAGGAGGCCTCAGAACCGACCAGGTGAAGATTCCCCGAGTTGCTCTCAGGCAAGGACTTCGTTAACAACAATCTGAACTACAGATGCACCAGTAAAGGGCTGAGAAAGTACAAAACCGTGAGTCTGTCTGTTGCTTTGAGCCCGCCATCCTGCACCTTACATCTTACTACATCCACTGCTCCAGGTATCCGCTCCGCCTGTGGGGAGCCACTCCATCCCAGCTGCCCGTCCATCACCCCGGAGGTTCTGCAGCAGCGGTTGCCACCTATAGCCACATACCACGGGTGGCATCACGAATAACCCCCTTAATCATTACCCCTTTCCCTACCAAGCCAGAACGTTCCCTTTATAACTGCCCCAGGGTCACGGTAGCCGGGTCGACCCACTCCCCAGAGACAGTATAGCCCGGTTCCGAGTGCCCCATGGCTCTGGAGTCCGACATATAGTGTTGCTGTCAAGGCTCTGGAAAATCCCAATACCGGTAAGTAACTTAGATTTTTTTCTTCATCGCAATGACAGCAGTACCAGAGAGATTTAACTCCTTCATGACCTGGGAATTTTTTGTTTTTCATTTTTTGTTTTTTTGCTCCCCTGCTTCCAAGAGCTATAACTTTTTATTTTTCCGTCAATATAGACATATGATGGCTTGTTTTTAGTGGGACGAGTTGTACTTTCAGATACAATCATTTATTTTACCATATAGCGTATAGGGAAATTGCAAATAAATTCCAAATGCAGTGAAATTGCAAAAAAAGTGCAATTACACATTTGTTTTTTGGGTTTTTTAGTCGCCATGTTCACTATATGGTAAAACTGACGTTACTGTGTGATGCCTCAGGTTGGTACGAGTTTGTAGAAACCATACATGAATACTTTTACTGGGTATCTAAGTGGTGAAAAAAATGTAGAATTTTGAAAAAAGAAAAAAAAAAATCGCACTTTTGCTCCATATACTGTGACTCGTAGCATCTTCATTTTTCGGGATCTTGGGCTGTGTGATGGCTTATGTTTTGCGTCTTGAGCTGACATTTTTAATGATACCATATTTGGGTGGATGCGCTATTTTGATCGCCCAATATTGCATTTTATAGCAATGTTGCGGCGACCAAAAAAATTTAACTTTGGCGTTTGGACCTTTTTTCTGTGACGCAGTTTACGGCTCTCATTAATTGATTTTATATCTTGATAGATGGGGCGTTTCTGAACACGGTGATACCAAACATGTATTTTTTTATTTTTTTAATACTTTCATTGTGAATGGGGGAAAAGGGGGTGATTTTAACTTTTTTGTTTTTTTTTACATGTTTATAAAAACTTTATTTTTTAAATTGAAATTCTTATTTTAAAACAGCCCATAGAGAGGCACTCTGCTCCACAGTCCGATCGCTTCTGACAGGTCCGATGAGCTGCAGCACATCAGTATCTGTCAAAATTGTGAATGGTGAGTGGTTTGCAGCGCTTGCCAACCACTCACAGGAAGCGCTCCTTGACAGCTTACAGGGTCAAGCCAGGACCCCGGTCTGTCACGTGAGCGCCGGAGATCCCGCTATCTTATCTCGCAGGATCTCCGATGCAGCTGGGAAACAGTGCGTTCCCTGCCGCAGCACCTTTGGATCCCGCTGTCAGTGATTAATGAGATCAGCTGAGATGTCGGGGAAATTATGTGAGCTCCGGACCGTAGCTCACATCAAACCCCGGTAACCGGCCCATGACATTGTACAAACAGTTAGTGAACACCTAGGGAGGAACCACTGCCTGCAGAACCCTTCAGCTAAAGGTTAAGTCGGTTGTGGAAGAGAAGTCCAGCTTTTATTGCTTAAAGAATGTAGAGGGGGAAGATGATGCCATACATATCAGATCTGTCAATACTTCTGCCTCCCCCGCCAAGGACGTTGCCACTGGCCTGATAAAAAGAGCCTTGATCCCTACCGGTCCTGGGACCCAACTTGCCTAGTAAACTAGAGCTATAGCCTCTCTACTCCATCTGTCTATGGTACTTTTGGAGACACTACGTCCCTTGGTAGCTCGATGAAAGGATACAAATAAGGGCTGGGATCTTCTCCACTGCTTAGTAAGGTCCATATATTGAATCATGTGTAATCTCTACTTCTTTAGGATTTTTTGGATTATTACAAAAAGAAGGAAGTACTATCTCCTTGGTACGATCAAACTTCTTAACTACCTTAAGCAGATAAACTGGGTCCAGCCTTAAAAGTACTCTGTCTTCCAGTACACTCGTGTAAGGTGAATTTACCGATAAGGCTAGCAAATCGCTAACCCTTCTAGCTGTTGTTAAGGCTACCAATGAGATGACCTTTAGGGTGTGATTTTTAGCTGACGCTTCCAGCAGGAGTTTGAAGGGGTCCTTTGTTAAGCCATCAAGGACCAAGTTTAAATCCCAAGGAGGGATCTTGGGACACTGGAAAGGAGTAGATCTCTGACAAGAAAAGATAAACCGCACTACCCAGGAATTAGCCACTAGATTACATAGATTATATAGAGCTCCTAAAGCTGACACATGTACTTTAAGAGTGCTAGTGGCCAATCCCAACTCCCATCCTTTTTGAAGAAACTCTAGTATGACCCTAATTGGAGATTCCCCTACTTGATTCTCCCCAGAGCCAGACGTGAATTTCCTTTACACCCTACCATAAATCCTGGTAGTTATCAGCTTCCTATTTTTTAGAAGAGTGGAAACTAGGTCCCTGGAAAAGCCCTGTCTCATTAGCAGCTCCCTCTCAAACTCCACGCTGTCTAATGAAGACTTGAGACCTGCGGATGAAGAACTGGACCATGGGAGAGCAGATCTGGAACTTTGGTAGAACCCATGACACAGACATTCACCTCATTCAGTAAAACCAAGGTCACTTGGGCCAAAACAATGCAATAGGTTTAACCAGTTTGAAGCATATAAGACAGATGTCGCAGGACCCATGATCCACGTGTGCACAGTGGTAGCCAAAAATGATCCAAAAGGAAACAATACATGTATCATTCTGACTGCCTTACGATGAAGGGACCACAAGGATCTGTCAAGCAATGGTGGCTTTATTTCAAATAAAGCCATAATGCTTGACAGATCGTTGTGGTCCCTTCATTGTACGGCAGTATGGATCATACACATATTGTTTCCTTTAGGATCGTTAATGCAATCGGTATGACTCTTGCTTGATCTTCTTTCATGTTCCTCAATACTACCCGAATCATCATGAGGGGATGGAAAGTGTAAAGGAGGCCCGAGTCCCATGAAATCCAGAAGGCATCCACTATGTAGGGGCCCTTCCTGGAGTTTAGGGAACAAAAACTGCCGTCCTTTTTGTTCCAACTAGTAATGAACAAGTAAACTCATTACTAATCGCTACTGGCATAGATAGTACGATATTCCGAATACTCGGTACTCGGCAAATATTTTGTATTTTACTTGTGATATTCGAGTGAGCTGAAAAGCATGTTTCCTGACTGATGTTCAGCCAATAAACATGCTCGGATTGCTTGCCAGTCATAGTAATGCCATATTCATCTTTGATAATGGCACTACAGTGATTGGCAGGCACAGTATAACCAAAGAAAAAAAAAGATGCTCAAACTGAATGGCGATGAGGTCTGGGGGGCTGTAAAAAGGTAGAGATGGATGAGAATGTGCTCAAACTGCATGGGAGCAGTATACAGATATGATGTACACTGTCTGCATACTGTTCTGCCATACAGCTGTGACAGAACCTAGTGAAGTAGATAATAGATAGAGATAGATAGTAGATAGATAGAACGAACAGGTAGATCGGGCTTACTAAGACTCTGCTGCTGCTCCCAGGGCAGCTCAGTCTCCCGCTTAATCACCTCTGGGGCTGCCTATAATGCTACTTGCATATTCATTGCACTGCCAGACAAACAGCCAATCACAGACTCTCACACTCTGTGAGAGACTCTGTGATTGGCTGTTGTAGTCAGAATGCATTTCCACAATCTGGACGGTGATTGTGCTTGATTGCAATACCCATTAGTGTTTGGCAACCAACCTGCCATCATAGGGTGTTAAATACATAAATAATAAAAATACTGCGAAGCCCCACACAGTTTTTTTTAAGTCTAGCCCAGTAAAAGCAGACAGCTGCAAGCTGCCACCCTCAGCTGAGTAATTTTACATTGGCTGGCAAAAAAATGTGTGGCCTCCGCCCTATTTTTAATTGCCAGCCAGCTTATACACTGACCCAGCTCACAGAGCAGTGCACAGAGCTGCAGATTCGGTACATTGTGCATAGGAGGACGTAACCCACTATGTGCAGAGGGGATGGGTGGTCATGCTTGGGACTGGGGCGGGCTGTAGAAGTCTGGGGGTGGCCCACCATACTGTAGACTGGGGAGGGGGGTGTGTGTTGGAGTCTGGGAGTAAACAACCAGTTCTCCATTTACCTGCACCTTCAGCACACACACGCCCCCTGGATGTTCTCTGGCTGCCGCAAATCAGTGATATCTAGGAAACCCTGCAAAATGTTGACAGGATGTGTACTACAAACTGACAACATTTTGCAGCCTAGATACATATGTAATTTATAGAAAAAGCTCTTTAATACCAGCTGGCAATACAAAGCTGGTGTTAACCTCTTATTACCCAGCGTGCCACCGTCACCAGGGCCACTGGAAGAGCCTGATAAAGCACTTGGAGATGGCGCTACAATAAATGCGCCATTTTCAGAAGCGGCTGGAAGCTGCTACTCTTTAGCGTGGGTGGGCCCTAAAACAATGGACCCTCACCCCCGCTTAGAATACCAGGCCTCAGCTGCCTAGTTTTACCTTGGCTGGCAATTTAAAATAGGGTGGAGCACACACATTTTTTTTACCAGCCAAGGTAAAATTATGCAGCTGAGGGTGGCAGCTCACAGCTGTCGGTTTTCACTAAGATAGGCTTAAAAATACTACGAAACCCCACGCTTTTTTTAAATTATTTATTTATTTATCACCCTTCGACATCAGGATGGTTTCCATAAACTAATGTGTATGGCAACCAAGCACAATCACTGTCCAAATTGTGGAAATGCACTCTAACTGCAACAGCCAATCACAGAGGTGCTTACAGAGAGTGAGTGTCTGTGATTGGCTGTTTTCCTGATAGTGCAGTGAATATGCAAGTAGCTTAAAAGGCGACACCAGAAGTGATTCAGGGGGAGTGCGGAAGACTGAGCGGCCCCAGGAGCAGCAGCAGGAGTCTGGTAAGCCCGATCTACCTGTTCTATCTACAGTATCTATCTTCGCTAGGTTCTGTCACAGCTGTATGGCAGAACAGTATGCAGACAGTGTACATAATGTCTGCCTACTGTTCCCATGCAGTTTGAGCACTGTTTCAGTCTTTTTACAGCCCTCCCAGACCTCTTTGTAGGGTCCAGCAGAAAATTATTCACGTTTCCCATTGACTTACATTGTACTCGCTATTCTGAAGAAATACACGATTATTACAAAGTACTCGTTACGAGTACAGCGATTACGAATATTATGGTACTCTCTCATCCCTAGTTTCAACAGTTCACAAAAAGGTCTGTATCTGGAACCCCGAAACGGTCTACTATTTGCCTGAACACTACCGGCCTTAGGGACTATTCTCTCTGCTTTAACTGGGTGCGGCTTAAGAAATCTGCTCTGGAATTCTCCTCCTCTATAAATGGAGAGCTGTTAGGGTGAGCAAGTGTTCCTGTGCTATCCGGAAGATGTCCTGAGTCAGCTTATCAAGAGAGTAAATCTTGTTTCCCTTGGTGGTTGATGTATGCCACAGAGACTTGATTAGGAGATAAAAAAAGTTGCGGTTCTGATAGTGCTAAGGAAGGAGGGCAAGGGGAAAATTGTTGTGGTGAACAGACCTTTATTAAAAACACGGTCCCTCAAACTCCGCTACGCGTTTCGATGTTACCGTCTTCATCAGGTCGTCGAAACGCGTAGCGGAGTTTGAGGGACCGTATTTTTAATAAAGGTCTGTTCACCACAACAATTTTCCCCTTGCCCTCCTTCCTTAGCGCTATCAGAACCGCAACTTTTTTTTTATCTCCTGTGCACTTCTCTCCCTTCTGAGGGACCGTGCGGTTCAGCAGCTTTGGAAGAGAGGCATTGTTTATTAAAGGACCTGTTTATCCAAGTCTGGAGGACTACTAGGACCTTTCTAATGTCACCGCCTCGGATCACGTGACCGGTAGGAAGTGACGCTGCTCTCTCCCTGGCACGAGGATTTTCTCGGGGACGCCCTCTTTGGTATTGCTCCACAGGAGGCTATCACTGGAGTTGTACCCAGCTAGTACAACTCCACAAGGTGAGTGGAAACCCCGCTTTCCCTGCAATACGGTTTACCCGGAGGTGCTTCACATTTGTGCTCCTTCTCTTTTCTTTTACAGAGATTGTCCAAAAGAATACAAATATACTGGCCCCGCAGGGATGGGAGAAATTCTTCTAAGGCATTTCTTATTGTTTAGAGCTCCTTTAGATGGAAGGAGTTCCTTCTCGCCTGTAAGTTACAAACTCCCGGGACTACATTTTCCTTTAAACGAGCCACCAGCAGCTGGAGCTAGCATCTGTAGTGATGACATCAGAGATTGGAGATACCCAGGGAACCCCTACTGATAGGTTGTCCATCTGAAGCCACCACTGCAGGGAATCTAGTGTGGAAAGTTCTATTCTAGCCTCTGAACAAGAACTCTGGGCTCACAACACCCCCACTGAAGACATCTGAAATGGAGCTGCGCCCAAGACACCGCAGGGATGCATGAGGTCAGAGACACCACTATTGCAGCGACACCACCCCAACCAGGGGCGTAACTACAATAGGTGCAGGGGTTGCGATCGCACCCGGGCCCTGCAGCCTAGGGGGCCCCAGAAGTCCCTTTGTCCTATAGAAAAAGACTAATACTATTAAAGATTTGTAATAATTGGGGGCCCTGTTGGAGCTTTCGCATCGGGGCCCCTGGGCCTGAAGTTACGCCACTGACCCCAACCTTTTAGTAGCTGCAGTGTCTATCAAACTTTTCTCAATGTAAGTGCACTTTAAGCTACATGTGTACCCTTTTTGGGACTAAAATATAAATTCCGTCTCTGGGGAAACAGCTTTTGTAGTAGTTTAAATACAAACAGCAAAAATTCAGTAAGCATTTTTTTCTTTCTCTTAGACTCCTCAAAGACACTTTGACTGTTGTTTCTACTTAAAGAAGGACTATATAGTGGAAGTGGTATTTTTTGCAGTCCCATATATTTATATAGGGTGTATTTGTACTCATTAATAAAACTGTTGGATTAATAGAATGTTAATGATTAAAAGTGTTTATTTGGAAGACTAGAGCAATTCATTATCTCTACAATTATTTTGATCATCTACACTTAAGGGTACTTCACACAGTGCAACATCGCTAGCGATATCGCTGAAATGTCACAGGTTTTGTGACGTAACAGCGACCTCTCCAGCGATGTTGCAGTATGTGACATGTAGCAGCGATCAGGCCCCTGCTGTGAGGTCGCTGATCACTGCACATGCTTCAGGACCATTTTTTGGTCCTTGGTCTCCCACTAGTCAGCACGCATCGCTGCGTGTGGCAGCGAGATACCAACAATCAGTGACTTCCCAGGCTGGTAAGCATGATAAACACCGGGTAACTATACAGAGCGTGCTGCCGACATACACAGTGTTTATCATGGTTACCAGCGCTAAGCGGGAGGACGCTGGTAACCATGATAAACAGTGGGTATCTAGGCAGCGCGCGCTGCTTAGTTACCCGGTGTTTATCCTGGTTACCAGCGTCCTCCCACTTAGCGCAGCCTGTAAGCAGGGAGGACGCTGGTAACCATGATAAACCCCGGGTATCTAGGCAGCGCGCGCTGCTTAGTTACCCAGAGTTTATCATGGTTACCAGCGATGTCTCCGCTGGTGAGTCTGCCTGTTTGACAGCTCAACAGCGACTGCGGAGAGACCTTCCAGGTATCCCGCGCCAGGTCAGATCGCTGGTGGGATCACTATAAAGTCTCAGTGTGTGAAGAAACCCTTACTTTATTACTGTCCTATGTGTTTCTTTCTGTGGCACATATCTGTTATTATTCTTATTTAACTTCATTTTCTTTTTAGTCAGCTTTAGGGGTTGAGATCTTGCAGCCTGAGATAGATACAGGACAAAAGCACTAATCCTATTATTTCAATCTCAGTACATAGTTTTGTCTTCAAGTGAATCTGTCACCCCTTTTGTGCTTTTTAAACTAAGACTGCGACCTTCAACAGTGCCTATGCTACATTTTATGGAAGTGGCTCTTATTCCCCTACCCCCTCTGTACACCGAATAAACAACTTTATAAATTTTCCCACCCTGTATGTAAATTTATACTTGCAGGTCCAATGGGTCTTCGATCCATCCGGTTCTTACCGCCTCTGTGGTCTTCCTCTGCCTCTTCTGGGCGCCATCTCTTTTCTTGTCCCAGTCTTCTTTCCAGCACCTGTTGAAAATATCACAGGCAAAAATCCCCACTTCATGTTCTGAGAAATCAAGGAACATAGGTATTATATCAGTGGGATATAGCAAGATTATTATCAAAACCCCTCACAAAAACAAAGTAATTTGAAAAATAAGAAGAAAAAGTGACTATTGGGTACAAATAGACATATAATTATTTATTAAAGACGCACTGGAACAAGGTAAAAAATCAGGGGAACATACAATTATAAAACAAACCACGTATGCAAGCATTGGTTCCAAGAATATTTTCATAATCAATATAGAAAGAAAACCTACAGTGCAGGTGCATATATCTTCCCAAGTTCACTCTTATGACACAGATGTCCAAAAACACATAAATATAACTGGCTCCCTTAGGCAGCCGTCACACGGAACGATTTCTTGCCCGATATCGTTTAAGCGATCTCCTTTTTGATCGCTTAAGCGATATCGGGCAAGAAATCGTTGCATGTAATCAAGCGATTTAAGATGTGAAATCGCTTGATCGTGACATCGCTGATCTGAGGTCCGGTTCTCAGATCTAGCGATGAACGATGTCACGATCTGCTTCATCGTGGTGTATAACACCACGATGAACGATCTCCCAGCGCAGAGCCTATGCTGGGAGATGGTAACTATGGTACACGTCGGGTAACTAAGCGACGCGCGGCGCCTAGTTACCCGATGTGTACCATAGTTACCAGCGAGATCGCGGCTCCACATCGCTGGTGAGTCTGTCTGTGTGACATCTCACCAGCGATGTGAGCGATATTGTAAGCGATTGCGCGTGCACGTGATCGCTTACAATATCGCTAAAGATATCTGTGCGTGTGACGGCCGCCTTAAATTAGCTTCCCATACAACCTCAAGCTCTGAGTATTCATTATATTGGGGAGGTAGAGAAGGGGGACAATTTACATTCAGATGTCCGTAGACCCATATAAATATATCTGGCCCCTTTAAGATCTATTAAGATTATGTCCCATTTGGTGATCTTTTGTGAAACAAACAAGCATATAGTTGGGAAACATATGGTTAGGACTCGTAAGCGTGAGGGCCCTTGACGCGGGTTACGAGCTTACGTTTTTTGGCCAATATATCCACTAACACCTCACATGTTCATCTTTAGTGTTTATTGCACCTTTTTATCTCTTGCAGTATGAGGCTGAGCCCGATGGGGGGCGTCTGTCATTTGTGATGCAGGTATCTGGTGCAGAGCAGCCCGCCTGATCTAATAGCATGGGCGTGACCAATAGGCTGCAGACTGACACTATGCATCATATATACCAGTGTGACTGATGCCCAATGGTAATCTTGTGTCTTCATATACCACCAATCACCTCCTTGATAGCATGGCTGGTCGCAGGTGCCACAACCGCCCCCATCGCTTGGGTTGCAGGAGATTGCGCACCGGTATTTAGACACTTGTGTTGCCTCTCAGTGGAGCTGTCAGCCTCCTGCTAGGTGCAATGGATATTTGACGTGGCTAATTTTTGGTGAGTTTTTTCTGAATATTTAAGTCCTATTTGGTAATCAGTTATTCAATGATCAGACACCATGGGAAGAGGCTGTGTTCTTCATCCCCACTGTATCTGATGTAGGAGAGCTGAGTCTGTCCTGCAAGAGAGAAGATGAGGATCATGGAGGGGAATGAGTGTTTCAGGGGTTAATAAAGATGGGGTCACTAAGTGTCTCTGTGTTTTAATTTCTAATAAAATAATTTTCTCTGTTTACTATTTATTCGAGATTTTTAATGGTCATGTCTAACGTGACCCATCATTAAGAATCTGAGGGCTTAATGCCAGCTGGCAATACAAAGCTGGTATTAACCCCTTCTTATCCAGTGTACCACACCTACCAGTGCCGCTGGAGGAGCCTGGAAAAGCACCTGGAAATGGCGCTACAATTAATGCGCCATTTTCAGGGGCAGGTGTGGGCTACTATTCTTTAGCGTGTGAGGGCCTTAAAACAATTGACCTCCACCCTGCTGAGAATACCAGCCCTCAGCTGCCTAGTTTTACCTTGGTTGACAATTAAAAATAGGGCAGAACTCTATGAAATGTTTTGCCAGCCAAGGTAAAATTAGGCAGCTGAAGGTGGCAGCTTGCAGCTGTTTGCTTTCTATGGGCTAGATTTAAAAATACTATGAAGCCTTATGCGTGTTTTTTAATTATTTATTTAACATACTCTGACGGCAGGTTGGATGCCATACACATGTGTATGGCAACCCACTGCTGACACTGGTACAGATTAAGACCTGTTTTCAGGTTGAAACATGTTGGTTTTTATGCCTTTTTTTGTAATCAGGAGTGTATCCAAACTGACAGACCTTTTGGTTACATGTTTTTAGGGCCAGTTACACACACAGATAATTGTTCCATTTTGTGGCCGTGTACAAATGGAACAATGTGTCCATGATTTCACTGCAACCAGAGATCTGTGAACAATCTCTGCACAATTATCTGTGTGTGTAACTGGGTCTTTAGATAAGAAGAAATAAACAGATGTTTAAGAAACCTTAGATTTCCTGGGACCATTCGTCCAAAAAGGCACTGGATGCTTATTGTTTTGTGCATGTCGACTTTCACCCAGTGGATCCGTGCAGCCCGGAGGACGCGGTAACCAGAGGAGGAGATGAGCTGACAATCTAATTTTTTTTTATAGAGGTCCCTTCTTGATTGGCTTTTACCACTGCTCTTTAATCAAGGATTTGACCTTTTCATAAACTGCTCCAGGGCCCCGATTACAAGTATGATATCCTCTACTGACTCTGGATCCCTTGTCTTAGCCAGCCCCATTGTGGCCCTTACTGATTATTGAAACAGGTAGTCTGTTCATCTTACAGCTTTAATTAAACAGAAATCGCCGAGTTGAAAAGAATCACCGCGCTGATCTCCAATGAAGACAAACAGAGTAATGGTGTATACTCTGTTTATTTAGGCCCTGATGAAGTTGTATTTACACAACGAAACGCATAGACAATTGGTTAAATAAACAGAGTATACACGATTACTCTGTTTGTCGTCATTGGAGGTCAGCGTGGTGATTCTTTTCAACTTGGTGCTTTCTGTTTGTTCATCTTATCTTCCCCTGGCTGGGCACTGCTGCGACCTCAGGAGAGAGCTGTCAAAGTTGGTTGTGGCTCATACAACCTGACCAGGTGAGTCTTTCCATAGAACACCCCGAAACAGCTGTCTGTGGATGGATACCTGGCCTTGGTATTCCCTTGTCATATTTCTAAGCTTGTAAAAGAGCTGGATATTGACTAAAAGGGCCACTTAACATGGTGGTTATGGTGTTCTCCGCAAGGAGCCACCCCTTGGCTGGGTCCTTCCCTGGAGGGATATCTAGCTAGTCCTAAGTTTGAGACTCCTAACCGAGGCTCCACAGACTCTATTTGCATTTCCATAGAAGGGGACACCTGGTGGCTAAATTAAAAGAATATCACTCTATGTGCGCTCCAACTATTTTATTTCTAATAATCAGTAAGCAGTCTGCCCCCGATCGCTTTTTTGGATAAGGAAAAAGACGAGAAAGAACTGGAAGCCAAGCCCGAGTCTTCTTCTAATCATACCCCTTAGACTGAACATGAGATCAGGGGCTTCCTGACAGAAGAACTTCTCTATTAAGGCCGTACATAACTCCCTCACTATAACTAAGATAAGATAAGATAAGATAAACTTTATTGATCCCGGAGGAAATTACAGTATTACAGCAGCAGAACAAAGATCAAGAACATTTCACACTTTACAAAATAAGTCTATATGGACAGCAGATGTGGGTAGACCGGTACATGTACCTCACCTATTCCCCCCATACACATAGAACTTCACTTAGTCTTGGGATGCTTTACACTTATACATTTGTTAAACATCCCCACAGCTGTCGGAACAAACGATTTTCTGTATCTTTCCTTTTTACACATTAGTTGGATTAGACGCTTGCTGAATGTGCTCTTCTGCTTCGCAAACAGTTCAGAGAGCGGGTGTGTATTGTTGCTCATTATAGCCTTGCATTTCTTATTAATTCTATCCTCTAATACCTCCTGGAAAGTCCTAAGTTGTAGACCCACCGCCGCACTAGCCTTCTTGATAAGTTTATTCAGCTTATTAGCGTCAGCTGTGCTCACACTACTACCCCAGCATATTATTGCAGCAAAGATTGCACTCGCCACAATAGATTGGTAGAACATTTCAAGCATTTTGCTACACACATTACTTCCTAAGGAAATTAAGGTCGTTTAAAGTCTACTCATCCCTTTCTTGCAAACCTTCTCCATATGGCAACTCCAATCAAGCTTGCTGTCCAGGTGAACCCCCAAATATTTGAAATTCTCCACCATCTCCACATCCTGACCATCAATAGTGATAGGTAAGCAATCCTTCATGCACCTTCCATAACTCAACACCAACTCCTGGTTTTCTTTACGTTGAGTTCTAAATGGTTAGCCTGGCACCAGTCAACAAAGTCCGAGACCACCCTTCTGTATTCCTCCTCCCCCCGGCCTCTCTCAATACCTCCGACTATCACTGAGTCATCAGAGTACTTCTGAAGGTTACAAAGGTCTGATTTATACTGAAAATCAGCTGTGTATAACGTAAAAAGGAATGGCGACAGCACCGTTCCCTGAGGGGCTCCAACACTGCTCCGAACACTATCCGATACGGCCGCCCCCAACCTTACGAACTGTGGCCTGTCCGACAGGTAATCAATGATCCAATTCACTAGTCCCTCATCAACCGCCATTTCAACCAGCTTTTTACGTAATAATAGTGGCTGTAAGGTGTTGAATGCACTGGAGAAATCGAAGAACATGGCACGTACAGTGGTTCCATCATTGTCCAAAAAGGAATGTACTGTTTGTAGCAGATATGCTACCGCATCGTCCACCCCCAGACTCTGCCGATACGCAAACTGAAGGGGGTCCGTAAAAGCAGACACCCTCGGACACAAATAGGCAACTACAATTCTCTCCAATGACTTCATCACATGCGATGTTAAGGCCACCGGTCTATAGTCGTTATGGGAGCTCGGGAAGGTAGTCTTGGGAACCGGCACCAGGCAAGAAGTCTTCCATAGAACTGGTACTCTCTGTGATTGTAAGCTCCAGTTAAACAGGTGCTGGAAGACAGTGCACAACTGATTTGCACACACTCTGAGGACACATGGACAGATACCATCAGGCCCTGCTGCTTTACCAATGACCAGCTTACTAAACTGTTCCATCATTTTCTGAGATCAAGAAAGTCTCCAACTTCCTCCTCCCAGTTGATATTGCTTGTCGCTCCCCGGCCCTCTCCCCTGTTGACATTGCACATTTATCGTTGAATCTG
The DNA here is from genome assembly GCA_033576535.1 of Allobates femoralis. Lineage (NCBI taxonomy): Eukaryota > Metazoa > Chordata > Amphibia > Anura > Aromobatidae > Allobates > Allobates femoralis. Next base: position 487,358,485 of record JARQOC010000001.1, read on the forward strand.
TTGAAAAACTCATTCATCTCATTAGCCATGATCAGCCCCCACCCCCCTGATCTGACCTTGCCTTAAACCCAGTCAATAGCATCATTCCCGCCCACACTTCTCTGGAGTTGTTGTGTGACAATTTATTTTCCAATTTAATTCTGAATGCTTCACGGGCAATCTTAATTTTCCCCTTTAAGTCTCTCTGTACAATTTTCATCTCCTCCTGTCTTTCCTTTTAAAAGCTGTTTTTTTTCCTGTTTAGTAGATGTTTCAATTCTTTTGTAATCCAAGGCTTGTTGTTTGCATAACACTGAATCTCATGAATAGGTACAATATTGTCAGTACAAAAGTTGATGTAATCAGTAACTCTCCCGGTAACCTCATTAACATCATCATTATGTTCCCTGGCACATAACACCTCCCAGTCTGTGCAATCAAAGCAGTCTTGTAACCTCTTCTCTGCTGCCGGAAACCACTTCCTTATCTGTTTAATTGTCACTGGTTGTTTGCAGACAACTGGTTGATAGGCTGGAGACAATAGTATGAGGTTGTGGTCAGATTTCCCCAGGGGGGGCAATGCAGATGATGAGTAAGCATCCTTAACACTGGCATAGAGGAGATCCAATATATAATTGTCCGTGTAGAACATTTGACATATTGATAGAACTTTGGTAATGAGATCTTGGATCGATTAAAATCCCCAGAAATGACAGTTAAAGAGTTAGGGTGTTTCGTCTGAAGCCGGGCAATCACCCCAGACAGTACATCCCCAGCTGCCTCTGGATTTGCAGATGGTGGTATATACGACACCACTGCAATAAGAAGAGAGAATTCTCTAGGCAGATAGTAAGGCCTGAGGCCCACATGCTAATAGTTCAATGTTTGGGCAACAATGTCTCTCCTTTACTGTTACATGCCCCTGATTACACCATCTGTTGTTAATGAACAGTATCACTCCTCCACCCTTCTTCTTACCGCACTTCACTCTGTCCCTGTCAGTCCGAACCATATGAAACCCTGGTACCGATACACATGAATCTGGGACTCCTCATGCAACCAGGTTTCTGTAAAGCACATGAGACTGCATTTCCTGAACTCCTTCTGGGTCTTACTCAGAGCCAGCAGTTCATCCGACTTGTTACCAAGTGATCGTACATTACCCATGATGATGGATGGGACCGCAGGTTTAAACCTTCTCCTCCAGGACTAACCATCTCCTCCAGAACTAACCTTCTCCTCCAGAACTAACCATCTGGCAAAGGGACTCTACAGAGGGGACATTGTTTATGTTTCTTTTTAGTTACCCTCTTCCTATGTTGCTCATAGAAATGACTATAAAGGACCCTGAAGCAAGTCACGTTGTATCCCACCTGGATTCATGGGACCTCTGGCTGGATCGGCTGCCAGTAACGCTCAAGTGGCTTCCACCATCAACCTTCTGGCAACGTCACTGCTGCAGCTGTTTCTGCTGTGGTGGGTCTTGCATATCCTCTATTATGGAAGAGAAACTAGGCACCATCCTCACCAGTGCCTTGTACTTAAATCCCAGCCAGGCTTTGTCCAAATCTTGAAAACCCCTTCCTGCCTGGCCTTCAAGCGCAGGGCGCCACCATCTTGCTGCTGCCCAAGCACATGCATCGGCGGTCACTTCTGAGTCAGCGCATGTCACCAGTCACTTAACCCGGGCACACAGTATGAAAGGGCACACCATGATGGCCATGTGTGCGCACAGGACTGGGCAACGCAAAGCCAAGGATCTCATCCAACTCTCAAGTCCCCGTGCCTTGCCACCGGATTGCAAAAAAGCCTGAGGAAGCGCTTCCAGGCCCAAATCCAGCACCACAGCCAGGTAAGCCATACTTCCAGCAACCGGGTTGGGCCTGGGTCATGCCAAATTCTTCTGAGGCCTCCTACCTCTCCATGACAGAAAAACTGATGCAGAATAGAAGTGCCGCCCTTTTATTTCAGTGTGGTTTCCTGTCCTGGATGGATGAAACCTCTCTCTCTGGTAGTGCTGTCATAGCGATGGGGGAAAACAAATTTGGTTGCACACCCTTTGGAATAAATAACTGCAATTAATCGCTTCCTATAACCATCAACAAGCTTCTTACACCTCTTCATTGGACTTTTGGACCACTCATCTTTTGCAAATGGCTCCAAGTTTCCTCTCATTTTTGAATGATGCATTCTTTCAATAACAATTTTCAGATATCTCCAAAGGTGTTCAATGGGATTTAGATCCAGACTCCTTGCTGGTCACTTCAGAACTCTCCAGCGCTTTCTTTCATCCATTTTTGGTTGTGTCTTCAAGTATGTTTGCAGTCATTGTCCTGCTAGAAAAGCCTTGACCTAGGACACAAACTGAGCTTTCTTACACTGGACACTACATTGCGACCCAAAATCCTTTGGTAATCTTCAGATGTCATAATAACTTGCACAAGGTCAAAGCACCCAGTGTCAGAGGCAGCAAAACACCCACAAAACATTTTTGAACCTGTAGATTTGACTGTAGGTACTAAATGAAGTGCTTTACCAAAAAGCTCCATCTTGATCCCATCTGTCCACAAGACACTTTCCCAGAAGGATTTTGGCAAAAAGCAGTCAAGTATTTTTATGCCTCTGTGTCAGCAGTGGGCTCATCCTGTGGCTCCTGCCATAGCGTTTCATTTTATTCAAGACACTGATGAACCATTAGCCTGCAGGACAGCTTAAATTTTTTGGAACTTGATTGGGGCTGCTTATTCACCATATAAGCTATTCTGCATTGCAACCGTTTTTTGCCATCCATGTCCAGAGAAATTTACTACAGTGCTGTAGTTTGTAAACTTCTTGATTATGTTGCGCACCAAAGAAACTTCAAGATCATCCCTGGAGGTATGTTTGCAACCTTAAGATTGTTGGGCATCAAAAATGTTGAAAAATGTCAAGTCTTCAGACAGTTCTCTTCTTTTTTTTCTGTTCTCTATGCGTATAGTGGCACACACAGACATGTCAAAGACTGAGCCAACTTCTCCGCTTTTTTAACATTGCCCACATTTGTTATTTGCCACAGGTGAATTTGAACAAGCCCGGAACAAAGTTGCTTATCCACAATTTTGGAAAGGTGCCATTTTTGGGGTTTTATATGATCGTGATCAGTTATTCTGATATCTGTAGTGCTACAAGACTGATTAAAAGCATTACAAGGACCATGTTTTTAGGTTGCTGGAGAGATGGGCATGTCTGGCTGACATCATACCATATAATGTTGCGATTTGTTTGGCACATGGTTTGACAGAGTCTAAAGGGGAGACATGCAGTGGTGCCCGCATGTGGCTAAGCAAATTACTACACCATATTGCTTTTTTTGTCTGTTTCTTTGTGTTGTTCCAATACAGAAAGGAAATAATCATGTGTATGACAAAACATGTGCAACAGCAAAAATTTATTGGAAAAATACCTCATTTTCTTAAACAATTCCAAAGGTGCCAACACTTTCAGCCATTCTGCTGGTTGTTATTGGAAACAGTTAACAAACTAAGGCTGCCTTCACATCATGATTTTTGCACATCCGTGGAGATCCTTGAATTTCAAGGATAATACGGACAGGCACGGATCTGTGCCAACAGATGCCACTGATGCCCAAAGATCCGGATTTCTCACGGATCCGTCATCAGTTAGCAGAGATACGGCTGTACCTTGCTTCTGAGTATGCGCAGTACAGCAAATTGGATCTGTTTGATGGATCCGATTTTTTGACGGATCCGAAATACATAGAATCCCATGTTATGTTCAATCTGTATTTTATTGAAGGAAGGTACATAAAACAATGAGCACTCATAAACAAGGCATCACATCCATCAGATACAATTTACAGATTTGGTGCTTCAACAACTAACATGTCTATTGTTGGATCAAAAAAAAAATGTAAGAAACATCATTTCAGAATAGCAAGGAAAGATATCTAGAAAGTAAGCTTGTCTACTATGTGAGCATACCACCAAGATCCCACATTTGACGGCTCTAGGTCTTCGCCAAACGCGGGTATCCTAAAACCAGCATAATTTCTAGAAATCTTATTCACAAATCATCCCCACTTTGCAATTAAGACTTGAACTATTAAGTCTCCATTGCGGAAGAACCGTCCACGAATCCAAAACCATGGGTCCATACACGGCAATCCAAGTGACTATTAGTAGAGATGATCATCTTTATCTTGATCCAAACTGAAGGGTGAATTCAAACTAAAGCAATTATCAAACTAGCATCACTGAGACCTTTTTTTTTTTTTTTTTTTTCCAAATATCTTTATTAGATTTTCTTGGTTATCATTGAAATTACAATAAGTTCAGTAAATGATTCTATTACATCCAACAACCTCCATCCAAAAAGAAAAGTGCCCCAACAATAGACCCTCCAAATCTAAATAACCCCTCCCACCCACCCCTTTAGCACCACATCATCTCACTCCATCAGATATCCCTGCAGTCTATAGTCTTCCGTCTCGCCTAGCTCTATGACTATCAGCCCTACTGCAATTCCAGACGGCCCAAAGATCCCGTTAGTTGCTCTGTCAGGTACCATTCTGAATTTTTGAAAGGTGTGACCACTGATTTTACCTCAGTGTCCGTTAGGCAATGCGTAATAAAATTCCTCCACTTTTTGAAAAATTTTGTCGGCAACTTATCTTTGTTTGATTCCGCCTCTATTCTTTCCAGTGTCATTGCTTTCTTTATATCTGATATTATTCCCACTCGAGACGGCGGGGTAGCCTCCAACCATGCCCTGAGTATCGCCCTTTTAGTAAGGATCGCTATGGTATGCAATAATTTCTGAACTTCTCTGGGTCCGTGAGAACTTGTAATGCAATGAAACAGCCATCCCTCCCTCCCCAATATTGTCCCCATGCCCGTCACCGACCTAGCCATGCTCTCTACGAACTCCCACAGTGGGCGAATTTTAGTACATTCCCACATCCCATGTAGCAGATCTGTATCTTCTGTTCACTGAGACCCTTTTGAATATTTCTATAACTTAATATCTTTACAAACTATGGTAACTTAGGCATGAGACCAAGAGAGTAGAAGGAAAACAAACAAAAGTGAAAGGAAAAAGAGAAAGAATAAAAAAGAGGGAGGAAGGAAAGTTATAGGTGGAGATTATCTTAGTGATGTCTTGTTTATACACGGCTCATATCTGTATTCATCTGCCCCAGACGAACTGAGACTCAAACCGCCCGGTCCATCCGTTCCGTAGATAGACTACTGTCGTCCCATGTATCCATAAAAAGGACCCACGGGCTCCACGTCCGTAAATACCTGTTCCTGGCATCGGTGACTTCCGCCGTAAGCTCCTCCATTCTGTGAAGCCTAATCAACTCCGCTAGGCCTTCTGCAATATCAGGAGTGTAACCCATCTTCCAATGTTTAGGAATAACTGACCTAGCTGCAGTAACAAAAAAAAATGCAAAAGATCTGTTTTCTGGGTCTTGATCGAGCAAGGGAGAACCGATAACAAAGCCACTAAAGGGGATCTGTCGGGTTCCTGTCCGCTGACCTTTTTATAGAATTCAAACATCGAATTCCAGAATGGTTGGATCTTACTACATTACCACCAGATGTGTAACATGGTACCTTTATGTGTTCCACATTTCCAGCAGCTGTCTGAGATCGAGGGGAAAGCCGCATGCACATTAACAGGACATTGGTACCATCTAGACAAGATTTTGTAGTTCCTTTCCTGGGCCACCGAAGCCATAGACATTTTATGTGTAAAGACACAGCACTGTCTGAGATGGACTGGAAAAAAGCCTATGCCCATGTCTCTCTCCCATCTACTACAAAAAGTAGGCCTGACTTCCAGATCTCGAGAATTTAAGGCGCAATAAATGGAGGAAATCACATGCGAGGGCGGGACATCTTGCAGAAACAGTTTCTCAAATTGAGTCAGGACTGCAGTGAAGTTGGCTCGGGGGCCTAATTGGGCAACCCAGGACTGCAACTGGGCATACTCAAGCCACAGCCTTCCCCTTCCCAGACCAGCCAACGGGGGAGCGGATATCAGTTTTCCTCTCTCAAAGGCGTGAAGAATGCGAGGAGCATCACTTTTACTCCACCTCAGAAAAAACTTAGCGTGTAACGTCGGAGGGAAAGAGGGGTTGTAAAAATCGGAGTCAAGGGGCCTCTCTGTTTCGCCAGTATCCCCATCCTAACTTCCGAATCCCATATTTTCAGTGTGAGGCCCGTAAGATGGGTCTCTGGACCCAATTTGGGTCTGTCTGATGGCAAAGCCTTGGGACGCACCACAGTGGAGCATCGACGTTTCTCTGTTCTATTTCTACCCATTGTTGGTTCGTGAATGAAATTCCCAATCTAGTAATCTTGTCAGTATTGCTGCTTTGTAATAGACTCTGAAGTTGGGCAATCCTGCACCACCCTGGAGTTTGTGTCGGCAAAGGGTGTTAAAGCTAATTCTCGGGCGACGCCCCCCCATATGAACCTAGATATAATAGATTTTAAGCGATCAAAGTAATACCCAGGGACCTCTATCGGAACTGTCTGGAATAAGAACAGAAACTTAGGAAGCACATCCATCTTAATCGCATTAATGCGACCGAACCATGACAACCGCCGTTTATCGTAATTCTGAAGGTCATTGGTCGTTCTCCGAAGCAGGGGCAAGTAATTTGTTTCTAAATCATCCGTCAGGATCGTGCGGTACTATGACTCCCAAATATTTCAGGCAGTCCAGTTTCCATTTAAATAGGAAATGATTTGCTAAATGTTCCCGTTCCCCTTCCGGTAGGAAAATGTCCATGACCTCGGTCTTAGCTCAGTTGGCCTTAAAGTTACTATATTTGCCATATGTGTCAAACACTTTAAGAAGAGAGGGAAAAGATATTCGAGGTTGGGTGACGAATAAGAGTAAGTCATCAGCATACAGTGCTGCTTTATAGTGACTATGTTCCCAGGCTATGCCTTTAATATTCGGGTTTCCCCGTATAGCATTAGCAAGATGCTCCATCACAATTACATAGATTAGAGGAGACAGTGGGCAGCCCTGTCGGGTCCTGTTGGTAATGGGGAAAGACATAGATAAATTACCATTTGCTCTGATTTTTGCTGAAGGACAACTATATAGGAACAGGATCTTCTGTAAAAATCTGTCCGGTAGACCCAAGTGTTTTAGAGAAGCCCTCATAAAACGCCAGCTGACTCGGTCGAAGGCCTTTTCAGCGTCCACTGAGAGTAGACACATTGGTATGCCTCCGGCCCTCGACCGAGCCATAAGCAGCATCAACTTATTAGCGTTGTCCCTAGCCTCCCTGCCCTGAATAAAACCCACCTGATCATTATGAATGACAGATGGGAGGAGGGGAGCTAAGCGATTGGCTAGTAGCTTGGAAAACAATTTGATGTCTATATTGATTAACGATATAGGTCTATAATTTGCCACCTCTGCAGGGTCTTTGCCTGATTTAGGAACAACGCTAATATGGGCCTCTAAAGACTGGGGGACCCAAGGGTGATCAGGTGAAATCGAATTGAAGACTTTTGTCAAGAAGGGAGTAATCTGGGGCTGTACTGTTTGAAAAATTTTGATGTGAAGCCATCAGGGCCAGGACTCTTCCCCCCCGGGGATTGTCTTATCACTTCCAATACCTCTGCCTCGGAGAAATCTTTATCCAATGACTCAGCTAGAGTGGGTTCTATAGATGGAAGAGCAGTATCTGCTATATAAGATCGTGTCTTTTCTTCTGCTCGAGACTCCGCCATATCATCATAGTGACCTTTAATATTATATAATTTGCCATAGAAGTCTCTGAATATTTGTAGTATGTTATCAGGGTTTTGGGTCAACGTCCCGTCACTTTGCCTAACCTGGGGTATTCTGCCCGGGAGTCCCCTGGGATGTAACAACCTCACCAGAGGCCTACCACCCTTGTCTCCATATTCATAGATAAATCTGTGGAGTCTTTCTTTCCCCCGTAAATATTTTTGGTTAAGGGTCATTCCATGTCAAGTGATCCAAAAATGAATATTTTTTTTCCCTGACGTCCTCAGATTTTTTAAAAAATTTTTGTATCTGAAGAACAACTTTATCTAATTACAAAAAAAAAGTTTTGAATTTTTTTCTTTATCTGTTAATTTTTTACAGATTTTTAAAGTTTTAAAAAAGTGCGAATTTTGGCCTGGTATGGCTTTACATTTTCTATCATATCTCGGGCTAGAAATAAGATAGAGAAACAAAATAAACACCAATCTACTCAGAACTGTCCAGGCTTTCATCAGATATGTCACAAGAGGATATTTGTTAATATTTTACCCATGTGATCGCAAGCGCAAAACTTTAAAACGCATTTCCGAAAAATCGGCGCGCTTTAAATATTTCAAAAACTGCCCATGTGTCTGCTATGCTCTTAGCCACATCTGTACCAAATTTCAAGTTGGGATCGCAATGGGATCATATTTTAACATATTTTACTAGTAAGAGCGTCAATGGGTCATTCCATATCAAGTGATCTAAATATGAATATTTTTTTTTACCTGACGTCTTTAGATTTTTTTTTTTTTTTTCCTTTATGAAGTACTACTTTAGTTAATTACAAATTAAAAGTTTGGAATTTTTTTCTTCATCAGTTAATTTTTTACAGATTTTTAAAGTTTAAAAAAAGGGTGAATTTTGGCCTGGTACGACTTTAATTTTTTTTATCTCAGGCTAGAAATAAGATAATGAAGTGGGAGAGGCATCATTTTACTCAGAACGGTAACAGCTTTCATTTGAGATGTTACAAGACTATGTTTCTTTATATCAAATTCAAACTATTGACGGGCAATTGTGAAAAAATGACTGATTGTGTTCTTGGGGACTTTTGAATTGACACTATAATAGTTAAATATTTTGCACTTAGGTCCAATGAATGCGTCCATGGGGTCAAGCTGGGACAGAGTCATCACAAATTAGCCTTATTTGCAGATGACCTGCTACTTTACATCTCCCAGCCCCTGGTCTCCATCCCTTCGGTCTTAATGGAGTTTGAACGGTTCGGACAATTGAGCAACTTTAAAGTGAATTGCTCCAAAACCGAGGCACTCAATATTTCTTTGCCTGGAGAATTGGTTTCTCATCTATCTAAACAGTTCCCATTTAAATGGAAAGTAGAAGCCATTAAGTACTTGGGAGTCCTTATACCAAAAGATCTTAAACAAATATTCAATTTAAATTATCAACCCTTTTGACTAACGCGGAATCGGCATTTACCTCCTATAGACAATTAAAGCTATCCTGGTTCGGGAGAATAAACGTAGTCAAGATGGATGTCTTGCCCCGACTCTTATATACTTTTCAGACAGTTCCTGTTCTATTGGATAGAGGTTTCCTCTCCAAAATGCAATCTATGATCCTTAGATTTGTCTGGGGGGCAAGAGGTCCAGATTGCGAATGAATATCCTATCCTTGCCCGAGACCAGAGGAGGGGTTGGACTACCAACATACGAGCGTACTTTGAGGCTTCCTCTCTTGTTAGAGCTCTAGATTGGCATTATCATGCGTCCTCCAAGAAATGGGTAGGGGTGGAGCAAGAGGGTTTGGGGATTCCGCTGAAACACCTGCTTTGGATTTCCCCTAAAGACTCCACAGACCTAGTACCTTTGACAGACATGACCAGAAACACCTTGAAGGTATGGCACCTAGTGACGAAAACCCTCCGCTTAAACGACAGACTTAGCCCTTTGACTCCCCTTTTTTCCAACCCATCTTTCCCACCCAGATTTGACAGGCAGAGATTTTTATGTTGGCGGATTGTGGATGACACCCGAGTAGGACAGACTCTGTCCAGTGGTGGTTTGCCCCCGATGGCAGAGCTACAACTCAAAGAACCTACGAGACCTCTTAAGTGATTCGAATTTCTCCAATACAGAGCATAATTATATTCAGCTGACCACTCTTGCAGGGTAAGATTGACGCCCAACGTATTGGAGAGGTTATTCCAACTGGAGGCTCCACCGAGGCGCAAAATATCATTTCTATACCAGGCCTTAGGGTCCATGAGAGAGCAGGGCACCCTTTACTTCCAACGTGCTTGGGAGAGGGAATTGGGGTGTAGCATTTCAGAAGCTAATTGGCAGAAATGCTTTATATTTACTCACTCACTAGCTAGTGCTTGTTCTGCACAAGAAAGAAGCTATAAGCTGCTCACTAGATGGTACTTGTGCCCGACGACACTCCGGAACATGTTCCCTGGAACCCCTGATACCTGCTGGCGCTGTGGGAAGAGAAGGGTACAATGATACACATTTGGTGGAGTTTGTGGGGAAATCCGGCGGTTCTGGTCTGAGGTTTTCAATGCATACGCCCGGATAACAGGTAAACAAGCCGAATGCTGCCCAGAATCGGCAATGTTATCCATTTTTCCAGGTCCTATTGGGCTACAGAAGAGGGATATTCTCCGCTTTTGCATCTCGGCTGCTCGTGCTGTGATCCCGAGGTTCTGGAAATCAAGCCGGGCTCCATCTCTACTTGATTGGTTCAAAGAATTGATGGACACATATCGAATGGAGGAGCTCGCAGCTGATGCGTCGGGATCTCGGAACAAATTCTTAGGGATTTGGGTTGAATGGATTCTTTTTCACGACTCTGCAGAATTTAGGAGTATCTTTTCCAGCACAGATAATATGGCTCGACCTCTGGCTGATGGGGAGCCAGTGGGATGAGTACCCTTTCTCCTTCCCATACCTCACCGTCCCCCCCCTCCTTTTTTTCTTTTTTTCTTACGTGGCTTTTCTTTCCCAGTATAACTTTTTCTAATGGTTTTTGTTTCTCTTCCTCTCTCTCTCTTCTTTTCTATCTCTCTTTTCTTCCCATCTGATACATTCAGTCTAGGTATTTCCTTTCTACGCCTATACCTTCAGAATTCTAGTGAACATTAGACAGGTATCGAAAACTCTGAGCTGTGAGTAGATCATTAATATTTCGGCCTTCCTTTCCGGTACACCAGTCGATAGACTATTCCAACTAGGCCTCAACGGGTAATGACCCACTTACGTGGTCAACCTGTTAGAAGGGGCCAAGTAATAAAAATCATTCTGCTGGGGCTGCTTGTCCCCTTGACATCAGAACATCTGAAAACCCTGAGAAAGGTTGTATACTTGAGTGTTTGGAATTATATTTAGATTGTAGTATATATTGCACCAGAGATAAGCGCAAAAGTAAATTTGCAGCTTATCTTAAAGTTACTAATAACTTTGTGAATTCTCTTTTTGTATATTTTATATGTCTCAAGATTTTGTTAAAAGATTGAATGTATGTCTTTCATATGTTTTTTCAAAATTTAATAAAAATGAGATTAACCATAGTTAAATATTTTAAAATATGATCCCATCACGATCCCAACTTGAAATTTGGTACAGATGTGGCTAAGAGCATAAAAGACACATGGGAAGTTTTGGAAAATTTTTATTAAAATGTTTTTTTCGGAAATGCGTTTCAAAATGTTGCGTTTGCATTCGCATAGGTAAAAAATTAAAATTAACAAATATACTCTTGTGACATATCTGGTGAAAGCCTGGACAGTTCTGAGTAGAATGGTGTTTATTTTGTTTCTCTATCTTATTTCTAGCCCGAGATAAAAAAAGTTAAAGTCGTACCAGGCCAAAATTCACCCTTTTTTTAAACTTTAAAAATCTGTAAAAAATTAACTGATGAAGAAAAAAATTCCAAACTTTTAATTTGTAATTAACTAAAGTAGTACTTCATAAAGGAAAAAAAAAAAAAAATCTAAAGACGTCAGGTAAAAAAAAATATTCATATTTAGATCACTTGATATGGAATGACCCATTGACGCTATTAATAGTAAAATATGTTAAAATATGATCCCATTGCGATCCCAACTTGAAATTTGGTACAGATGTGGCTAAGAGCAAAGCAGACACATGGGCAGTTTTTGAAATATTTAAAGCGCGCCGATTTTTCGGAAATACGTTTTAAAGTTTTGCGCTTGCGATCACATGGGTAAAATATTAACAAAGATCCTCTTGTGACATATCTGGTGAAAGTCTGTATAGTTCTGAGTAGAATGGTGTTTATTTTGTCTCTCTATCTTATTCCTAGCCTTAGTTATGAGGAGAAACGTAAAGGCAGGCAACAGCGAAATTCACACTTTTTCCGAACTTTGAAAATCATTTAAAAAAAAAATAAATTTTTTAAAAAATTTTTCTCTTCACATTTTGCATTGTCTGACATGCTATTATCAAATAACAAAATCTCAAAAGAATTAAAAATATAGAGGTAATAATCATTGGTTCACTTGACATGGAATGACCCTTTATAAGTTGTTGCAAGTTATCTTTAGCTTTTAACAGGTTCGCCAATGTCTGTTGGTCTAGGGATTGCTTATGGGAACATTCCAATTCTGCAATCCGCTGGACCAATAGAATATTTTCTCCGATCTGGCTTTTTTGAGCCTGGAGCCGTGTTTCACTAGTATGCTTCTAATCACACACTTCAGGGCCTCCCACTGAGTTGGGATCGTCGTCTCGTCTCCAACGTGATCCTCCAGGAATTCTAAGATTGTGTCTTTCACTTAGGAGCAACAGGACAGATCATTTAAAAGGTTGTCATTTAGATGCCACGACCATTGTCTATTCTTTCCCTCCGGCATTTGTAATTGACAAAATATTGGTGCGTGGTCAGAGGCACAAATTTGACCAATGGTAGCCTGACGTTCCAGGTCAGAACCCGCTGGCTGGTCAGGAAGAGGTCAATCCTACTATAAGAGTCGTGAGCGTAAGAATAAAAGGTATTGTCCCGATCCCTCGGATGCAACGCCCTCCAAACATCTACCAAACCCAAATCCTGCATTGCTCTCCTAACTGCATTTAGTTTGGGTCTAGATAAGCCCCGTCCACTTGTTGAATTATCGACGGTCGGGTTGAGGGTAAAATTAAAATCTCCCCTACCACGATAATTCCCTCAGCAAAATCAGCTAAGGCAGATAAGAGCATCAAACACTTACTGGCTGGATTATAATTCGGCAGATACCAATTAACTATAGTGTATTTGGCAGATCCTATTTCCAATTAAAAAAAAATGTTTCGGCCCTCAATATCTATCACAGAATCAACAATTTTGTACTGTAACGAATGATGTTCCGCAATGGAGACTCCTTTAGAGCGAGCATCTGGGCAAGAGCTGTGTAGCCATTCGCCATAGTGTCTGTCACCGATGCCAGGAATGTGTCCGGTCTTGAAGTGGGTCTCCTGCAAAAGTAAAATCATTATACCCTTTCTATGCATGTCTTCAAGGATTTGGCATCTCTTTTGGGGGGTATTGAACCCTTAACATTATACGAACAGAGTTTTAATTGAGCCATTCTTATTTAGAGTTCCTATAGCCGGAGAAATCAAATATCACTCCCAGGAATCAGAACAGATCGGGCAGATAAGGAACCCGGAGACCGTAGTGTCTAGAAAGGATTGATAGGACAGAGGAGAGCAATCTGAGAAAGGAGTGGAGGATGAGGAATATAGGGGAAACTGAGGTTCTCAGAGATGTCTCTAAAGAATGCAAATAACAAAAAGAAGATTAAGATTTCTCTTATTTCCTCCTTTTCTTAGTCTAGTGATCTACTTCAGTAGTACCTCATATTTTAGGACACCTATAAAAGGAGTCTAAGTAACACTGTAGGGAAGTAATTATCCCGTGCACTTGCGCGTCTAGGATTCCCTGTTGAGGTATAGGCCCTCTATAGAAGAGCAACCCTGCCCAGTCCCGCGTCTTATTAAGTTGTAATATAAGCATCGCTGAATAACCTTATATGTGAATAAATAAAGACCAACATACGGAGGAAAGGAGGGAAGGAGGGAAGAGAAGGAGGGGAGGGAGAAGAAAGATGAGGAGGTCACATTATTTTCTATACCAACCTATAACCTGGGAATAAAGTCTCTTTGGCATATTTAACAAATATACTCTTATCAAAATGTCCAACAAAACAATTTAAGTATGCATTTATTGACCGACTACAGATCCATAAGTCTCTTCTTTGAATTGTCCAAACTTAACCTTAGGTAAACGAGGAAGGGATAGAGGAAAGGGAGCAGGGAAGGGGGATGGGAGGAATGGACGGGTATGGGGCCAAAAATGGAGTGCATAGGCTGCAGTGAGCGAAAGAAGAGATATGTGGTAAAAAGTCATATGAAGACCAGTCAGGTGAGCAGTAGGGTTTTCAGCTACGAAGGGCTAAAATAAAAGACGATTATACAAAACCACTCAGCGTGGAGGGCGACAATTTTCTTGGATTTCTTGGCGACGACGGAAGGCTCCTCCCATTCTCTGCAGTCCCTCTGCCTCTCTCAGCGGAAATTCTGGCCATCCTTGGATAGAAACCGGAGGAATCTCTAGAGCAGATTTAAAAGCGTGGACATCAGCTGGCGAACGTAGTATATGGATCCGTCCTTCTTTTCTGACCTGAAGCTTAAATGGGAAGCCCCAGCTGTAAGCTAAGTTGTAATCCTTAAGCAAATGCAATAAAAGGCGCAATACTCTTCTTTTTTTTGCAAAGTGAGTCTAGACAAATCAGGCAGAATGCTAAACTTTTCTCCCCAAATCTATAGGGCGCACCATTTCGTATTCTTGTCATTATGGCCTCCTTAACAACATAGCGGTGGACCCTGCAGATAACATCCCGGGGCCAATCGGGGTCTGCTGGTCTAGGACCCAGCGCCCAGGAGCACGATCCAGTTCTATCACGGTAGCAGGAGGTCTCCCAGAATCTCATTAAAAAGGGACTGGAGGACTGTTGGCAGGTCTCTAGATTCCACAGACTCGGGTAGACCCTGATACGTATGTTGTTACGCCTTCCCCTGTTCTCTCCGTCATCGAAGGCATCGACTAAGTGCGTAATCTGAATAGACTGTGTCTGCAGAAGGGCTTGTTGGGATCTGCACATCTCCTCCAGAGCTGTAATCCTATGGGCATGATCTTGGCCCTGCGCCTCCACTCTAGTCACCTCTCCCCTCAGACAGGACAGCTCGCTTCGATATGCTTGTTCAAGACGGGCTATATATGATTCCATATCCTCTCTGGTAGGTATGGAAGCCATGCGAGCCCTCAGATCTCCAAGTTCCCCCAAGATACTATTAATATGCAGCATGTCCTCTTGAATAAAGGAAATGTTAGAGACCTGTCTGGGACGTTGGTGAAGTGAACTCTGGGGAGGAATGGAGGGTCCAGCCACCGGCTCATAGACCTGGGATTCCACAGGGGCGCGCTGTGGTGTGTCACTGTCCATATATCCTCTCTGTACTTGTGGGGTGACTGAGTGGAGATCTCTCTGTGCTGGGGGGTTCCCCTTCCCCACTGGTCCCCGCACCTCGCTGCCTGCGGTGTTTCCCACCATTTGCTGCGTCCCACCGACCTCTCCCTCCTCCAGGTACCTGACTTGTATCTCCGTCTCCTCCGCCATATTTGAAGCTTGCCTGCTGCTTGCCCCTCTCGTCTGCACTCCCAGTGCTCATCCAGTGCCTCCGCTTGTCAGCGCATGATCCGGGGAGCGGGTAGCGCCAGCCAGAGAAACTGCCGCAGCTGCCTCTCACTCTGTCTCCTCGTGTGTGAGCCGCGGCCATCTTGGTGCGGCTGGCGAGAGAGCGCACTCCCTGTGTAAAAAATTGCCTGATGGAGGCTTTGGGAGCAAATGGAGCTGGCGAGACAGTGCCCAGGGATTTCCCCTGCTTCCCTCTCCGCATATTAGGCTCCCTCTTATGGGTAGCTGGTCTCCATCGGCAGATATAAGGGACCAGGCGCGGGAGCTATTTCACCTAGCTTCTGCTCTCCTCCATAGCTAGGCCACGCCCCAAGAAGCCCATGTTATGTAAACAGAACGCAACAGTATCCGTGGTGTCTACGTGAGAGGCTACGATTTTGGCTCCGTGACTAAATTGGACAGCAACAGATGGTGCTAAAATCGGATACCAATAGGGACACATCCGATCAGATCTGTTGCCCATAGGGATACATGGGAGGCAAAATTGGATCCATGCGTATCTGTGTTGACACGGATACACTCGGATGCAGCAAAATCGTGATGTGAAGGCAGCCTAACATAAGTAAAGTTCACATTATACTAGCTTGTAATTTGAATCACCTAAGAATACTCTGTGCAGAGGACAAGCAGATTCTGAAAATCTAAACAATATTCACTGGAGAGATAGACAGCCTCTTGGTTCTGTTATATTGTGATTCAGGTGTGTTTACACTTTGGCAATGTGCACACTGGGCATTTTTGATCAATTTTTGTCGCTGCAGTTTTTTTTTTTTTTTTAACTGCAAAAATATTGGATCAGTCACTTGCATATTCCCAGCAAAGTGAATGTGATTTTCAAATTGCTGTACAGATGGAAGCATTTTTGACTGCTGTGTTAATGGTGCAGAAAGAGCATCCCGAAAATAATGAGCATGGCAATTATTGCTGTTTTTCTGCTATGCTTTCCCCATTAACTCCATTCTTCTACAATAAAAAAAAGAAAAAAAAAAACACAGATTGGTATTTACACGTCCATTTGTGATGCACACCACAAACAAATTATTTAACCTACCCGGCAATCCCACGGCAAGCCCCGGCGATGTTTGCTATCCAGACCCTGGCAGGACCTGGCCATATGACTCAGCCTGAGAGTTATATGACCAAGTCCTTTTGACTTCCTGCAGGTCCTGGAAGGAACACATTGATGGGGCTCGCCGGGGAGGGTAATAATGTCTGTCTGTGGTCCCACCCCCCATGGAATAGTACTGGCACAGCATCAAGAAAACGGAGCAAAAAAGCAACACAAACCGATGATGTGTTTGTGAGGTTTTTGTTTGTTGTGCTCCGTTTTTGGTGCAATTTGTGCAGCAAAAAAAGGATCTTTGCTTTTTTACACTGTGAATGAGCCCTTAAAATGACAATAGGGAGCATTTTTCCCAGTAACATTACTTAGGATGTAAGTAGGACTGTTTTTAATGTGGCACCCATCTTCTGCACCACTAGCTGGTATTAGAGAGCAAAGATAACAGTCATCCACATGCCTGGGGGAGGGGACGTAGTCACTGTAATATAATTTTGAAAGCATCATATATCCTGTGGGACTCTGAAGGCCAACATGTGAAGGCAGCTACATAATGAGTTTGTCTGATTTTTCCATAAGCTTTACACACAGAGATGCAATCTTGTTTTATGGCCTTGAGCAACAGTAGAGCCATTAGTCAAGTCTTCTTAAACCTATTAAATAACCACCAATCAATTACATGCAAGCGAATGATGATGATTAAATAGCACATTTTGACAGGCCAGTCACACTGCTATACACACAGAATGATCATTAATACTATTGGTCTGTGTGCATAAAACATCACTGCTATTGGTAGCACTAGTCCTGTTTACACAGGATGATGTGCTGCTGATAATGATGAATTTTAAAGCCTACTTAAAAATGATGTTACCAGATGAGCATTTTACGGTTTTGAAGAGTTCAAAAATAAAGAAATGTGTTCTTAGGGAAGCTTCTTCCCAATTATGAGCATATCAAAACTGTCATTCATGGGATGATCCCATGGTGTGTTTTTTTATGTGCATAATGTAAAAATCATCAATAAAGCATTTTCAAGCTATGTTCAGATGGTGTCTTTAAAACAATGGCAGGTCAGGTTTTCTAAGGCAAAGCTGCTTCAAGAAAAAACCATTGTCTTTTCCCTGAAGCATCTTTGCTGCCAGTTCTCCCATTGTTCTTGTGGCTTCACTGCCATGCATTTTTGCACTGTATACCTTCAAGTGTATATTACTTTCGGGGAAACAGGTATTAGCAGGTGGCTTACAAGCCAATTAGCCCAAAAGTGAAAATATCACTTCTTTTGAGTATTTCAAGATGGGTAAACTGTGAATCGGTGAAAAAAAAAAATGACATACATTTGAACATGTGGGAGTGACATTCTGTGCACTTTGTTCATTTTCTGTTGTGTTTTTTTTCATATTCCATTACATAGTCTCAATGAGGTATTTATATCTATGGGGCAATTTTTTCTGCTGCATTCAAAAATTTAAGAGAATGTGTCAGTAGGATCAAAACCCTAAGGCTGCCTTCACATTTGCGTATGGAATGCAGCTTATGCAGTCAAGCGCATGCGCTCTGCGTTCCTATGTTTAACATAGGAACGCATAGTGCCTGCGTTAGGTAGCGTTTGCTGCGTTCGGGTGCGCATGCGGAAGATATCTGCTCCCTCCAGGGTCCCCCGTCCGCACCCGGGACGCAGCATGTTGCATTTTTTGTGCGTTCGGGGACCTTGGAAAATCAGCAAGCTTCCCCAAGCGCACAAAAGAATGCATTGGCGTCAATGGGTCCGCAGTGTTCTGCGCTTGACAGCCCAGGAGAACGCTGCAGACCCAATGAAATCTCTCCCGGTGGCTGCCGGTGATGTCACAGGAGATCACCGACGGCCACCGGGAGATCAGCTGGAGCCTCTGATGATCTCCTCCTCCCCGCCGCCGGTAATCTCCTAGCGGCGTCGGCGGGGTTAAACAGCTGATTTGACAGCTGTTTGAATCTCCCACGCCGACACCGAGAGGAGATGCTGGCGTGGGAAGATTCAAACAGCTGTCAAATCAGCTGTTTAACCCCACGGACACGTCCCGGAGCTTACCGGCAGCCGGGAGGAGGAGGAGATCTCCGCCGCTGATCTCCGCCTCCGGCCCGCCCCCGGACACCACCGATTGGCTGCCCGGGCTCCATAGTGATGTGTCCGCAGGCGGACATTCTCAGCTGCGGACACATCAAAATGACCCTGCATTTCACTGCGTTTGTGTCTGCATGCCATCAGCATGCAGACACAAATGCAAATGTGAAGGCAGCCTAAGCCATCTATATGGTGATTGGAAGCTAAATAAAATGATGCCTTGATATCTGCAACTAGATGTTTTAGCTCACAGAAATCCATGTTTTTTTTTAAATATGTAAATGAGCTATTCCAGTGTATTGGCCAGATACTGATCTGCCTGGGAACCTGCCTTCAGAGATTATTTTTAGGTTACGTTCACACGCTGGGATTTGCTGCGTTTTCTTTGAGGATCCATTTTTTCCAGAATTTTGAGGATCCGTTTTTTTGAGCAGGTGAAAAAATGCATTGCATTTACACGTTGCATTCTCCATTCCAGGAGATGAAGATACAGGGAAGCCCAATTTTTATTTAGGTTTAAAAAGTGAAAATCCATTCACTCTGCTGGTAACACAGACGCAAATGCGTTTTTAGGGGAAAACGCTGCCAAAAAAAAAGTGTGCCATACGCAGTGTGTGAACATAGCCTTATTAAAAGGAGTGAGACTAACACAGAACACACAAACACATGTGCTGCAGCTCTCACAGCTTTGTTGTATTGTAACAATATTGCAACTCTGTCTGTCTGCTAGATGGAAGCGGAAGCTCAGAGGAACCTGCAGACGTGTCAGTTAGGCCGGGATTCCACTTGCAGGAGTGATGTGAGAGACTTGAACGTCTGTCTCATCACATCCCCCAGCACGGCCGACATCTCTCCGGACCGCTACATGCAACTGCACAGAGACACATGCAGCTCTACACTCCTGTCCAGAGAGCCAGTGTATGTGCCCGGGAATGCGATGCGAGAGACATGCGAGTCTCTCGTATCACTCCTGCAAGTGGAATCCTGGCCTTATAATCACACACAGCTCTACAGTGAGATCAAGAGAGAAAAGAACGATCATCATATTTCACACTCTTATTTAGAAGTGTAACGCTAACATTGGCGAACATCCAGAGTGGACTCACTGGGCTGAAGCAGCAATCACCGTCTGGAGGAGTGAAGCTTAATGACTACAGTCTCACTAGAGCCTCAGATGGAGATGTTAAGCTTACGCGATAGGAAGGCGCTAGTTGCAAACCCAAGGCATCGAGGTGCGACAGCTGACTTCAGGGTCAGGCTCCAACAGACAGCCAGAGTCTCTGGTTTATAGGTGCTACCAGGTGGCTGATGCTAGCAAATGCAGACACAGTAACGCACGGCTGAAACTGATGGTGTACCAGGTATGATGAACAGTTAGGGTATGTGCACATCTGACGTTTCTGCATCTTTGCAGACCGTCCGGAAACCGTGGAATGGCAGAAACTGAGTTTCTGAGCTCAGCAGTGTCCCTCGTTTTGCTAACGTTTTGCGATCAGTTTTTTAGCGTTTATACAGCGTTTTCTCGCGGTTTCTGCGGTTTTTCTTAGCGTTTTCCAGACTGGTTGTTGCTGCACTTGTAAGCTAGATCCGCTGGAAAAACGCTCAAAAGAAGTCACTTGCTCTATTTTTGAAAACCGGTGAAAAACCGGTGAAGAAACTGAAAGGAGACAAAAAAACCGTTCTAATGTACACAGCGTTTTCTAACTCCATTGACTAGCATGTTAATCCAACCTGTGGCTAGGATTAACATAAATTAACCTAAAACTCACGGAAACCGCCGACGGAAAACGCTCAAAAACAGCCCACAAAACGACTGATGTGCACATACCCTTAAGGTACCGTCACATGCGGCAATTTTGTAGCAATTTCACTGGCAATTTGCTGTTTGCAGTGAAATCATGGACAAATTGTTCCATTTGTACACTGCAACAAAATAGAACAATGTGTCCATGATTTCACTGCAACCAGCAAATGGTCAGTGAAATTGCTTGCAAAATTGCCGCGTGTGAAGGTACCTTAAGGCAGTGTTTCCCAACTCCAGTCCTCAAGGCACACCAACAGGTCATGTTTTCAGGATTTCCTTAGGATTGCACAGGTGTTAGTTTAATCACTTGCACAGGAGATAATTCCATCATCTGTCTAATGATTAGGAAATCCTGAAAACATGACCTGTTGGTGTGCCTTGAGGACTGGAGTTGGGAAACACTGCCTTAAGGGATATATGGACACAGGTCTCAGTTCTTGTGTCTGATTCCTGAGAACTAGCAACATGCATCTAGGGCATAGACCGCATTGCTCAGGCATTTGCCATAATGCAGACACTGTTTATATATATATATATATATATATATAATTTAAACACAGAAAAACGAAACAGCACCGTAGCACACAAATGGGTGCAAGGCCCTCCTACCACTTCACTGGTACTTATTAGGATGAAAAAATTAAAGGAAGTGCTGCCCTTCGTGTATCCATGTGGGTTTATTTGTCCTAGGACTGCGACGTTTCGGCACACAGCCTTCCTCAAGCAGTGACAAACAGATCTAGTGCTCACATATATATAGCTCCCATGCAAGGGGCTTACAATAATACAATTAGTGCAATCTGATACAAAAGCTTCATATACAGTTACCATTTACAATCAATACGTGATAATCAGTGCAAAATAAAGTGCATACAGTGATATTACATGATATTGCCATCCATATTATAACCAATATCGGACATTGTACTCTATAAGTTAAGTGACATCTGTGTTATAATTGACCAATTAATTAGAGGATCCCACGCTGCAACTGTATACTGCCTCTTCCGCCATCGTGATTTCGGCGTCCACATCATCCCATTGCGCATGCTCAGTGTGAAAAAAAACTCATTCCTATTCCTAAATAATGTTTAATTTCAAACCTTTGCCCCGTTTTCAGATGTATAAAATGTGAGCCTTTGTTCATTAGCCTACAGTTAATACATGAGAGACATGGGTAACAACCCACTCTTTTTGCACCTGTCAAATACATTTGTTTATCCTTTTTCATAGAGCCAATATCTGAGTGTATCAGTTTATCCCTCAGACATTGGTTGCATCTATATGAAAAAAGTGGTGGTTCATTAAATTCTCTCACATGAGGTAAACATCTCCCCAACATACTCCAGTGTTTGCGTATTATTTTAGCAACCTCTCTACTCTCCTCACTATAGGTGGAAACGAATGGCACTCTTTTTAGTTGTTTATTAGTATTTTTCTCTGCCAAAATATCTGACCTAGCCAATCGCCGCACTTTCTCTTTCTGTTCCCCCAATAGTTTTTTTGGGTATCCCCTTACAGAGAATTTAGTTATCATTTCATTTAGTGCTGATTCCTGTTCTTTCTCACTACTTACTATTTTTTTGACCCTAGTCATTTGGCTAAAAGAATAGATTTAAGGGTGTTCATCGGGTGCTGCCTACTGAAATGTAACAGGTCATTCTTATCTGTTTCTTTCACATACAATTTGGTTGTGAATTCATCATTCTGATATAAAACCTGCACATCCAAAAACTGTAGAAAGGATTTAGACCACACTAAAGTAAACTTTATCGTCTCATCTATTTCATTAAGGAACCCATGGAATTGATGTAATGCATCCTCCGTTCCTGTCCATATGAGGAAGACGTCGTCTATGTACCTCCACCACGTAGCGACACAGTCATAGTGGTGGGATACATAGACGAAGAACTCCTCAATCACTCGCATGACAATATTTGCATAGGCGAGATTCACGGAGGAGAGAGCGCAGGCGCGGGAACGGAATTAGGAGTAGAGACTTCACATAGACCACTGCACAACTGCAGTGGGTGTACTCGCAAGTCCCGGCATGCTTTGCGCATGCGCGGGAACTAGGAGAGGGGCACGCGATTTCATTAGAATAGGAATGAGGTTTTTTTCACACTGAGCATGCGCAATGGGATGATGTGGACGCCAAGATCACGATGGCGGAAGAGGCAGTATACAGTTGCAGCGTGGGATCCTCTAATTATAAGTTAAGTGTGTGTTATAACACATCTGTGTTATAATTCACCAATTAGAGTACAATGTCCGATATTGGTTATAATATGGATGGCAATATCATGCAATATCACTGTATGCACTTAATCAGTGCAAAATAATCACGTATTGATTGTAAATGGTAACTCTATATGAAGCTTTTGTATCAGATTGCACTAATTGTATTATTGTAAGCCCCTTGCATGGGAGCTATATATATGTGAGCACTAGATCTGTTAGCCTTCCTCAAGCAGTGACAGTGTGCCGAAACGTCGCAGTCCTAGGACAAATAAACCCACATGGATACACTAAAGGAAGTGCTGCCCTTCATTTTTTCATCCTATGTATATATATATATATAAATATAATATATAAAGCAGCACAGCGCCTTCAGGGTGCAAATCAGTCCAGCTTCTTCCACTCACTGCCTCCAATATTCAACAAATGACTGCAGCACTCCTTTTTCTTTACCTATTGCCTTTATTGGGCCTTCAGGTGTACAGGGCAACGTTTCTGGACAAATCTCCCTTCTTCCAGCAGCCAACCACAACTAAAGCAAGGCTTTTTATACTTCCTTACACCTCATTTGCATAATCTCACAATTCCCTTAATTAAATATATACATTATAAAACTCATCATCTCTTATCCTACCATGTGTATATTTACATTCCCCATCATTACGTGGCTTATAATGCATCAACTCTGGTGGTTACATGACTTTCAGTGTTATATCTCTATATTCCTTTCTTGCTAATGTTTTCATATACAGCCTTATCGCAATAATTACTGTAGTACATCACATTATCTTCAGATGATCGATATCATGACTATATTGGCTATTAGCAGCTAGATTGCACTGTATACACTTACTTTTCCTATGCAGCGTCATTCCCCATGCTTAAGACACCGGCGCATGTGCATTGAATGTTGTTTTGCGGCCGTCGTCATGGATATACCAGATATCCGCCCGACGCCATCTTTTGACTCCCACGCATGCGCTAGGATTCAGTATGCCTTCAATTTTGAATAAGTCCCCAACAGTGTCACCAGCAAAGCACCCCCACACCATCACACCTGCTCCTCCATGCTTCATGGTGGGAGCCAGGCATGTAGAGTCCATTCGCTCACCTTTTCTGCATGCACAAAGACACGGTGGTTGGAACCAAAGATCTCAAATTTGTACTCATGAGACCAAAGCACAGATTTCCACTGGCCTAATGTCCCATTCCTTGTGTTCTTTAGCCCAAACAAGTCTCTTCTGCTTGTTGCCTGTCCTTAGCAGTGGTTTCCTAGCAGCTATTTTACTATGAAGGCCTGCTGCCCAAAGTCTCCTCTTAACAGTTGTTGTAGAGATGTGTCTGCTGCTAGAACTCGGTGTGGCATTGACCTGGTCTCTAATCTCAGCTGCTGTTAACCTGCGATTTCTAAGGCTGAGGATTTCTGAGGCTGGTGACTCGGATGAACTTATCCTCCGCAGCAGAGGTGACTCTTGGTCTTCCTTTCCTGGAGCGGTCCTCATGTGAGCCAGTTTCTTTGTAGCGCTTGATTGTTTTTGCAACTGCACTTGGGGACACTTTCAAAGTTTTCCCAATTTTTGAAACTTACTGACCTTCATTTCCTAAAGTAATGATGGCCACTCGTTTTTTTTTAACTTAGAATTTGTATTATGGCAAGAAAAAAAGCAGCTATAAGGCAAGAAATCCCACTTATTGAACCTGACAGGGCACAACTGTAAAGTGAAAACCATTTCCGGTGACTACCTCTTGAAGCTCATCAAGAGAATGCCAAGAGTGTGCAAAGTAGTAATCAAAGCAAAAGGTGGCTACTTTGAAGAACTAGAATATAAGACTATATTTCAGTTGATTCACACTTTTTTGTTAAGTATATTATTCCACGTGTGTTAATTCATAGTTTTGATGCCTTCCGTGTGAATCTACTATTTTCATTGAATGAGAAGAATTTCGGTCTGTACTGTATATAGGTTAGTATACTTTTCATGACTGTGCTCCCTTCCTCCCACCCTGTAGCCAGCTGAAACCTCCATCTTGTTGTAGCCCAGGTCCAAGACATACCTTACATTGCATGTTATATGCCTCTGCAATTAAAATAATAAGAATAATCTTTATATAGCGGCAACATTCCGCAGCACTTCACAATTCAGAGGTTCATATTCAAACAGTCATAAGAAACCGTTATCAGTTTCTGGTGTGCAGGTTTCCCTACATAGACGTTCAGCACTCCAAGAGCATCACTGGAGGAATCGAGTTTGTGATGTGAGCTAGGGCCATTTAACTCGGTGTTTGGAGGTTCTGATGGTGAGGGGCAATACTTGGTCCAGGGTGCTTCTGAGTGTCATTGTAGTGATTCACCGCCAGATCCGGACAGAAGAGGAGATTGGGGACAGTGATGAGATGAGAGAGTGAGTGTATGAGGGTTAATGGCCTATAGATTTCTGAATGTGTGATAGGTCGGAGTGTGCTGTGGTGTGCGAGGATTTGTGAGTGTGAAAGAGAGAATGTTGTGATCAGAGAGCGGAAGAGGCTAGTTGTCTAAGAAGGAGGTTGAACACAGCCAGACGTAGATCAGGTCAAAGGTGTTACCATCCTTGTGTGTCTCAGAGGTTGAGAGCTGTGACAGGCCAAGAAAAGTAGTTAGAGATAGGAGCAGGGATGCAGATGGGGAGATGGGGCTGTTTTTGGGGATACTGAAGTCTCCCAGAATAACAGTTGATAATTTTGAGGACATGAAGTGCAGAGAAATGGTCGAGGAACTTGGTGGGTGACCCAGGGGGGCGCTATACCACTGCTACTCTGAGGGGAGGGGGGTGGACAAGCTTAATGGTGCGAACCTCAAAAGAAGAGAATGAGAGTGATGAAAGCTGGGGGGGGGGGGATATGACCTGGAAAGTACATTGTGGGGACAGCAGTAAGCCAACTCCTACATATGTCTGTTCCCAGGTCTTGGGGAATGGGAGAAATGTAGGCCGCCGTGTGAAATAGCAGCAAGGGAAACCATGTCTGAGTCCTGGAACATGGCTTCAGTGAGGGCCAGCAGATTAAGAGAGTTAGTGAGAAAGTAGCTGTGGATGAAGGGAAGCTTGTTGCATACAGACCGTGGATTCCAGAGGGCACAATTAAAAGAAGGAGATGAAGGTGTGCAGGTTATGTTGATAAACTTAGCATGGTTTCTATGTGTGGTGGGGGAGGGGTTGATGTTGGTGGAGGGTGGACCAGGATTTGGAGAGATATCACCCGACAGGAGCAGCAGTAAAAGAGAAAAAAGCAAATAGTTTTTGTAATTGTGACTTTAAGATGCAATAACCTGGAATATGACAGTCTGAGATTAATCAGTACGTTATAGAGAGTATGGGAGCTCAATAAAGTAGAGGGAAGGAGAGAGGGGCTTATTTGTATTAGGGGTGATGGTGGGGGGATGGGGCGGTAAAGGTGAATGGCAAAGGCACAGAGTGGGTTACCTGACTCCTGCCATGAAGTAGCTGCATCCACTTTGCAACGGTACCACTTTGCATAAGGTACCACACATGCTGCACCCCACAAACGTGCATCCCCTAGAATAACTGTACATTTATTGGGCACACTGGTATTAGGTGAGGGAGATTGTGGGAAATCCACACATGCAATAGTACACCGCTAGTAGTGACAGTGTTAGGACTTGATGAGAAGCATCTTGGCGCGGTTATTGGGCACTTTTGCAGCAAGAAAAAGCTGTCTTCTTAATTTTCATTATATTCTAGAGCAGTTTGCCATGTCTTTTTCCTTATATCTTTATTAGCTGTGCATACAGCCTTGCCATTTATTGTTAGTCATTATGCTATTTCATAAATAACAGTGTTTAGTGTTGCAGCAAATTCTCTTTCTTAAGTTTATGTTTTTTCTGCTTGCACCTACAATCTAGGTGATGTCGGTCAGTCTTGAATTATTTTTATTAGTATACTTTTTCTGACTGTGCTCCCTTCCCCCACCCTGTAGCCAGCTGAGACCTCCATCTTGTTGTAGCCTAGGTCCAAGACATACCTTACATTGCAAGTTTTAATTCAAACAGGCACATAAACCCACACATGCAATAGTACACTGCTAGTAGTGACAGTGTTAGGACCTGATAAGATGAGAAGCACCTTGGTGCGGTTATCGGGCACTTTCGCAGCGGCCACTACTAAAGCTAAGTCTTCTCAATTTTCATTATATTCTAGAGCAGTTTGCCATGTCTTTTTCCTTATATCTTTATTAGCTGTGCATACAGCCCTGACATTTATGGTTAGCCATTATGCTATTTTATATATCACAGAGTTTAGTGTTGCAGCAGATGATCTTTCTTACATGCAGACGCTGCAGGCCTCGGAGAAGTGTGGCTGCAGATTTTCCTGCCATGGAGATGCCAATGTCGCGGCGAAGGGTGTTACAATAAGAAGCCCTGGAAGCAGATTCTCATACAGATCTGTGTATAGACCACATCCTGGAACAGCCCATTTGCATGCAAGAAAAATGTGGATTTCTCTCAAATAAGAAATCACATTGAGATGTCAAGGTATTATTGTATTCATCTTCCTATGACTTGCATGCCAATATAGACTGCTTAGTAAAGTTGATCCTACTGACCGATTCCCTTAAACTTGGAGCCTTCTTTTTCAGGCGAATGGGTATCAAGAATTGACACTTTTGTTTTCTTATTTTTATGTTGACACATGAAAACACTGAACCATGTGCACTATAGGAAATCAATAGCTTATCCAAAGAGTATTTGAAGCGGTTTTTATTCAAAGTGCATTTCTGAGCAGAATCTGCTCCAAAAACCACATAAAGCAGAGTTAGGGGTTCTCCACTAATTGCTTTAAGTCTTCTGTACAAAAATCTAATGTTTTAATCACAACTTTTATATACAATATAATACAAAGATTAAAACATTTTAAAATTAAAAGAAAACAGTTCCTTTCATGATCATAAAACTTACAGCAACAGATGTACAAACCAAAGGCATTTTTATTCTTTGCAGTTTATTTTTCTGTATTGAATCAGAAATGAAATCTATAAAAAAAAGTTTTCTATGTAACAGCAATTAAAGAAATGATGAGTATCACGTCAATAACTGTTACATGAGCTGAAATCAACATTCATAAATATTTATTTACCATATCTACAGAATTATTTGAAATAAAATTTTACCACCAAAAGTACACGGTCCCACACAATTGCACTTTAAATCTAGAGATAGGGTTTTTTCTTCTGGTTTTCAGCAGCACTATACGACTTTCATCTGTATAAAAAGGGCAATAATCAACTTTTGAGAGCAAATTACAGACTATAAAAAAAAAAAACTGAACTAAGACTTGGCTCCAATGTGATGAGCATAAACTGTGTAAAATCTATGACATACATGGTCACATGGGAGATCGAGCACAAAATACCTCCATGAATGCATCTGGTCTGAGAATCTACACCTGCTTCATCTATATACACATATAGAAAAGAAAAATCTAAC
The DNA here is from genome assembly GCA_033576535.1 of Allobates femoralis. Taxonomy (NCBI): domain Eukaryota; kingdom Metazoa; phylum Chordata; class Amphibia; order Anura; family Aromobatidae; genus Allobates; species Allobates femoralis. Next base: position 487,386,666 of record JARQOC010000001.1, read on the forward strand.
GTCGAAGCAAATGTATATAAAATAAAAAAAAATAAAAAGTCTTATAGGTTGTTAAAAATAAAATAAAATAAATCTCCCAATCAGGACACTTAGGATAGGTCAGCGTATCTTTATCCCTAAATCCACCATGACTGCACCGTTCCTACTGCACAGACCCAGCACTTGTTAGCACTGGCTCCAGATCTGGTAACAGTCATGTGCGAATATACATAGTGTAGACATAGAAAAGATCAAATATACGCTGCTTTTTCTCAAGATATTCTTTTTTAGATTCAATGTGAGACAAATAAATGCTAATATCATAAAAAGTTAGAGCTTTATTTTGTTGATCCCTTCTATGTCAGACAGGCCTTGCACCCATATTGCCATAAAGAATAAGCCCCCTGGCAAGAGCTCTGGGTTTAATATATACAAGTAGGCGTAATACACACCAAAGATTGGGGAGTGATACTCCTCTCACTGACAAGTCCAGCATTACACTTTACCACTGTACCAAATGAATACAGCATCTGATCCTCACACTCCAGTGTACAAAGATAGAAAATAAATGTACAATAAAAAGATGGGATAAATAAGAAGTGGCTTCTTTGTCTTGAACTCTTCTCCAACTAATAAAGACGCCGCACTGTAAGCCGCCCAGAACACCCCAAACAGCTGCAAAAGAAAAGCACAGGATTTTTATATATTACTTTGCATCAGTATAAACTTGAATAGTTCAACACAAAAGGCAAGATATACACAAGATTTCATGTAGCTTTTTCGATTGCATGTAAAAGGCAGGCTTTAGCCTTTAAACCGCAATGTACATTATGCTAGGTTTCGATGCAGTATTTGGTGGTACGCAAATTTGATCTCAATGGGGAAAAACTGCATTAAAAATGCTATTAAATTGTGGAGCATTGCACTTGTTCCTGGCATGTCAAACGCCTTGTTTGAGCATTTTGTTGTTACTTTAAAACACTTCTTTTTCTTGCAGGAAAAAAAGCAAAGTCATAAAAAAAGAGAAAAAAAAAAAAAAGAAGCATGTGAATAAACCCTTGATGGACATTTTTTACTCACCTCGTATTAACCCTTTAATATTCTATGATAGCTGCATGCAGCTATATTATATCGCAAACATCTGTCTCTAGCAGCAGTGATCAGGGTCCCAAATGATCGCGGCGGTTAATCTATTAAATAGCACTGTCAACTGCTGACAATGGCATTTAAGAGCTGCAATACGGCATGGACGACAGGTCGGGTGACCATCAGCTTCCCTGCGATGAGAAGGAGGCTGGCTGAACGTCCCCATGGTGTCACATCATCTCCTCTGTGTCATCCAGCCTGTGGCTGGGCATCATAGAAGACAATAATATTTATGATATGCAGCAATCCTTTTGTATTGCTGTATGTAGAAGAAGCGATCAGGAGATCACTGGTTCAAGTCTCCTAAAGAGACTAACAAAGTAGAAATTAAAAAAAAAAAAAAAAAAAAATATAGCATATATATTATATACCATATTTTTCGGATGATAAGACGCACCCAGGTTTTAGAGTTGGAAAATAGGGAAAAAAAAAAAAAAGATTTACCGTATATACTCATGTATAAGCCGACCCGTGTATAAGCCGACCCCCCTACTTTTGCCCCCAAAATCTGGGAAAACCTATTGACTCGTGTATAAGCCAAGGGTGGACCCCAGCACAGGTATACAGGCCCCCCCAGTGGTATACGGCAGCCTCCCCAGTGGTAGTATACAGCCCCCAGCAGTGTGGTATACAGCAGCCTCCCCAGTGGTATATACAGGCCTCAGCAGTATTACAGCAGCCTCCTCAGCAGTATTACAGCAGCCTCCCCAGTGGTATATACAGCAGCAGCCCCAGTGGTAGTATGCAGCAGCCCCAGTGGTAGTATACAGCAGCCCCAGTGGTAGTATACAGCAGCCCCAGTGGTAGTATACAGCAGCCCCAGAGGTAGTATACAGCAGCCCCAGAGGTAGTATACAGCAGCCCCAGAGGTATATACAGCAGCCCCAGTGGTAGTATATAGCAGCGCCAGTGGTAGTATACAGCAGCCCCAGTGGTAGTATTACAGCAGCCCCAGTGGTAGTATACAGGCCCCCCCTCCTTGCTGCCGCAAACCTGTAAAGGAATATATCATTATACTTGTCCCTGCCGCTGTCCCACCGCCGCCATCGCGCTCCTCAGGCTTCATCCGGCTTCCTCCTCTGGCGCACAATGACGTCATTGCCTGCGCCGACCAGAAGAGGAAGCCGGAGGAGCGCGATGGCGGCGGCGGGACAGCGGCAGGGACAAGTATAATGATATATTCCTTTACAGGTTTGCGGCAGCAAGGGGGGGCCCTGTATTGCGATGGGGGGGGGCGGGCTGCCTGTATACTGTGACTCGCGTATAAGCCGAGGGGGGACTTTTCAGCCCAATTTTTGGGCTGAAAAACTCGGCTTATACGCGAGTATATACGGTAAAACAAAAAAATTGGTAAAAGCTATGAGGGAGAGATGGCACTGCAGGACCTGATCAGTGTTGGTAAAATTCAGTATAAAAAACACCAGAAGGTGAGAATAAGAATCGGGGGAGGGAGCTTATATTTAAAGCACCACTCCAGTGCTGGAGAAAAAACACTGGAGTGGTGCTTTAAGATCTCATCAGTGCCATTCATGTCAAGTTAGTGGGAACTCTAACTCCCAGCATGTCCTGCAGATTTTTTTATAAACTTTTTTTTAACATTTTTTCTATTGAAATTAATATAGTCCCATAAGGGAATTTGAAGCCGTAATTGTCTGATTTCTTTTGTTGTACAGAGTCGTGCATCAGCACTGCTCTGTACAGCAGAAATCACAATCTCCTGTGAATGTTGCCTCGCAGCTAGCGATCACAGAAAGAACATCATGACAGACAGAGGTCATTAGCCAGCTCCTGGCTGTCATGACAACTTATCAGCGCCATATTAATGATGTCATGGGAGCACCGATAGGAACAGGGAATGGTGCACTTCCTGCTGACATGTTAAAGGGAACCAACCACCTCAGATCACCCTAATACACAGTTAGTACATGTCCCTGCACCCTAAGGATACGTTTCCAGCACTGTTTTTGTGTAAAATCTTGCATTAGTATAACTGATATAAAGAGTTTATAAACTTACTAGCCTGGAGACATCTGGGCGTATCCCTCCTTCTGTTATACTTCAGGGCTGTGCATTCATTGCATGGCTATGCTTCCCCCTCCCTCTGTGCAGAGGAGATAACGATCACGCCCATCAGGGCAGGGAAGCAGGCACGGAGGGAGGGGGAGCACAGACATGCAATGCACAGCCCTGAAGTATAACAGAAGGAGGGATACGCCCAGATGTCTCCAGGCTAGTAAGTTTATAAACTCTTTATATCAGTTATACTAATGCAAGATTTTACACAAAAACAGTACATGTCCCTGCACCCTAAGGATACCTTTCCAGCACTAACTGTGTATTAGGGTGATCTGAGGTGGTTGGTTCCCTTTAAATCCCGCTTTTTTCTGAAGGATCCACGGTCTGTAATGGGCGCTCAGGTAAAAGCAAGGGATTCCCAGGTAAATTAAAAAGGCTTTATTCCTCGTGCCTCCATAGCCACAACATGTTTCGACGGCTTGTGACCGTCTTCATCAGGTGAAATGGACGCCATTTACAAATCAAAAGTTTATAAAGGGTGGCCCAACTTTTCATTGGACACAGCTAATTAAAGGGAACCAACCACCCCCAATGACCCCCCCGGACTAATAATATCGTTCCCTACTTGCAGCACATACATGTGCTGCAAGGTTTTTTGCTACAAAAAGGAGAATTTTGTGTACTCACCGTAAATTCCTTTTCTCTTAGCCTCTCATTGGGGGACACAGGACCGTGGGTGTTATGCTGCTGTCCACTAGGAGGTGACACTAAGTATACTTCTGAAACAAGAAAACAGTGTGGCTCCTCCCCTGCAGTATATACACCCTGGCTGACCTCAGCTTCACCAGTTTGTGAATAAAGCAGTAGGAGAAGCGCTAGCAGACATATATAGATATGCAAATACACTTCAGTGAACTAAACTCTGTATAACAAAATTGAGACAATCAGAACTGAAATAACAAGAAAAAAGCCAATAGGCAACAGGGCGGGTGCTGTGTCCCCCAATGAGAGGCTAAGAGAAAAGGAATTTACGGTGAGTACACAAAATTCTCCTTTTCTCCTTCGCCTCATTGGGGGACACAGGACCGTGGGACGTCCAAAAGCAGTCCCTGGGTGGGAAATTAAACACATCCTGCCAATCTACAGGTGGGCAACCGCCGCCTGCAGAACACGTCTGCCCAGACTGGCCTCCGCCGAGGACTGGACATGAACATTATAATGTTTAGCGAATGTGTGAAGACTTGACCATGTGGCAGCCTTGCACACTTGTTCGGCAGAAGCTTGGTGCCGAATGGCCCACGAGGCCCCTACCGCCCGGGTAGAGTGTGCCCGAAGCCCCGTCGGCACGGACTGGCCCCTGATTTGGTAGGCTTCGATGATCGTAGTCCTGATCCATCTGGCAAGAGTAGCCTTGGAAGCAGGCAGACCCTTACGAGGACCTTCCGGAAGAACAAACAGAGCGTCTGCCCTCCGAAAAGCCGCTGTTCGGGAAATGTAAAGGCGAAGAGCCCGAACCAAGTCCAGTGAATGCAAGGCCCTTTCCACTCGATGAGTCGGCGCCGGACAAAAGGAAGGCAGAATTATGTCCTCATTCAGATGAAAAGGGGACACCACCTTCGGAAGAAAAGACGGAACCGGACGCAAGACAACCCTGTCCTGGTGGAAGGACAGAAAAGGAGGCTTGCAAGACAGAGCCGCTAGTTCCGATACACGACGTATAGAGGTGATCGCAACCAGAAACACTACCTTCTGGGACAAGATACGGAGAGGAACCTCTCTGAGAGGTTCAAAGGGAGACCTCTGCAGAACGTCCAGGACTAAATTTAGATCCCATGTATCCAGGGGTCTCTTGTAAGGAGGGACGAGTCGGGCGACTTCCTGTAGAAAAGTCCTGACCTGCGATCTGTTAGCTAGCTTGCGCTGGAAAAGTACGGACAAGGCAGAAATTTGTCCCTTCAAAGAAGCCAAAGAAAGACCTGAGTCAAGACCGGTCTGAAGAAAACCCAGAATGGCCGGCAGAGAGAACTGTAGGGGCGGTCGGCCCTGAGAATTACACCAAGAGAAAAAAGCTTTCCATGTGCGATGGTAAATGCGGGCCGAAGAAGGTTTCCGCGCTCTTAGCATAGTTGCAATAACCTCCGGAGACAAACCGGCCTGGGTTAGAACCCAGGTTTCAACGGCCACGCCGTTAAACTCAGGGCCGATGATCTCTGGTGGAGGAGAGGGCCTTGTGAGAGCAGGTCTGGACGATCGGGCAGGTGCCAGGGGGAGTCGCCGATCAGACGCACCAGATCGGCGTACCAGGCGCGACGTGGCCAATCCGGAGCGATGAGGATCACCGACACACCTTCCGCCTTGATCTTCTTTACCACTCTGGGAATCAGCGGCAGGGGTGGGAAGATGTAGCAGAGTCGGAACTGAGACCAGGACTGAACTAGAGCGTCTGCTCCCAGCGCCCGAGGGTCGTGGCATCTGGCCATGAACGAGGGAACTTTGTTGTTTAGCCGCGAAGCCATCAGGTCCACCTCCGGAGTCCCCCACCTGAGGCATATCTGGTGGAATACCTCGGGATGCAAACTCCATTCCCCTGAGGCGATGCCTTGGCGGCTTAGAAAGTCCGCCGCCCAATTGTCCACCCCGGGTATGTGGACCGCTGAGATCACCGATCTCGTGGATTCCGCCCACTGGAGAATTGGACGAACCTCGGACATTGCTCTTGTGCTGCGCGTGCCGCCCTGGTGGTTGACATATGCACACCGCCGTGGCATTGTCGGACTGGACTCGTATGTGACGTCCCGCCAGCAGATGATGAAAGTCCCGCAGGGCTAGAGAAATGGCACGGATCTCCAGTAAGTTGATGGGAAGCGAGGCCTCCTGACTGGTCCATCTGCCTTGAGTTGTGTGATGACGATGAATCGCCCCCCAACCCATCAGACTGGCATCGGTTGTAAGGACGTCCCAGTTCACTGGTAGGAACGACTTCCCTGTCCGGAGAGAGAGAGGCCGGAGCCACCAGAGAAGAGACTGCCTCACCGGCGGAGGCAGTCGCAAGGTGCGATCCAGGGTGGCAGGGTTCCTGTCCCAGCAAGATAGGAGAGCTAGTTGCAGAGGTCTGAGATGCAACTGAGCAAACGGGACCGCCTCCATAACCGCCACCATCATTCCCAAAACCTTCATTCCGAAACGAAGGGAGTGTGGTGTTGGACGAAGCAGGGTCCTGACGCGCTGACGTAGAGACACGGCTTTCTGTCGCGGAAGAAGTATTAAGCCGCGGCGGGTATCGAACACCATGCCTAGAAAGGTGATGGTCTGGCTCGGGACCGGAGAGGATTTTGGTAGATTTAACAGCCAGCCTAGACGTACGAGGGTGTCTATGGTGATCTGAACACTCTCCTCGCAGTCTGTGAAAGATGGTGCCTTGATAAGAAGGTCGTCTAGATAAGGTAACACCATGACTCCCCTGGAGTGTAACACTTTCATGACCGCGGCCATGATTTTCGTAAACACCCTGGGGGCCGTCGCGAGTCCGAACGGTAAAGCCACGAATTGAAAGTGGTCTTGACCTATTGCGAAGCGTAGGAATCTCTGATGAACGTGGCAAATGGGAATGTGTAGATACGCATCTTTGATGTCGATCGATGCGAGAAATTCCCCTTGGTCCATCGATACTATGATGGATCTCAACGACTCCATGCGAAAGTGACGCAGTTTGATGGACCTGTTGAGGAGCTTGAGGTCTAGAATTGGCCGAACTGACCCGTCCTTCTTGGGTACCACAAACAGGTTTGAATAGAACCCTGTGTATCGCTCTGATTGAGGAACTGGGACAATGACCCCTGCCAGCCGGAGAGAGTCGACGGCCGTGAGAAAAGCGCGAGCCTTCGCTGGGGATTTTGGAAGAGAAGACGGGAAAAAACGATCGGCCGGACGTGATCGGAACTCTATGGAATAACCGGAAGAAATCACCTCCCTGACCCAGTTGTCGTCTACGACAGCGACCAGGTGTCCCGAAAAAGAGAGAGACGGCCGCCTACTCGGGAGGGATCTTCCGGAAGGGAGAAAGAGTCAGGAGGAAGGAAATCTTTGAGGACGGGGTCCCTTGGGTCTTGGCTGCCTAGAGCGAGTCTGCCAGGCAGTCGTAGACCTTTGTGGGGGCTGAAAGTTCCTGTCTCTCCGAGGGGATCTGTTCGTGGCCTGAGAGGGGCGGGAGACCGACCATCCAAAAGAGTTGCGAAAGGATCGAAACCGAGTCTGTTGGCGTCTAAAGGGAGGCCGTTTTGGCTTGTGTTGTGGGAGGGACGTGCTCTTCCCTCCCGTGGCATCTGAGATTAGCTTGTCCAGCTTTTCCCGAAGAGGCGTCCGCTGAGATATGGTAGACTTGTTAGGGACTTTTTGGAAGCAGAGTCTGCTTTCCATTCGCGGAGCCAGAGTGCTCTGCGGATGGTAATAGCATTAGCTGCCGCAACGGCCGAACAGCCAGCGGCGTCGAGTGCTGCGTGAAGCATATATTCCGCTGCGATGGAAATTTGGTTAGCCATGTTGGAGCCTTCTGGGGACTGTGATGTATTACGAAGAGAGCTTGCCCAGGAAACAACTGCTTTGGCCACCCACACTGAGGCAAAGGACGGAGCTAAAGCTGAACCGGAAGCCTCAAAAATCGAGCGAGCCAATTGCTCGACCTGGCGGTCAGTGGGGTCCTTAATAGACGACCCATCTGGAAGGGAAAGGAGAGGACGCGTGGCCAGCCTAGAGACTGGAGGATCGACCTGAGGGGAGTCTGCCCAGTCTTTACTGACGGCGGGGGAAAAAAGGATAACGAGAATCCATGCTCTTTCTGTTGCCAAAGCGCTTGTCAGGACGAGTCCTGTGTTTGTTCACCAGTTCCTTGAACTCATGATGATCAGAGAAACACTTGTGCGGGCGCTTTGCTCGCTTAAAAGATATCACGGACTCTGGGGTGTCTGCCGTATCGCTAGTAACATTCAGCGTCTGGTTAACTGCTGAGATCAGGTCCTGAATCATAGCCTGGGTATCAGGGTTGTCCAAGTCAAGGGACAGGTCCTGATCTGAGTCCGAATCATAAGGGGCATGGAGAGACGGGGAGCCGGTTTCCTGTCCCCGGGATGGGGAACCCTGAGAACTTCCCGAAGAGGAAGGAGGGGGATTCCTGTGTGCTCTCTTACGAGTAGGAGCCTGATGAGAAGGAGAAGACTCCCCTTCTGGGTCCCTGGTACTAGATTCGTGAACCTCTGTATTGACCGGCTCTGGCTCAGGGGGCTCTGAGGGGCCTGGCGAGGGTCGGGCCTGCAGAACCTGAAGAAGGGTCGAGGTCAGCCTTTCCATGGACTGAGACATGGACTGAGTCAAGGACTGTGTTAGGAACGCTGCCCATTCTGGGGTGGCGTGAGGGCTACCGGCCGCAGCCGGGGCAGCGGGCACAGAAGAGGTCTCCGGGGCTGAGGAGGCTGCAACCACAGGCTCCGTACTAGATAATTCACAGGCCTGGCAAAGAGGGGTTGAATGACCGCTGGGCAGCTGTGTTTTGCAGGTGGTGCAGAAGGAGTAGAAGGTCGCCAGCTTAGGGCCCTTCCTGTTACCTTTGGATGCTCTGCATCGTCTCAATAGGTCACTGGGGGCACTAATACAAGAAATACAGGCAGGGTGCAGAACTGCTGGGAGAATGCCACAGATGAGAATGGCACAGCAGGCTTGCTGTGCCTCTTACCCTCCTAATGGACCGCCAGCCAGGTCCGGTGTCCCCCTGAGGCGTCCCACGTGCAGAGATGGCGGGAGCAGCCCAGCGATGTGAGGAAAATGGCGCGCAGGTAATCTCGCGATGAGCGAGAAGCGCCAGGGAGCCGCGGGATCCCGCCTCCTATGATGCACCGCAATGCAGGGAATTGGCGCGCAGGTAATCTCGCGTTGAGCGAGAAGCGCCAGAGAGCCGCCGGGTCCCGCCTCCTATGATGCGGCTGGGAGATTCACCCGGCCGAGTGACGTCAAAGAGGGCAGCGACGGAGGCGGCGGGCGTTACTAGTATGAAGGCCGCAAGCCGGGGGCTAAAGTAGAAGCTTGCGGCCGACAAGCAGCGCGCATTGGCGCGGAAGACCGGACACAGATCCGGGATATGGAGGGCGACATGGACGGAGGAGCAGTAGCCTCAGGGGCGACGGGGGGGGGGGGGCACATCAAGAACAAAAATGTATAGACATAAGGATAAATGAACATGCAGGGTCCGGAAGGAGCCCTGTGTACCTTGTGACGGCTCCTCAACCCAAGTGCCCCGGCAAGGGAATGGGGAGGGCATGCTGGCAGCTCGACTCATAATCCACGAAGAATATGAGGAGGTGACTGTGACCTGGCGTCCATCTCCTTGGAGGGTGCATCTCAAGGTAAGAACTCCTTCTGTAGGGGAGATTCCCTCCACTTGTTGTCCTTGCTCTGATAGACGGAGGACAAGAATTTCCAAAAAAAACGCCGGTCTGGGGAGGACAGGGAGATCGGAACGCAAAGGAACCGTCGCCCTGTTCCCTATCCCACGTGGCAGAAGGGGGTACGTGGAGGTGACACTCCGCGTTCCCGTCCGTTGTTGGTTCTGGGGAAATCGGTATGCGAAGATACAGTCGCCCCATATAATCCTTTGTGGTAGAAGAAAAAATAAAAATAAAAATCTAACCTAATATGTTGTAGTATTGTGGTCCGTGGACCGCATCTACCTCCTAATGAGACACTAAGCTAAAACTGGTGAAGCTGAGGTCAGCCAGGGTGTATATACTGCAGGGGAGGAGCCACACTGTTTTCTTGTTTCAGAAGTATACTTAGTGTCACCTCCTAGTGGACAGCAGCATAACACCCACGGTCCTGTGTCCCCCCAATGAGGCGAAGGAGAAAACTGCTTTTTATAACTTAAGATAATGCTTTTGAAACTTTATACCGAAGGGACGGGTGGGCGTAACTTACATGGTGCTAAAGCCGGGTTGCAGCTGCCATTCATCCTGCTGTGCTCGTCACATCAGTAACGGCCAGCCCTTTTTGCAGCGTCCCAGGCTGGTGCACGGGATGTCATGCCCGTGCACACGTCATCAGCTACAGCCGGGAAGCGAGCGCGCGCTCTGACTTCCACAGCCGAGCGCAGGAAGTCAGAGCGCGCGCTCGCTTCCCGGCTGTAGCTGATGACGTGTGCACGGGCATGACATCCCGTGCACCAGCCTGGGACGCTGCAAAAAGGGCTGGCCGTTACTGATGTGACGAGCACAGCAGGATGAATGGCAGCTGCAACCCGGCTTTAGCACCATGTAAGTTACGCCCACCCGTCCCTTCGGTATAAAGTTTCAAAAGCATTATCTTAAGTTATAAAAAGCAGTTTTTGTAGCAAAAATCATTGCATCACATGTATGTGCTGCAAGTAGGGAACGATATTATTAGTCCGGGGGGGTCATTGGGGGTGGTTGGTTCCCTTTAATGAACTGCAAATTATATTAACCCTTACAGCAAACCCATAGCTCTTGAACACTAATGCTAAAGGCTAAAGGGTTAATATAATTTGCAGTTGTTCATTAATTAGCTGTGTCCAATGAAAAGTTGGGCCACCCGTTATAAACTTTTAATTTGTAAATGGCCTCCATTTCACCTGATGAAGATGGTCACAAGCCGTCGAAACATGTTGTGGCTATGTAGGCACGAGGAATAAAGCCTTTTTAATTTACCTGGGAATCCCTTGCTTTTACCTGAGTGCCCATTACAGACCGTGGATCCTTCAGAAAACTGCATTGTCTCATTGAGCTACACGGCAGGAGCAGCTCGGTTCCAGCGCTGTGAGGACCAGGGGTTACATGAGGTAACTAGGAAAAAAACCAACGCTCACACCAGTGTTGTGCATGGCCTGCACAACATTATCAGGTTAGTGCACATATATATAACCCTCTTGAGGGATTAATTATACAGACGGTATTGCACCATTGCACTCCTCTCTCCTTCTTGTTTATTGCATGTTAAATCCGCTGTCAGAGATTGACGGCAGGATTTACATGGTTAACAGCCACTGAGTCACATGTCGGCTGATCAGATGTGCAGGGAAACATGCAAACACACAAAAGCAATGGACACGACCGAGGACATATCAGTACACTCTAGGATGTGAAAGAGTTTAAAGATAAAAAAAATCATTGTAATAATACTGAACAATCATATTTCAAGGTCATTTTTACTGCAGAGTGAATGCCGAGAAAACAATACCCAAAAAATGATTGTGGAATTGCGTTTTTATTGCACTGTCACTTCACTTGGAATTTGTTTTCCCCATCTTCCAGTAAACCAAATGACTACATGGATGGTGTCGTTCAAAAGGACAATTAGTCACACAAAAGAAAAAAGAAACCCACACATGGCTTTGTCACTGGTAAAATATAAAGTTAAGACTCTAGGAAAAAGGGAAGTGAAACATGAAAGCAAAAAAAATAATAATCTGCTTGGTCACTATTAGGTTTAAAATGATTTTTCCAAGTTCCTGGCAAATTTGTCCACAGGAGTTACATGAAAATTACCGTATATACTCGTGTATAAGCCGACCCGTGTATAAGCCGACCCCCCTACTTTTGCCCCCAAAACCTGGGAAAACCTATTGACTCGTGTATAAGCCGAGGGTGGACCCCAGCACAGGTATACAGGCCTCCCCAGTCGTAGTATACAGCAGCCTCCCCAGTGGTGTATACAGGCCCCAGCAGTATTACAGCAGCCTCCCCAGTGGTGTATACACAGGCAGCCCCAGCCCAAGTGTTGTATACACAGGCAGCCCCAGCCCCAGTGGTGTATACACAGGCAGCCCCAGCCCCAGTGGTGTATACACAGGCAGCCCCAGCCCCAGTGGTGTATACACAGGCAGCCCCAGCCCCAGTGGTGTATACACAGGCAGCCCCAGTGGTGTATACACAGGCAGCCCCAGTGGTGTATACACAGGCAGCCCCAGTGGTGTATACACAGGCAGCCCCAGTGGTGTATACACAGGCAGCCCCAGAGGTGTATACACAGGCAGCCCCAGAGGTGTATACACAGGCAGCCCCAGAGGTGTATACACAGGCAGCCCCAGAGGTGTATACACAGGCAGCCCCAGTGGTGTATACACAGGCAGCCCCAGAGGTGTATACACAGGCAGCCCCAGCCCCAGTGGTGTATACACAAGCAGCCCCAGCCCCAGTGGTGTATACACAAGCAGCCCCAGCCCCAGTGGTGTATACACAAGCAGCCCCAGCCCCAGTGGTGTATACACAGGCAGCCTCAGTGGTGTATACACAGGCAGCCCCAGCCCCAGTGGTGTATACACAGGCAGCCCCAGCCCCAGTGGTGTATACACAGGCAGCCCCAGTGGTGTATACACAGGCAGCCCCAGTGGTGTATACACAGGCAGCCCCAGAGGTGTATACACAGGCAGCCCCAGAGGTGTATACACAGGCAGCCCCAGAGGTGTATACACAGGCAGCCCCAGAGGTGTATACACAGGCAGCCCCAGTGGTGTATACACAGGCAGCCCCAGTGGTGTATACACAGGCAGCCCCAGTGGTGTATACACAGGCAGCCCCAGTGGTGTATACACAGGCAGCCCCAGTGGTGTATACACAGGCAGCCCCAGTGGTGTATACACAGGCAGCCCCAGTGGTGTATACACAGGCAGCCCCAGAGGTGTATGCTGGCACTTGCCCCCCTGCTTTTAAGCCCCCCCGGCTGCTTAACTTACCATCCTCTCCTCTGTCTTCATCGCGCGCGCAGGTGCCTCGGTGCTCCCGTCCTCCATGCATCCGAGTCCCCGGCCGTCGCGCAGCGATGACGTCATGCGACCGGCCGGTCACATGACCCCGGATGCTACTGAGGACGGGAGCACAGAGGGACTTGCGCGCGATGAAGACAGAGGAGAGGATGGTAATAATAGCAGCCGGGGGGGGGCCTTACAAGCAGGGGGGGCAAGTGCCAGCACTTGGGGGGGATATATTTAGTTATGCACTGCTTCCCCCTGCCGCTGATTGACAGGGGGAAGCAGTGCATAGGTAATGAGCGGCCCCACGTGACGGGGCCGCTCATTCAGCAGCCTCCCCCCGCCTCCTCCAGCCTCCCCAGCCCCGGACACAGCCCCCACCAACCACGTATATGACCCGTGTATAAGCCGAGGGGAGACTTTTCAGCCCAATTTTTGGGCTGAAAAACTCGGCTTATACACGAGTATATACGGTAATCATAAAAATGGTAATATTAATAAGTAATAATAAACTGTGTACTCATCTGTCACTACCCCCAACTTTTGTTAAAATTCAACCCTTCAATTTTTTTTTAAACCTATAAAGGGTTAATCTGGCAGAAGAGGTTTCTTTATTTCTCATAGGCTTGAACATTTTTTAATAATCTTTGTGCCTGGGAAACCCCATTACAATTGTATCTTATTTGTAGACATCTTACCTTGATTACTGTAGAAACTATTTCAAATGATCCAACCACTATAAGTGCAGGGACAATAACAATTAATGGAAGTAAGGAGTATCCTATAACACCAAGCACCTGTCCATAAGACACCTAAAGACAAAAGATAAATGACACAAGTGTTAACCACAATTCAAATCAGTGTCTATAGGCAAAAGATGAAGCAGATAAGTGAAATCAAGAAAGTAGGTCAGAGTTATTTTATAATAAATGAGTAAGAATTAGGAAACAGCAGGATTAGTTTAGTACCGTTGGGAAATATTGAGTAACAGTATCAGCAATGTGTATGAGATTTACCAAATCTGTAACAGATCTGAAGCAATATATGCATGCAGCTTTATTTATTTTGTAGCATCTGGTCATTCTGGCTCACACCCGGGCTTGTGTCCTCACCAGCAGCAATCATTACTGCCCCATACGTCTTGTAACTCTGCCTAATCAGAACAAGTACAAATTCTAGCTCTCTTCAAGGGATCCTGTCACCTCCAAAAAGCCTCCTAAGCTAGCAAAACATGTCCCTGCACCATCCTATCACTAATCTCACACTCCTTTTGTCTCCTAAAAGCATCCTGTGAAAGCGCATAAAAACGTTTTATTACTCACTCATTAGTGATTATAATTAGCAGGGACTATATTCTTTAGTCACCAGGGCGGGCTGTTTTGCAGCCGCGAGGATCCACCCTCTCTCTGTCTGTGCTGTGGTGATGTGGAGCTGAAGGCAGGACTAATGATTTGCATTCTGTGAGTGATAGAGAGGGGGGAGGGTAAAGCCTGCACAAGCAAAGCACACAGATAGAGAGAGGTGGATCCTGGAGCCTGCAAAACAACACGCCCTGGTGACTAAAGAATATAGTTCCTGGTAATTATAATCACTAATGAGTAAGTATTAAAAAGTTTTTATGCACTTTCACAGGATGCTTTTAGGAGACAAAAGAAATGTGAGATTAGTGATAGGATGGTGCAGGGACATGTTTTGCTAGCTTAGGAGGCATTTTGGAGGCGACAGGATCCCTTTAATTCCCCGTACGTCTTCTATCTTCTATGTTACCCTCCCGCTCCACACCCTCACTGGCTCCCCTTGTCACATAAGTTTGCTGTTGCTGACATACACCATGCTTAGGATGCATACTTACTTCCCCACCAAGGACTCGTGCCAGCAGGAAGATGGTCAATGATCCAAAGATCCAAATTGTAATGATCCAAGACACAACCTTAAAAAAAAACATATATTCAAATGTAATATCTCTCCATTTATTAGTAGCAGAAAGTCAGTCTATTCACACAACACCAGATTTCATTCACATGCAGATCAATAGCAGACTAACTGCAATAAGGAAAATCTGGTTATACTGGGGAGGGGGACCCTAGGTGAACCCAAACTACTAGACAAGAAATGAGCAGAGGAGGTCAGTCTATGTAAAATCACACACAGCGCTACTCTACAAACGGTATGCGCTTCTCCACACACAGCCCGTCCTGCTTAGACAATGTAACTGGAAGCAGAAAGCAAGATTGTTGGCAGACACATCCTTAAAGGGGTTTTGCAGGACCAATATAAATTTTTGCAGTCTATTGCAATTTACATATTGGCAGTCACATGCCGACCAGCATCTCTCTGGAATACAGAAACTTAGAAAAGCGGATGAGGCGCTAGTCAGCAGGTGACCATTAGTAGGCAAATCCCATACTCAATGCCCAATCAAAGTGGAAATCAGGAGGACCCTTGACTGTGTGCATATAGCAAGATTCGGCAATCTGTCTGTAGCAGTGCTTTTTTTGTAAAAGAATATTTGCTAGTACTGAGACGAGGAGCGGGGCGAGGGAGAATATGGTGCTATCAGGCGGGGGGGAGGATGCTGTCAGGCGCCGGCAACTTGGGCGCCTGCAGCTGTGATTTACATGCGGGGTACGCTTCCATTCCGATACGCCGTACCCCCACAAAGAAAGCACTGATCTGTAGTAAATAAATGTTGAGCCTTGAAAACTCATTTACTGGAGTTATTTGACATCTATTTAACCCCTTCATGACCCGGGAATTTTTCGTTTTTCATTTTCTGTTTTTTTCTCCCCTGCTTCCAAGAGCCATAACTTTTTTATTTTTCAGTCAATATAGACATATGACGGCTTGTTTTTTGCGGGACGAGTTGTACTTTCATATGCAATAATTTATTTTACCATATAGTGTACAGGGAAATTGCACTTTTTTTGCAATTTCACTGCATTTAGAATTTTTTTGCAATTACACGTTTGTTTTTTGGGTATTTTAGTCACGATGTTCACTATATGGTAAACCCGACGTGACGGGGTGATGCCACGGGTCAGTACGAGTTCGTAGACACCCAACATGTATACCTTACTGGTATCTAGGTGGTGAAAAAAAATTCAGAAGTTTGAAAGAAAAAAAAAAACAAACAAACAGACTTTTTGCGCCATGTTCTGCAACCCGTAGCGTCCTCACTTTTCAGGATCTGGGGCTGTGTGATGGCTTATTTTTTGCGTCTTGAGCTATCGTTTCTAATGACACAATTTTTGGGGGGATCCACAGTTTTGATAGCCCGTTATTACATTTTATAGCAATGTTGTGGCGACCAAAAAAAAAAAAAGAATTTTGGTGTTTGGACCATTTTTTCCGTTACAGAATTTACGGCTCTCATTAACGGATTTAATAGGATGATAGATCGGGCGATTCTGAACGCGGTGATGCCAAACGTGTATTTTTTTTTTTTTTAAATACATTTACTGTGATTGGGGGAAAAGGGGGGTGATTTGAACTTAGAGATAAATATATAATATATATATATATATTATACAGATTTTTTAAAAACTTTATTTTTTCATTCATTCTTATTTTTTCACTGCCGCTTTAAGAGGCACCTTGATGCACAGTCCGATCTCTTCTGGGAGATACAGACAAGCTGCAGCTCATCTGTATCTCTCAGAATCGTTGACCTGTTTTGGTTGGCAGCATCTGCCAACCACAGCATGGAACTGCTCTATGACAGCTTTCGGGGTCTAGCCAGGACCCCATGCTGTCATGTGAGCGCCGGAGATCCCGCAATATTATCGCGGGATCTCCGGAGCAGGCGGGGAAAAGCACGTTCCCCTCCGCGGTCGCCTTGGATCCCGCTGTCAGTGACTGACAGCGGGATCCAAGGGGTTAACAGCACCGATCGGATCCCGGATCACATCAGCTGAGATGGCGGCTGTTTGATGTGAGCTCCGCACCGGAGCTCACATCAAACACCCCTTACTGGCCCATGACGTTGTATAACGTCATAGGTTGGGAAGGGGTTAAAATATATATGCATATAGATATGAAAACCTTGCTCACATACCATGTTTCCCTGAAAATGAGATGGGGTCTTATAGAAAATATTAGAATCTGAGAGTCCTCAGTGGTTGATACCTTTTAATGGCTAACTGAAAAGATGGTAAATGTAGCAAGTTTTCGAGACACTGTGGCCTCTTCATTAAGCTAATAATAACACAAATTCTGAAGACACACACACACATATATACAGGGTGGGCCATTTATATGAATACACCTAAATAAAATGGGAATGAATGGTGATATCAACTTGAAATAGCTCATGAAAGAATAAAGTTAAAACCAAGCACAGCATTGTTTCTCTTATGAAATTATCAATATGTTTGATGTGTCACATGACCCTCTTCCCATTGAAAAAAATAAAGTTGGATCCAAAATGGTCAACTTCAAAATGGCCACCATGGTCACCACCCATATGAAAAAGTTTTTCCCCTTCCATATACTAATGTGCCACAAGCAGGAAGTTGATATCACCAACCATTCCCATTTTATTTAGGTGTATACATATAGATGGCCCACCCTGTACATATGCAGGGTAGGATGATGCAGTAAATACGCAAGTGACGTAAAGCAGAAAACAGTCAGTCTTGGAGGGGGAGAGCAGCTGCAGAGGTAAAATCAAAGTTACGAAATAAGAGGAACAGATTGTATTATTGTTCTAGGATTAGTAGTCGGTGGAGAACTGAAAATTCCTCAGTGAATGTAGAAAGCCATAAATCCATGCGAGACAGTTCACGTAAGAATTGTCAAAAGTTCACTGTCCTCTCTGTTCAAAGTTGTGATATCCCCAAATGCCCTTTCAATTGATGTAAAAATAAATGAATCCATGTGAGACATTCAATCCTATTTTGAATGTGTCAAAGGTCATTATCAATTTGTATTCCCAAATACTTCTCTCTCTCTCTGAGATTTAAAGTTGCTTTTTAAAATGAGCAGACTCATGTCTGTTACCCTGTGGTCAGAGCTGCAAAAATGCTTTGATACAGGTAGGTCCATAAGCCTTACTTTTATTGTGTGGCGATGAGAATTCATTATTGTTCTGAATTTTAGTCTTGTCTCTCCTACGTACATGCCACCTGTTGGACATTTGGTACATATGATTAAATACACCACATTGCTTGTGGTGCAGCTGAAGTTACCTGGGATCTTGTAGCCCTGATATGTCCTGGAAATTTTTATCTTGTCAGCTGTCATTATAGATGGACAGGTTTTGCACTTTCTCTGGTTGCAGGGAAAGGTTCCTGTTGCTGCTGGAGAGGACAGGGCACTTCTGACAATGAGGCTTTTTAGATTCGGAAGTTGTCTAAAACACAAGAGTGGGGGATCCAGAAAAATTGATTTTAGTTGGGCGTCTTTTTGTAGGAGTGGTTGCCGTTTCCGTGCACCTCCTCTTAGCACCTCTAGATTTGGATTGTAGGTGACTACAAGAGGAACTCTAGTTTTGTAATGTAGGAGATGATTCCTTGATATTCTGGTGGCTCTTGTAATCTGGTTCTCATTGCTCTTGGATGGTAGTCC
Source organism: Allobates femoralis (assembly GCA_033576535.1). Taxonomy (NCBI): domain Eukaryota; kingdom Metazoa; phylum Chordata; class Amphibia; order Anura; family Aromobatidae; genus Allobates; species Allobates femoralis. Next base: position 487,405,117 of record JARQOC010000001.1, read on the forward strand.
TGGTTCAAAAAGGTCTTTCTGAGGTCCTCAAGGTGATTGTGTCTCATCTGTAGGATTGGAACATATCCGATTGTATCTGATAACCTGGCTGTACACAATAGAGTTTTTTTATGTGTTTTGCATGAAAACTGTCCCATCGGAGAGAAAGGGGACAGTTAATTGTCTTCCGGTACAGGCATGTCTCTATTTCATTGTTCTGTAGCTTAATGATGGTGTCCAGAAAGCTGATTTAAGTGCAGGAGTAAAGTGTTCAGGTGATGGTGGAATGGAATTGATTAAAGTGTTCATGGAACGTCTTCAGCTATTGCTCAGAATCAGACAAATCAACTTCTACATACCTATAATACTCATTAGTCCTCAGAGATCCTGTCACAAAGGTTTGTGCATAAAGGCCCAGTTACACAACGTTGAAACGATGTCGGCAGCGATCTTGGGGGTGCACAGTCCTTTTTGGCATCATTTCAACATCGCTGGTGAGATATCACACGTCTAGATATCGTGAACAACTCACCAACGATGTTGTGAGCAGGTATTGTTCGCAAACCCCGCAAACGATCCCTGCTCATTGCTGTGAATGGTCGAAGTCATCCACGACATGGTTATCGCGATGTCACACGGAACGATGCAGCAGGTTGCTGGAGTTGAGATCGTCAGATTTTCCAACATGTTGGTAAACCTGTCAACTCAGATCCAAAGATTTATCATTACAACTTGCCAGAGTCACACACAACGAGGTTGCAACGACGTCACTGAAACGCCTCCAAACCCGTGATGCGAGTCACACAGGATAGCATTAGATGCACGGAGTGTATGAATGTATAACACAGGACAGGATTAGACAACCAGGTCAGCAGACTATATCACACGATGGGGTTAGATGCATGTCTCTGCTCAGCCAGTGTAAAGCCACATCCAGACATCTGTGTGCAGGGACGTCAGAATCAGGCGTTAGTGCTGCACCAACATGCACAGACTTCTCACACTCTTTGCAGATGCAGCAGTAAGGCTTCCATTCAGATGTCCCTTCACACAAAGATGTCTGAATGAGGAGTTACACTGACTGAGCAAAGTTAAATCATTGTCCAGAGCACATCAGTGTGATTATTACATTGCTGAGATCTGAACACTGCAGTGAAAATGGCTGTCAGCCTGACATTGCACCACTAATTAATATTAGGCTACTGACTCTGTTGTCATCACTCTCATTCTTCAGAGTAGACCAGTGGTGGTAACTTCTTTCAACACCAAGAACAGCTCAGTAGCCTGGAATTAGTAGCACAATTCTAGGCTGTCCAACTTGTTCTCATCACGATGGTCCAAGAGCTACAGTCACCGTCGCTGCCCAACATGAAGGTGTTGCCTCTACCCAGTCACCCCTCACTGCTCAGCACAGAACACTGTGTGAGCGGTGACTGGGGGAAATCATAGTTAAGAGCACGGCTCTAAACTATAATAACACAGCACCCAACACCTTTCACAGCTGACAACTGAACAGCCCAGGGGACGTGCCTTTTCATAGCTGATTTTTAAGAAAGTGAATGTGGTCAGATGGGAGTGCTTGTAGGTATCAGACAATTGGTGAGTATTTAAGTGGTTGAACACTTTTATTAAAATAGCATACTACTACGCGTTTCTACAGCGAACCACTGTCTTCCTTAGGGGGGCTGAGGAAGACAGCGGTCTGCTACGGTATGTTATTTTAATAAAATTTTCAACAACTTAATATACTCTCCAATTGTCTTATACATACAAGCGCTCCCATCTGACCGCATTCACTTTCTTTAAAATCTGTTAAATCCCCATCTGGGGTATGTGGTTGGAGCTGCTAGAGGGGAGAGACATTGTACTGGCTTGCTGAAGGACCTGCGGTGACGTCAAGGTGACCCAGCGGTCACATGACCAGAGACCTCCCACGTGATCCAGACCAGGAAGCAGGCGAGGAGCGGACCTGGAGCGACGTCCTCACAGCAGAGCTTTACACAGGTGTTGTGCAGGGGTGCACAACAACGGCAGGTGAGCAGTTAATCAGCCCACCATTATGAACAATCCCCACTAGACCACCAGTTGTTATTCATGTGCACTTTCCTTCTCCACACACTGTTCATAGCTGAGGCAGCCACAGTACAGGACACATGTTCGAACACTGACCACAGTCTATCCTGCTCAGGGGCGACCATATTTGCAGTGTGTAAAGTTACCTTTATACACAAAGATATATTGCTTGCAATTTACTGGTTGCAGTGAAATCATGGAAACATTGTTCCATATTGTTGCCATGTACAAGTGGAACAATGTGTCCATGATTTCACTGCAACCAGTGAATTGCAAGCAATATATCTCTATGTGTAGAGGTACCTTTAGTCTCGTGATCAGACAATTAGGGTGCCTTCACACTTGCGTTTGTGTCTGCATGCGTATGGCATGCAGACACAAACGCAGTGCAACGCAGCCCATACTGATGTGAACACAGTGGAGAATCTCCGCATGCGTTCACATTAGTATGCACCCCGGCCAGCCAATCAGCAGTCTCGGGGGAGGCCGGGAGGAGGAGATCAGCGGCAGAGATCTCCTCCTCCCGGCCACAGCTGATCTCCTGCCGGAATCAGCGCGGGAGATTTGAAGAAACAGCTGATCTGACAGCTGTTTAAATCTCCCGAGCCGACACCAAATAGGGTGATATCGGTGCAGGAGATAAGAAACAGCTGATCACTGCTTCAAATCTCCCGCGCCGACCTCACCTATTCGGTGTCGCCGTTGGAGATTTGATTTAAACAGCTATCAGAGCAGCCGTTTCTTCAAATCTCCCGCGCTGACACCGGCGGGAAAGCAGTGGCGGCTTTAGCTGATCTCCCGAAGGCCGCCGCTAATCACCGGCGGCCAAGGGGAGAGATTTCAATGAGATCCGCAGCATTCTACTGCGCCGTCATGCGGAGGACTCTGCGGATCCATTGACTTCAATGCATGGTTTGTGCGCTTGCGGGCGCTTGCAGATAAAACAAGCGCCCGTGACAGCACAAAAAATGCAACATGCTGCGTTCGGAGGGTGCACAAATTGTGCGCAAACACAGCCGACATTAAACATAGGAACGCATGTGCATCACCAAATAAAAATGGTCACCAGTGACTGCAGAAAAAAAGACATGATTACTTACCGGTAATTGTGTTTTATGGAGTCCACGACAGCACCCACATGAGAGAGGGGATCCGCCCACCAGGACAGGAAACCTACAGATAAAAAGGGGCGGTCCCCCTCGCTCCCTCAGTTTGTTTACAGAGCATGAGAGGAACCGCATAGTTAAGATAAGCATAACCAATTCCACAATACACAGAACAAGTACAACCCAAACAACCCCCGGACGATGCCAGTGGAGCAAATCACACACAAAAACGTGAAAAGGGAGGGAAGTGAGTGGGTGCTGTCGTGGACTCCATAAAACACAATTACCGGTAAGTAATCATGTCTTTTCTTCTCGCCACGACAGCACCCACATGAGAGATTTGCAGAGAGCAAGACAAGGGTGGGACTACAGTGCTGAGGACAGATCTCCCGAAAGCCAAGTCAGAGCCAGAAGACAAAGCCAGGCGATAGAGGTTTAGAAAAGGTAGACGGAGACGACCAAGGCGAAGCCTTACATATACTGAGTCAATGGAGACATCGGCTCGTGCAGCCCGTGAAGAAGCCAGGCCCTAGCCGCACACGTATGGACACCCTCTGGAGGACTGCGTCCCATCATCGAGTAGGCCAGGCAGACGGGAACCTGGATCCATCCAGACAATGCGCTCTTAGAACCAGCAAACTCCATCCGGGAACCCTGAAAGGACACAAACAGAGCCCTACACCGCCAAGAAGCGCCGTTCCTACCACGGCAGTGTAACACAAAAAAACCCCCCTGACATGTACCGTATGGATCGTCTGCACCTCCGAGAAGTAGGAGGAGGAAAAAAAAAAAAGGAAGGGAGGAAAACCTCCACACTGACCCAGAAATGAGAGAATTAGAACCCTACACTGCCTCCAAGCCTGGGCCCTACCCAGGAGGGAAGGATGCTCCGACCAAGCGTGGAAACGAACCAGCCCAGAATACCGGGAGTGGGAAACCAAAAGAAAGGATGGAGAACCAGCACAAGGTCCCAATGGAAGGCAGAACCACCTTCGAAAGGAATGAGGGACCAGGCAACAAAACAGGCTAACCGTGAATCCAGAGAGGAGAAGCAGGACCACTGAAAAGGGCCCAACCCCCACTAACCCACCGAACAGAAAAAAGTGCCCCAGCAGGGCCGTCCGGAGGGAAGGCAGTCACGGAAGCAGACCCCAAGTGCCTAAGGAGTAGCCGGAGCAGCCAATACCAGATACAAATCCAAGGGGCACACAAGCAACCTGCACCGGAGCACCACGGACACAGGCGGAGAGGAACCAAGGGACCGTTATAGCACCAGCAACATGGACCCCGTAGAACGCCCCCAAGACAGACACCAGAACCGTCAGTGTATAAACGGACCACCGAAGAAGGGGCCCCACTGTAGAAAATCCAAAATGGCCATACGGGGGGGGGGGCACAAGAGAACGGGATGGTGAAAATCCCCAGAAGCCCTGACACACCAAGCCAGAACGTGAACAGCGGAACCCGTAGAATTCTGCCATTAGGGTGGAACAAGAACTACCCCAGCCGCCATTCAAGAACATATGCCGTCGGAAGCGGACCCTGCACTGGAGGACAACTGAACAGATAACAGAACCGGAACCGGAGGTAGCAGGCATGGGTCTGCCACTGACACAGGTCTGAACCAGGAACCACGGACGCCGTGGCCAGAAGGAAGCAGCGAGGATCACAAGGCACCCACGCCCCTGAAACACTCAGCACCATCGGCAGGAGGGCCAAGGGGGGGGGGGGGGGCGCCTAGGCCAGAAGCAGCCCCAGGGAGCCCGTAGGGAGTCAAGCATGCCAGTAATGACGGAGAACAGCCGGGAGGCAACCATGCAGACCCCCGCTGGACGCCCTAGCGGAGGACAAGGCTATCTCCGTCCACTCTCCCGATCTGCAGGGCCGACAAGGAAGAAATGTTCCGTTTAACGCGAGGAAGGCGGCTGCCAACCTCCTACCGAGTAGGCCAGGTACAACAGGAGCCCTAGAAACAGGCCTCCTCCGGGACAAGCCAACTACTTAGCTACCCAAAGCACCAATCAAGAGACATGGGAGGCCAGGACCGAGGTCCGCCCAGAGGCCACCAACTACGGAAGAGAAGGGAGGAAGGCCGGCGTAACCCAGAGAACTCCCACACGGAAGAGGAAACATCAGAAGCAGCAATGGACCATCAACCCAAGCCACGGGATACCCTAAATGGGTTCACCATCCCTCAGGGCCAGCATTCGTGACCAGAAGACAGACACCGGAGAAACCGCCCAGGGCACCCCCTGGAAGGGCATTCAGGGCTGACCACCAGGACAAGACCCGTACCGTCCCAGGAGCCAGACAGAAGGACCGCGAAGCCGCCCCAGAAGAGCAGATGCAGCCTGAAGAATACCATGTAGGAGACCCCGGGAAGGAACAGAGCACACCATACTGCCGGGACATGACCACCGGAACCCCAACTGGGAGATTACCTCCCACGGGGACACACGAGGGGGCCGAAGTACTCCCAACAGTCCCCGAAATCAGCAACCTGTCGGCTTCCGGGATAAGGCACCACTGCCCAACAGAGGCGAGGAGAAGTCTAGGAAGGACCGGCAAACAAGAGGAAGGAACCTGGACGTGACCCAGACTCCACAATGGCACTACCAAGGCTACGTAGCCCAGGGCAACAATCCAACCAAGCATGGACCCCCCAATACACCAGCCAGACAAGCGCCAGTGAGAATGGCTTGGATGATATGTACAGCGTAGGATCTGAACCCACAGCCACAGCTGGGGGTACGGGGTACAGGCCAGGCGAGTCACTGCTCCATGCTTGCTGCCACAGCAGCCGCTCTCAGAGAGGAATCAAGCACGGAGGCGAGGTCCACAAGAGCCGCATAGATCTCCACACTGAGGAAACATTCAAGAGTGGGCGTACCAGGGTAACCAGGAGACGCAAAGACGCCCACCCCCTGCAAGCAAGTAGGGAAACCCCCGAGGGCCCACGGAAAAACCAACCCGACGGGTGACAATGGAATGGGTGAAATGACAAGAACAGCTAACGAAAACGACCACTACAGTGAGAGCCATTGGAAGAAAGGATGCATGGTCAGAAGGGAATAGGGGTAACAACAAATCCCCCCCGAAGCCACTAAGAAACAAAACGGAAATCGGCACGGACTATAACGTACCATCCTGTTTGGAGAAACAAGGAACAACCTCACTGGGCAGCCCGGACAGGAGCCCGTGTGGTGACCAAATACCCGGCAGAACCAATAGATTCTAAGCGAACCAGTGATAGCGGAGAAAAAAAAAAAAAAAGGCATTCAACCGCATCGAGGCATAACGGCCATAAGACCCAACTGGGTCGGAAACCAGGAAGAAAAGGGAATAAAAAAAAACTGCCACCTGCAGGCCACCCGGGATCTCAAGAAGGACCAATGCTCCAACAGACCCCGGATTTCAGACACGAGGAGGAGAAGTCCATACCCGGAATCACGAAGAAAACTAACAATCTCCAGTGACAGGCCTGACGACACCGAAGGGCCCAATAGCGAGTCGTCCGATCGAACGGCACACCCCAGACGGAAGAGGAGGAATAGGGATTCCAATGCCCTGCAGCCGCCTCGGAGAGGGGATCAACTAGAGCCCTGCCAACAAGGACTCACCCAGGCCAAGGAACGCGCAGGACTGGGCAAGACCCGCGCGGCCCCCACCGAGCGGGCCGGCCAAAGTACCCAGCCATCAGAACTGGATAAGCCAGCCACCTCGCTGCCAGCTGCAGGGAAGACGCCGACACGACTGCCCCAAAGGCAGCACCCCCACGAACACGGGACCAATAAGTGTCACGTGAACTCATGTATAGAACTGGGACTCCCCAGGCAATCCACACCGGCAGAGATCCAGCCGTCCCTGAAGCCGAACAGCCGGTAACAAAGGCCCCAAGCAGGCATTGATGCACAAAAGCATATCCGCCATACAAGCAGATCAGACTGGACCTGTACCCCCCACTGGCAAGGAGGCCCGCGCCAACGTGGAGGCCACTGCCAATACACCAAGGGCACTCGAGATCTCGCCACCAGAGTGGCCATCCCGTAACAAGTGAAGCATGACCTTTTGGCCATGGACAGTCGGGAAGACATACAAGGGGACACAGGCTTCCCACCTGGAGGAAGGAGTCCGAGGCTTAGTCACCTCCCGTAGGGAAACAGGTCTTCCCGGACATAGAGCAGATATCAGCAGGTTTGCCGAGGAGGCATCCTGGAATGCCTGCGCTACACAAGCCAGACACAACCCTTCAACCCATGACTCAGGAAGGGGCTGACACCCAGGGCACATGGCATATGTATCAAACATTTGGTTTACGTAGCCGAAGAAGCGACAGAACCAAAAGGAAAACAGGAGAAATGGAGGACATCAGCATAATAGGAGAGAAGCACACTCACCCCGTGAAGCTGTGTAACTACTGACCGGGACAGGAGGTGGAGAGTCAGCCTGAGACGAACGTGTCCCAGGCTTCTGCGCTCAGTACCTGCAGTATACTCTGCCGCCCCGCTGTGGCTACAGGTGTAGCGTGCTTTGCCGGCTGGCTGCTCTCCCTCATCAGGCGGATGCAGCCCCCCGCCCCACAGGAAGACATCGTGGACGGCACCTGCCGACACAATCCTCAGCGATGGGGCCACCTCCCCGGCCGCCCGGAAGCACACTCCAACACTTCCGGGTCAGGAGCGATTACCCTCAGTGCGCAGGCGCCGGCGGGTCCCGGAAGCCGGCGCAGAAGGCACCAGGCTGCCGCCTGCCGCGGCCGCAGCAATACCTCCGCACCCCACAGAGCCCAGAGCTCCGCCGCCGCGACGCCCCGCCCCACCGCCGGAAGCACAGGCCCGTCCGCCACCGGACGCTGCCCCTACCCCCCGCGAAATGGCGGAAAAACGCCGCCGCAACAGAGCCCCAGCCCCCAGGAGGCACAAGGCCCGCCACCCGCAACAGCCGGCCACACCAGCCAGTATAACTTACCTAGCTCAGGCCGCCTGGTCACGGATGAGTGCAGACTGCTCCAACTGCACCACGCTCCCATGAGTCAGGGTGACATCGCACGCCGACCTCATGACATCCATTATCAGTCGAGGGGAGAGCCTGAAGCAGGACTTCCCGACGCTGCATCTGGCGTTCCAGGCCCTGCCGTTCCCACAGAAACCGACACAGAGGCTGATTGAACCCAGGTAAGCCTTTGCTGTAGGTTCCCATCAGGACAGGAAACCAAACTGAGGGAGCGAGGGGGACCGCCCCTTTTTATCTGTAGGTTTCCTGTCCTGGTGGGCGGATCCCCTCTCTCATGTGGGTGCTGTCGTGGCGAGAAGAAAAAAATGAATAATACATGTTAAAATAGTACAGCTCATTTATATAAGATAATTGATTATAATAGGAAGTTATGTAATAAGCAATAAATATTAATACAAAAATAAATTTTTCAATGTGTCATTGAAATTTTAGATCCTAAACATATCTATGTAAACCATATGAAATGTTGATAACGTTCATACTTTTATATTATAAGTCCACTTCCTTTTTAAGAAATCCATCAGTGAATGTTTATGCAAAAAATCAGTGATAGACTGCAATCCTACTATATAATAGCCTTATGATGTCTGTGTCTCTCTGTAACGGGAAATCCCGCGTCGCTGATTGGTCGGGGCAGGCCGCGGCACACAGACACCGCGCGGCACACAGACACCACTGTAGGAATCTACTATATAATCGTCTAATTTTGTCTGTTTGTCTGTAATGAAAATCCCACATCGATGATTGGTCGCGGGCGGCTGGCGCGACCAATCAGCGACAGGCGCAGTCCGGCTGTGAACTGGCGTGAGATTTGAACCACGCTTCGCATTGCATTATTCTTCAATTTTCATAAATAAACTACATACATATTCTAGAATACCCGATGCGTTAGAATCGGGCCAACATCTAGTCTTCTCTATAATCTGCTCTGCTGTCTGAGGTCTCAAGCAGGTGTTGTAAAATATCATAAAAATATAAATTAGGTTTTTAAAAGGGGTATCCCCATCACCAAGATCTTATACTAATATGTAGTATGTATAATAATAATATTAGCAAGTGCCTGTTCTCCTGATCAGCTATGTTGTTACTTCATGTGCAGGGCAATGCATCTTAGGTATCCATGGTTAGAATACTAGCAAAGGCTTCCTAAGCTGTAATGCCCTGCATATGAGGTAAGTGACAAAGCTCATCAGAACTATGCTTCATTTCTAATTGAAGGAATTTGCTAATCTCTACACATAATCCTCAGTTTTTGGCTTCCGGCCACTGTGCCGGTATGACGTGCAGCGAGCGATGGCGCACATGCGCCATCGCGAGCCGCCGACACTGACCGGAAGCCCTAAACCCCTGTCGCCGGACAGCACCTAACCCCACCAATGCCCGACGCCCACCAGCCCCATCTTCCCGCTCGGCCGCCGCCAGGGCTGCACCGTCCATTGGACTGTGTCAGCCCTCAGCACCCAGCGGCAGCAGCCAGGGGGAGCGGCTTTACTAAAGGGGGCAGCACCACCATCAACGCCCGCCTTCAGACACCGTCCGCCCCAGCCTCCCGCGCCCGGCTTCCTCAGAGCCACCGTCCACCCCAGCCTCCCCAAGTAAGATGGCGGCGGCGGCGCCCTCTCACTGTAGCCTCCAGCGGCGGCGGGGCTGCTGACTCCTCATCTCACCCACCCCCCGCCCTCTACTAACCCACCTGCCCCCTATGTCCCCTGCTCCCGCGCCGCCCCCCCCCCCCCCCCCCCCCCGTGGACCGCGCTCCCCGCGCCACAGCCGCCGCTATACCCTGCTCCACGCACAGCCGCCGCTATACCCTGCTCCACGCACAGCAGCCGCTATACCCTGCTCCACGCACAGCAGCCGCTATAACCCTGCTCCACGCACAGCCCCCGCTATACCCTGCTCCCCGCACAGCCCCCTGTATACCCTGCTCCCCGCACAGCCCCCTGTATACCCTGCTCCCCGCACAGCCCCCTGTATACCCTGCTCCCCGCACAGCCCCCTGTATACCCTGCTCCCCGCACAGCCCCCTGTATACCCTGCTCCCCGCACAGCCCCCTGTATACCCTGCTCCCCGCACAGCCCCCTGTATACCCTGCTCCCCGCACAGCCCCCTGTATACCCTGCTCCCCGCACAGCCCCCTGTATACCCTGCTCCCCGCACAGCCCCCTGTATACTCTGCTACCCACTGACCCGCCTGTATACACACAATTCATTTCACCGCGCTCCCGATGCAATTGCATCGGGCCTTTTTACTAGTATGATTATAAATGCTACATATTGTGATAGGATCTTATTAATGCACATGCACTGTTCCCAAGGATTACTGTCCTTGTGCAGAGAAGAGGACCACACAGAGAAGAGGACCAACAATAGACGTAAGAGAGAGAATCCAGAGAGATTTAAGTGCAGGGTTCCGGCCACTGCGAGATCATTTAAATAAATTTTTGCATATAAATTTCTAAAAAAATTGAGAAATGGACTTAGAATACAAACAGAAAGACATTATCAACATTTCATATGATTCCATAAGTAATGCTAGTTTAGAATCTAAAAACCTGCTAATAGGCTGGCTTCACATTTGCGTATGGGAAGGCAGCGTTTTGCTGCGTTCCCATACGCAGTTAAACGCATGCGCACTGCGTTCCTATGTTTAACATAGGAACGCATGGTGCCTGCGTTTGCTGCGTTCGGGTGCGGATGCGGACGATATCTGCTGCTTCCGGTGTCCAGCATCCGCACCCGGGACGCAGCATGTTGGGTTTTTTTGTGCGTTTGGGGAGCTTGGACAATCAGCAAGCGTCCCCAAGCGTACAAAAAAAGCATGGTCTTCAATGGGTCCGCAGTGTCCTCTGCATGACACAGCAGGAGAACGCTGCGGACCCATTGAAAAATCTCCCGGTGGCCGCCGGTGATGTCACAGGAGCTCACCGACGGCCACCGGGAGATCAGCTGACCCTCTGCTGTCCTCCTTCTCCCCGCCGCCTGTAATCTCATAGCGATGTCGGCGGGGAGAACATCTGATGTGACAGCTGTTTGAATCTTCCCGCGCCGACATCTCCTCACAGTGTCGGCGCGGGAAGATTCAAACAGCTCTCAGATCAGCTGTTCTCCCCGCCAACAGTCCCGGAGCTTACCGGCGGCCGGGGGGCGGGGATCTCCGGCGCTGATCTCCGCCTCCGGCCCGCCCCCGGACAGCGCCGATTGGCTGCCGGGCTCCATAGTGATGTGTCCGCAGGCGGACATTATCCGCTGCGGACACATCAAAGTGTCCCTGCTTCTGACAGCGTTTGTGTCTGCATGCCATCAGCATGCAGACACAAACGCTAATGTGAAGGCAGCCATAGGTCCTCTTTAAAAAACATTTTCAGCAGCACATTGTCCTTTGTAAATAGGAAGTTCTACTGAGAACAATGACAGGCTATGTACACAGAATAATCTATTACTGATCACTCTCTGAGCATTGAATGTGCAGTCGGCCAATCTAAACAGGTTAAATGAACATGAATCAGCTGTCATTTATCAGCCGCGGTTGACCAGTGTAGATGCAACAGCTTTTACTTAACCACAAAAATATACCTGCCATCAGGTTTTTTACCATCATATAAAAGGTGACGTTCTTACCCTAAATTGTCCATAAAGGGAGATCATTGAAAAGAAAAGAACAACAGCAAGCGGTCCCCAGAAGTCAGGGTTGTCTCGTACGACTTGTCTGTTGAATCCAAGTGATGGCATTGGCATAAGAACGCAGCGTATTTTGTAGTAAATGTCTTTGAGGTCTATATCCAGCTCCTCTCTACAAAACAGTACCAGAAAAAAGGAAATAAATAGCATGCATGTGATGGATGGATAAAGAGGTATTATTACTTTTAAGAAGTCAGGGTGCAAAGCCTTCCTAGTAGATACCAAACCGTCCTGAAAACGAAATACTAGAGGCAGTACACCAAAGGAGTCTACAAAATTCTCTTTATTTCTAAGCCTATTCGTGCTGACATTTCAGTTCCAAGATGTGAACATTATTTTTTTTTTTTGAAAAAGAGTCACATAATGGAACTGAAACGTTGGCCTTATCAATTTTGTACACTCTTGGTTTGTGGTCTCCAGTTTTTCTTAGATATATAAAAAATATGAAGAGCATTACATGCACATAAGAGGCTGCACATAGATAAAAAGCAATAGTGTACCCTAACACAAATAAAGAAATCAGGTATACATACTTAAAAAGAAGTAAAAACATCTGAAGTCTTTTGTGCACTCTCAGGGTACCTTTACACGTCGCAACATTGCATGCAATTTCACTGGCAATTTGCTGGTTGCAGAGAATTATGGACACATTGTTCTATTTTGTTGCCGTGTACAAATTAACAATGTGTCAATGATTTCACTGCGACCAGCAAATTGCCAGTGAAATTGCCTGGCAATATTGCCGTGTGTGAAGGTACCTTTAAACCTCTTACAGCTACATCTATCTACCATTCCTTTGGGTAACATGCCTCTTATATTGATGCTTCTAGTCCCGTCTATTACAGCAGTCCGCTATATATGCAGAGTTCTGCCATATCTTAGTTTTAGCTTCTATTGCTTTCCATTTTTCTTTATTGTACTTTTTAGGTACCCTCCACTAAGCTGCTACTTTGCATTAAATTGGACATATTGTTTTAGAACCTATTGTTCTTTTTTCTTCTTCTTCATACAATTGTGTGATACTATCAGACTGCATTTCACAGGTAATATTTGACATAATTCCTATCTTATATATTATTCCAATTATCCACACAGTCCTCTGAGGCCATCTTGTGCACCATTATTGTACTGACACTATACAGTTCTCAGATGTAAATGCAGGGGAAGGGGTAGGGAATATGCTCTCACTGGAATACCTTGAAGCCGACTGGTGCCTGGATGGACGTCCACAGTCCTTGTAGTTAGTGATAAAAGGAAAATCCGGCACCGGACCAAATTCTTCAATATTTGTGTTTTATGTTTTAGTGCATCACACAAATAAAATGATCATATCATGGCAGAGGTTCCCAACTCCAGTCCTCAAGGCACACCAATAGTGCAGGTTTTCAGGATTTCCTTAGTATTGCACAGGTGTTAATGTGATGAAATGCACAGGTAATGATTCCAACCCCTGTGCAATACTAAGGAGATCCTGAAAACATGCACTGTTGGTGTGCCTTGAGGCCTGGAGTTGGGAACCTCTGTATCATGGGACCACAGCCCCAGCAAGATGCATCTTGCACTAACAGTTCTCAGATACCCATCAGACTGCTATTTTTGGGATAATTTTTGTCCACACCTATACTTTTTTGCATTCTCATTAGTCTGTATTATATTTTCCTATATCAGACAATATAATTGTGTCAAGCTGCTTCTTTAGAATCTCTTTTCGGTACAGCTATTGTCTTAGATTATATATTTTGAATATTACAAACAATATCACATTGTTTGTTCTTGTTTCTTTTCTTTTGGCCCTTTGAGGCCACCCTGTGTGCTAGAATTTATTTGATCTTTCTATGTATCAATGCTACGTGGGTGATCCTCCCATTTTTGGGCTTTCCCAATGACTATTCTTATTTTAATTAACTTTCGAAAAAGATTTATACATTTTTTGATAAATATTGGCCGCTTACTCATCCATCTTTATTGGTATTCTCAGTGCCACTTTTGTACCATAAAAACTTGGATTAGGCCAATTTCAGACTGGCGTTTTTGTCCTGATCCGGACAACAAAAAAAAAAAAAACACATCTGGCGAGGGTCCCACCTAACGGCCTCACTTGCGGCACACCTGCGACAAGCCCCATGCATTGTGTATGGGGCTTGCGGTAATGTGCGGGCAGGTGCAGCAAGTGAGGTTGCAGCAGATACGGCAAATGCGGGCACGAAAAAAAAACGCAGTCAGCAGCGTTTTTTTCGCACCCGCTTCTGCCGGAACCGCACTTGCTGCACACTTACCGCAAGCCCCCATAGACAATGCGTGGGGCTTGCCGCAGGTGTACCGCAAGTGAGGCCTTTAGGCAGCAGATGCGGTAAGTCAGCCGCATTTTGGCGAAAACACTAATGTGAAAGGGCCCTTAATTAGCCACAATGAGTCTTTCCATGTTAATATATTTGTGTTCTGCTCTCTTGGTAATGAAGGCCAAGGTTGTATTCAGGCTATAATATGACCACGTACACCTAAGTCACTGCAATGCCCTGCAAATGAGATAAGCGACATAGGTAGTCAGGAGAACTATATTACATTTGTAATTGGAGGTACTTGTTAATATTAATATTACACCTACTACAATATTAGGAGGAACTCAGCACCATTTTTGTGTAGTCCACAACTACACTTCACCTCCTGTCACCAAATAAAGTGTTCAGAGCGTGCAATGACAGGAAGAGCTGGGACACCAGTGTCACAGGAGGAGGTGCTGGCATGCAAGGCTGACAGGAGGGGTTATGCAGGTAGCGAGGTCCGGGATGAGGCATCTGTGGTGGTGGTAATCAGCAGCTTGAAATCAGTAGTGAAGTACCAGGCTGCTTATCACCACTCCCGCTGCTGTCAGCCTGCAGTTCAGAGCACAGGTGTATGAACATCATTCTGCTGTGCTCTGCACAGTGACCTAGCCCTGCTAATTACTGTGCATCCTCTGCAGGAGTATACAAAGCTATCCTACATCAGTATATCTAATGTACATCTTGTAATTCATGGCTCTAGGGAGTATGTAATGTCCATCATCTGTGATACCCCCCAGAGCCATGTAACTAATGCTGACCCACGTCACCCGAAGCCGGAAATGACGCGATTCGCGTCATACAGCCACAAACTGCAGCCCAGCCGGCACAGAGGAGAGAGGGGAGGCGTGCATTTCAATCAGCATTCAAGATCACGCCTATTGAGGTGTGGTATTATGAGGAGGGAGAGCCTGCCTGGGTGACTATGAATACAGTAGCCACTCATTAACATCGCTAATGAGTGAGTTTAATAACGTTTTTATACATTTTCACTAGGTGCATTTAGGAGCCAAAAGGAGTGTAGGATAAGTGATAATATGCACTAGGGACATGTTTTAATAGGTTATGAGGCGTTTTGGAGGTGACAGGATCCCTTTAACTGCATACTGTTGGCTCACGCAGAAACTGTCAAATGCAAATACCACACCTGAAATCAGCTCCATACCCTTCAGGGCCTGTCACATGCGTCAATGTCGTCAGCGAGATGATCGCTGACGACATTGACGGCTGATCGCTGGTGAGCTGTCACACAGACAGACTCACCAGCGATCAATTGACCAGAGACATCATGGAAACGATTTAAATATCGTTTCCATGATGTCCTGCTCCCGCTGCCAGCCTGCTGGAAGCGGGAGCAGGCTGGTCTCCAAGGTAAACTGCGGGTATCTATGCAGCGCGCGCTGCCTAGATACCCGACGTGTACCTTAGTTACCAGCCTCCTCCGCTCACCGGCTGGTATCTAAGGTACACAGCGGGTAACTAGGGACCCTAGTTACCCGCTGTGTACCTTAGATACCAGCCGGTGAGCGGAGGAGGCTGGTAACTAAGGTACACGTCGGGTATCTAGGCAGCGCGCGCTGCATAGATACCCGCAGTTTACCTTAGTTACCAGCTCCCAGCGCTTGTGAGAGGCGCTGGGAGCTGGAATATCGCCACTCCCGGTGTCACACGCAGCGATGCTGCGTGTCCACCGGGCGACAATCGCCAGGTTTTAGGACTGATTCTGAAACCTGGCGATCATCAACCAGCGATTTATCGCTGGTTGATGCAGTATGTCACACGCGTCAATATCGCTGCAACGTCACGTGCAGCCGATATCGTGCAGGCGATATTGACGCGTGTGACAGGCCCTTTCATCTACTTAGTTGATGAGAGATTAACAAGGGATTACCCCATGTAGCTCATTAAAGAGCTTGTAAGATAATAGTCCAATTACTTTTGGTCCCTTGAAAAAGAGGCAGATATATTAAAAGAACTGTAAACCCTTACTTCAATTAGGCTGGGTTCACATTTGCGTTTGGAACGCAGCGTAACAGAACGCAGCCAAACACATGCGCACTGCGTTCCTATGTTTAACATGGGAACGCATAGTAGCTGCGTTTGGCTGCGGTTGCGTTAGGATGTGCATAATTTATGCGCCCTCCTCCGCCCTCTGAACGCAGACTGTTGCATTTTTTGTTCGAGAACGGGCGCTTGATTTATCAGCAAGTGCGCTTTCAGCTAGCGCCCGCAAGAGCACAAAATGCCTGGATCTCAATGGATCCGCAGTGTCCTTCGCATGACAGCGCAGGAGAACGCTACGGATCTCATTGAAATCTCTCCAGATGGCCGCCATTGATCTCCCGGGAGATCAGCTGGAGCAGCCGCTAATCTCCCGGGCACGGCCGCCGCTAATCTCACGGCGATGTCGGTGTATGAGATTTGAAGAAACAGCTGATCTGACAGCTGTTTAAATCTCCCGCACAGACATCACCTATTCAGTGTCGGCACGGGAGATTTAAACAGCTTTCAGATCAGCTGTTTCTTAAAATCTCCCACGCAGACGCCACCGGGAGATCAGCGGCGGCTGGGAGGAGGAGATCTCTGCCGTTGATCTCCGCCTCCCGGCCACCGCCGAGATCGCTGATTAGCTGGCAGGGCACCATACAGATGTGAACGCATGCGGAGATTCTGGACCTAACCGTATGTATAAATCTATAGGCAAACCTTGAAGCAAACCAAAATAATAAGCAGAATCCAAGAAAGCACTTACAAAAGAGGCTTGTTGTCTTCAGGGTCATTTTCTTCCACTTCTAGTAGCCATCCATATCCTCTTTGTCGAAGAAACGTTGTGGCTGTTGATTCTCTCGTGAAATCTCCTCCAAGGTTTAACTTCACATCGGGAGACGCTATGGAGCCGCTGAGGTCTATAGAAAGCAGATAAACTAAGCTAATCAAAATAAGACACAATTTAAAGTTTAGCGTTCTTTTGATATTTTCCCCACTATACGCAATTTATGGCTCTTTAAAGGGAACCTGTCAGGTCGTTTTTTGCCCTCCCAGCTATCACTGTGTATACCTGTAGATTCATAATACTAGTTTAACCTTCCCTGTTTGAGCTCAGTGTAATGCTAAAGTTGAAAAAAAAGCATTTATACACTTACATTTTCTTATGTAAATGAGGCAGTCAGACAACACCTTGGAGGACGTAGTCTATCTGGCAAGTAATAGTTAACTGACTATTAACATCTCTTGTCATAAGGACCTGTGTGATGTAACGATCATGTGACCATAGTGGGCGGAGCTAAGCAAGCCAAATCATTATGTGCTATGAAAACTTAGCTCCGTCTATTATAGTCACATGGTTGTGACATCACATCAGGTCTCGCAGTATGTTCTTGTAAGAAACAATAAGGGGAGCAAAATGTGAGGCACCTAATGGTATGCGGGTATAGAAATATGGGGACCGATAGGCCACTCACCTAACTGGGTTGTGCACCTCTGCACAACCACAGTAACAGGCACCTAGGTCACAGATCCTTGCGGGGGACCAGAGCGTCTCCTCTCTAGCGCCGGCGGTGTCTCCTGCGTCACTTCCGGGTCTGGTCACGTGATCGGAGATACAAGTGACGTCACCGCAGGTCCTGTTATGCCGGTTTAGTTACCCGGGTGATGCCAGGTCCTTCAGGCTGGAAGCTGAAGAGACCGGAGCTGCTCCTGCTGCCAATCCCTCAGTGAGGGAAGGAGAAAATGCAACATATAATGTAACGGTCTTGTAGGAGGGCTGGGGCAATGGGCACAAAATTGAAGCACTCAAATGAGTGTATTTACAAACCTTTATTGCCCTTTACTTTCCCACTACGTTTTTTGACAGGGTGTTTGTCTTCATCAGGTGGAGTAAAGGATGTACATAGGAAATTACATATAAAAGGAGCTGGTACAATGTGATTGGACCATCATTATTGAGACATTTAACCCTCAGGTTGCCATTACGAAAACATGAGTAACAACATGAGGAGATTTACTCCACTTGATGAAGACAGATACCCAGTCAAAACGCGTAGTGGGAAAGTAAAGGTCAATAAATGTTTGTAAAGACGCACATTTGAGTGCTTACATTTTGTGCCCATTGCCGCAGTGCCCTACAAGACTGCTACATTATATGTTGCATTCGTAGCATGTTCCGACATTCGGCAGAAATGTTAATTATTACCTGCCAGATAGACTACAGTCTCCAAGTTGTAGTTTGACTGTGTCATTTTCCAAAAGAAAATGTAAGTGTATAAATGCTTTTTTCACCTTTAACATTACACTAGGAGCTCAGACAGGGATGATTAGAATAGTATTATGAAGCTACAGACAGTGGGGGGGCATAAACAACCTGACAGGTTCCCTTTAAAAGGTGTTGTCCCATGAACAAATTACATTTTAATCAATAGATCTTTGAATAAAAACACAGTACTTTTCGCTTTATAAAAGACGCACCCGATTAGAAGACCCATCCCAAAATTGGGTGAAGGAAAAGAGAAAAAAAAAATGTTTTAATGTTAAATGGGGTCCATCTTATAATGCCAGTGTCCATCTTACAATCAGTATACATGTCCCTCATCCTTGTATACATCCCTCGATCCTGGTACATGGGCCCCCCATGCTGCATACTGCCCAGTGATGGTACACACAGCCCCCATCCTTGCTAGGGCACCAGTGATGGTACACACAGCCCCCATCCTAGCTATAGCCCCCTCGTCCTGCACTCAACCTCCTTCATTCCGGATATGTCCTCATCATCTGGCGCTCACAGTAAAATAATAATAGCTGATAACTTACCCTCCACCACTCCATGCTCACGCTTTCTTCCTGTCTCTGTGCCTGACATCTTCTGATCATGTGACCGGGGCCCACAGCGATGACGTCATCTCCCCGGTCACATAATCGGATACCGAGCCGCATAGAGACAGGATGAAAGCAGCGAGCTAAGAGCATGGAGCGGCAGAGGGTAAGTTATCAGCTGTTTATTATTTTACTGCATGAGCGCCAGTAGGGGTACATATAGAGTTACGAGAGTGGGGGAGATCAACAACATTGGGGCTTACGAATGATTTGAAGGAGGTCGTCGCAGGAGGGGGAAGAGGGGATAGTCGGAAATGTACCCTGATAATACCTTTCCTGTGGAGGTAGGTGTGTAACTCCCCCCCCCCCCTTTATTTTGCTGTTGCTGTTTCTTTGTCCTCCTTATTCTTGTTTATTATCCCCTTGCATCCTCTCTCTTTTCTTTCCTTCCGCTGTTTCCTCTTGCCTGAATTGACTGGGGGCTCCAAGCCCACTCTTGTTTAGTGTGCTTAAAGGGAACCTGACCTCTACAAATGACCCCCCCAACCCGTTTTAACCTATCCCTGCACCATAGTAATCCATTTGTAACCATCCCTTTCTGTCCCTAAACCGCTATGAGAAAGTTTATAAAAGTAGTTTATTCACCTCTTATTATGCAGCTTCTCATTATATGAGAAGCCGCAAAAGGCGGGCTTGTGTGGCTCTCCCCGCCGCCGGCATGTTAATTATGCACACCCACATGGGCGTGCTATACAGCAGAGACATTGCTTGTCCTGCAAGGGGGCGGTACAGGCGATATCACGCGATTTTCGGTACATGCCGTTTATACTGCTTTACAATGGATTGTTTTAACGCAAAGCAAAAACGAGATGTCAACTATCTTTTACTCATGTGAAGATGTAAAATCTGCAATACAAATTTAATTATTTTGCTTCACCACCCAGTGATATATAATGCTGTGACACACCTGTAGTGTCAATATTTCGCTCCATCTCTAAATTAAATCATTGAGGGGTGCACATTGTAAAGCGGGGTCATTTAAGCGCGGGGGGGGTGGGTGACAGGGGTCTGCTTTTATGGCACCTCAGGGACTCTGCCAATGTAAAATGGCACCCTAAACCATTACAGCAAAATCTGCACTCCAACATGGAATTGCTTCCCTTAGTTTGTGACCACATCTAGGTATTGGAGTATTTTAGAAGGGAATGCACAACAAATCATATGGTGCATTTTCTCCTCTTACCTTTGTAAAAATGGAAATGCTGAGGCTAAACTAACATTTTTGTGGGAAAAATGCTATTTATTTTCACAGCTCAACATTATAAAATACTGTGAAGTACCTGGGGAATCAAGGTGCCCACCACACATCTAGATTAATTCCTTGAGGGGTCTAGCTTCCAAAATGGGGTCACTTTTGGGTGTTTCCCCACGTTTAGGCACATCAGGGGCTCTGCAAACTTGACATGGTGTCTGCTGTCTTATTTCAGACAAACTAGAGCTCCAAAAGTCAAATGGGGCTCCTTCCCTTCCGCGAGTCTAAAAAGTAGTTTTCCAGCACCTATGGTTATAGGCGTACTCAAGAAATATTGCACAACAAATTATATGGTCCATTTTGGCCTATAACGCTACATTCAGACTGCGTTTTTTTTCTCTTTCTGCTGCGGATACATTTTTGAGTACTGCGGGGTTTTTTTTTTAATCATTTTGAAGGTCTCCTTTGGGAAACCCGCTGGAGAAAAATGCAGCACAAACTGACATGTCATTTTCAAAAACGGAGCCTCCTAAAGTGAAAAAAAACAATCACTTTAGAAGAGCACTGCAAAAACGGATAAAAAAAAAAAAAACAGATTTAAAAAAAAATTTTAAAAATGCACAGCGTGAATGTAGCCCAACGCTTGCAAAAATGCAAAGTTTGGGGCCAAAGTAATATTTTTCTGGGAAGAAAAAACTAAATTTTCATCTTTTTTCCTTCCAGATTTCTTTAATGGCTTTGAAGAGCCTAAAGAGTTAATAAACTTCTTCAATGTAGTTTTGAGCAGTCTGAGGAGTGCAGTTTATAAAGTGGTTACTTTTGGGTATTTTATATCATATAGGTCCCTCAAACTCACTTCAAATGTGATGTGGTCCTGTAAAGTAAACATGTGAATGATATTTATCAACTCTTCTTTCTGATATAACAGTCTACAAAAGGGATCCTGTCACCTCCAAAACGCCTCCTAAGCTAGCAAAACATGTCCCTGCAGCATCCATCACTAATCTCACACTTCTTTGTCTCCTAAAAGCATCCTGTGAAAGTGCATAAAAATGTTTTAATACTCACTCATTTGTGATTATAATTAGCAGTGCTATATTCTTTAGTCACCATTTTGCAGCTCCAGGATCACCCCTGTCTCTATGTTTCTGCTTTGATGTGCAGGCACTGCCCTCCCCTCTCTCTATCACTCACATAATGCAAATCATTAGTCCTTCCTTCAGTTTCACAGCAGCACAGACAGAGAGAGGGTGGATCCTGGAGCTGCTAAACAACACCCCCTGGTGACTAAAGAATATAGGCCCTGCTAATTATAATCACTAATGAGTAAGTATTTAAAACGTTTTCTCTACTTTCACAGGATGCTTTTAGGAGACAAAAGGAGTGCGAGATTAGTGATAGGATGCTGCAGGGACATGTTTTGATATCTTAGGAGGCGTGTTGGAGGTGACAGGATCCCTTTAAAGAGGATCGGTCACCCCCCCCCCCCATGGATTAGAATCTAAAGCTCCCATCACAGCAACGACACAACAGCAATCCCGATAACGATCCTGTAGGGATCGCTGGTGCGTCACTTTGGCATCACTGGTGAGATGTCAAACAGTCAGATCTCACCAGCGACTCAGTAACATCCAGAACGATAGGAGGTCGTTGGAAATTGGCCCTCTCGGGGTTAGTATTGAGATTGTTGGTCATTGTTTCTTTCAAACACAGTGATGCAACTTTCCCAGCAAGAGACTAACTACCTAAAAATGACCCAGAAACTTTGTAACGATCAGCGATCTCACAGCATGGGCCTGATTGCTGCTAAGTGTCACACATAACGAGATAGTTAGCGGATCGTGTTATGTCACAAAAACAGGGACTTAATGATCTCGCTAACGATCTCGTTATGTGTGACAGGGGTTTAAGCGCAGCACTGAATGCAGCATGTCTAACTGTAGGGAAGGAATCTGGGCACTAGAGTGTTTTTGGTGTTTTTCCTTGGCTTGTATGTGCTGCCAGCAATATGGTGTTGCACAAGTCTGCACAGGGTCCAGTCACAAAAATGTCCAAATATTTAGAAGAAACAGATGGCACTCACCATTAGATGAAGGTTCTTTTACTCCAAGTGCTCCGTTAGTAGGTGCGGGTTACAAACATTATGTGGCGGGGAGGGAGGTGATGAGGAGGACGACGGGCGCACGTTTCGCCTGATTAGGCTTCCACGGGTCCATTCTAAAAGAACATTCATCTAATAATGCAGCATGTCTACTGCATTCAGGCAAGGGGTCCCCCAGGTCTCTGGGCGGCTGGTACCCAGAGATATAGGCTTAGAAAAACTTACGGTTAGACGCCATGGAGGCTGGCCCTTGTGATGCCGCCACCTCGCAGCACGGGGGTCATTTCACGCCCCCTACGTCTCTATGCCGCCTTTTTTTAAATGTGTTCGCCACCCCTCTCCTGCCAGTCATTTCACCCATATCCTCGCCTGCGCGTCCTTGTGCTGTTAACACAGGCGCAGAGCGAGGTATTGCTTATATCAGCCCTGGCCGCCTGCTGCTCAGACGTCAGAGCCTTTGCTCGCCCTGCTCTGTAGCATAAGGCTGCCTTCACATAGCGGGTGTGATCCAATCCGTGGCCGTCAGGGTGAACCTGACAGCCCCGGACGGATCAGCACACAGAACCGGAGGGCTACTATGCCCTCTGGTCTGGTGTGCAGCCGCATGCAGCTGCCTCTGCTGATGAATCAGGACCAGGGCTTGCGGGGAGCTAGCCACGGTCCTGAAACAACAGCGGTGTGCAGCCGCAGGTGTCCAGTTCCCATAGGCTGCCATGTTAGGGAGCGCCGGATTTCCCCGGATCCAGGGGATTGCGAAGGCAATTTGGGGAGATTTTTCTCCTCAGACACAAAAAGTTGCAAGCATCGTTTTTGTGTCCGTGGACATCTGAATTCTCCCAGATTGTCCCGGAGAGATGGAAACCAGATGGCAGAGAGCTGCCATCCATCCGGCTCCATAGGTCACTATGGGGCCAAAACCAGGTCCAGGGCTGTCAGGTTCACCTGACAGCCACGGATTGGATCAGACCCGCAATGTGAAGCCGGCCTAACATGGAGTAGGGCATGTTATGCTACGGAGCAGGGCGAGCAAAGGCTCTGACGTCAGAGCAAGAGGCGGGACAGGCGGCCGGGACGGCAATAAGCAATACCTCGCTCTGCGCCTGCGTCAACAGCACAAGGACATAGGTCAAATGACTGGCAGAAGGGAGGCGGCGAACACATTTAAAAAAGGAGGCACAGAGACGAAGAGGGCATGAAATGCCCCCGTGCTACGAGGTGGCTGCATCACAAGGGCCAGCCTCCATGGCTTCTAACTAAGTTTTTCTAAGCCTATATCTCGGGGTACCAGCCGCACAGAGACATGGGGGACCCCTTGCCTGAATGCAGCAGACATGCTGCATTCAGTGCTGCACTTAGATTCTAACCCATGGGGGGAGGGGTGACAGGTCCTCTTTAAGGGGCATAATACCGTATATACTCGTGTATAAGTCGACCCGTGTATAAGCCGACCCCCCTACTATTGCCCCCAAAACCTGGGAAAACCTATTGACTCGTGTATAAGCCGAGGGTGGACCCCAGCACAGGTATACAGCCCCCAGCAGTGTGGTATATAGGCCTCCCCAGTGGTATATACAGCAGCCTCCCCAGTGGTATATACAGCAGCCTCCCCAGTGGTATATACAGCAGCCTCCCAGTGGTATATACAGCAGCCTCCCAGTGGTATATACAGCAGCCTCCCAGTGGTATATACAGCAGCCTCCCAGTGGTATATACAGCAGCCTCCCAGTGGTATATACAGCAGCCTCCCAGTGGTATATACAGCAGCCTCCCAGTGGTATATACAGCAGCCTCCCAGTGGTATATACAGCAGCCTCCCAGTGGTATATACAGCAGCCTCCCAGTGGTATATTCAGCAGCCTCCCAGTGGTATATTCAGCAGCCTCCCAGTGGTATATTCAGCAGCCTCCCAGTGGTATATTCAGCAGCCTCCCAGTGGTATATTCAGCAGCCTCCCAGTGGTATATTCAGCAGCCTCCCAGTGGTATATTCAGCAGCCTCCCAGTGGTATATTCAGCAGCCCCAGCCCCATCCACACACACACATACACACACATATACACATACACACACATATACACATACACACATACACACACATATGCACCGTTTCTTACCTTGTCCGGTGCTGTCCCCCGCTGACATGTCCCGCTCCTCCGGCCGTCCGGTGCTCTCCCCGCTCCTCTCCTGGTCTGCGGCGCGGTTCCGGGTCCAGTTCCATGATGATCGGTGCGGTCCCGGCCGACTTCCTGCTTCCATCTGTAATCTCCGCCCAGGTCAGGCCCTGCACCAATGAGAGCGCGGGACCCGCGCCGTCAATCACCGCCCAGACGACGTTGGGACCTCTGATTGGGCCGACGTCATCAAGCCGCGGCGCCTTGATGACGTTGGGCCAATCAGAGGCCCCAACGTCATCTGGCCGCGTCTGGGCGGTGATTGACGGCATGGGTCCTGCGCTCTCATTGGCGCAGGGCCTGACCTGGGCGGAGATTACAGATGGAAGCAGGAAGTTGGCCGGGGACCGCACCGATCATCATGGAACTGGACCCGGAACCGCGCCGCAGACCAGGAGAGGAGCGGGGACAGCACCGGACAAGGTAATGTATATTGTGCAGCGCCCCCCCGCACCCCCCCCTGTCTTATTTTCAGCCCCTACCGTATTGACCCGTGTATAAGCCGAGGGGGGACTTTTCAGCCCAATTTTTGGGCTGAAAAACTCGGCTTATACACGAGTATATACGGTAATTAAAAGTTTTAAAATTGAGAACAGTTTCAATTTCAATTTGTCAGATTTTTGCTTTTTTTCATAGATGAACGCAAATCATATAGACCAAATCGCTAACATGAAGTACGTGTCGCAAAAAAAAAAAAATCTCAATAGCTGGAATATATTGAAACGTTCCAGAGTTATCTAGTATATAAAGCTGAATGTGTGTATGTATGTCCGGGATTGGCATCTACACTGTCACAACTACAGCCACAAAATTTTGCACATTCACACGTCTGGACTCCGAGAGCGTCATAGGCTATGTTGTGAGGCGAAATTTTAGCCCTGCGCATTCCAGTTCACCAAACAATTTTGCCCCTATCTACATAATGGGGAAAAAGTGAATGGAAAAGTGTTGTAGGCAAATTGACAGCTGCCAGATGTGAACAAGGGGGACTTAAAGAATGAGAGCGATGGATCCAAAGAGTATATACCGTACAGTTGCTAAGGTGGGGCACCGACATAGGATACTCACCACACACGCAAAATGTGCCACACACTACCACGTGCTTGAACACATATACCACCCTCAGCACACATTTCACTACACATACACTAACCTCGCCACATAATCGCCCTAAAACACACACTTCTGGTGCTATCCTTCAAAAATATAAATCTGATTAATAAGCAGCAAAACTACAAGAGAAACAAATGTACCATATCTAATATATAAAGGTTGTGTGTGTGTGTGTGTGTGTGTGTGTGTATGTGTGTCCGGGATTGGCATCTACACCGTCACAACTACAGCCACAAAATTTTGCACAGTCACACGTCTGGACCCCGAAAGCATCATAGGCTATGTTGTGAGGCGAAATTTTAACCCTGCGCGCTCCAATTCACCAAACAATTTTGGCCCTATCTACATAATGGAGAGAAAGTGACAGTTACCAGTTAACAGTTGTGAATGAGAGGGGCTTAATGACAGCGCCAAAGACTAACAGCATATACCAGCATATAGTCACTAAGGTGGGGCCCTGACATGGAATATTCACCACGCACAGGGACATGTATACACACCACATGCACATAAAGAGTAACAGCTAAGGTGGAGCCCCAACATTGGATACTCACCACGCACCTGAACACAAACACACACACCACACAGAGACACACACTCGGGACACAGGGACACACACTCGGGACACACACTCGGGACACAGGGACACACACACCCCACAGGAACACAGAGACACACACCCCACAGGAACACAGA
Source organism: Allobates femoralis (assembly GCA_033576535.1). NCBI lineage: Eukaryota > Metazoa > Chordata > Amphibia > Anura > Aromobatidae > Allobates > Allobates femoralis. The sequence goes on from JARQOC010000001.1 coordinate 487,431,432, forward strand.
GATACACACACCCCACAGGAACACAGAGACACACACACCCCACAGGAACACAGAGACACACACACCCCCACAGGAACACAGAGACACACACACCCCACAGGAACACAGAGACACACACCCCACAGGAACACAGAGACCCCATAGGGATGGGCACACACCACATAGACACCCCTCCCCCCACAAGGACATACACCACAGGGACACCCCTCCCCCCCCAAAAGGACACACACCACAGGGACCCCCCCACAGGGACACACGAACACCACTGGGCCACACACACACCCCAGGGACACACACACCACACACGACAGACACAGATGTGCACAAATCACCTCATACGTCTGGTATCTTTAATTTCCAAAAATAAACATCTGAGTAAAAACAGCCAGTGTGCAACACATGCGCCATATAGGGAATTAAGGCAGATGTCAGTCACATGAGCTGTCTTTTATGTGTATGTGTGAGGTAATATATATTGCGCGGCCGGGGGGAGGGTTTACTGTTGGCTGGAGATTTATTAGGATGCCTATAGCAATCAATCACAGCTCAGCTTCTATTTTCCTACAAGTCATTAATATGACATATTCAAATTCTATTGTGACTACTAACAGCAGTTCTTTATTAACCCGGGCGTAGCCAGGTAGTACAGCTAGTTAGCTTATAAAGTGATACTGGTCAGAACTGAAAAATTGGCCATTTCAGGAAGGTGAAAACAAGTTTTGGGGGTGAAGGGGTTAATGAATCGAGGTGTATATGTTGGGTATAATTGTACTGACCTAAATAATCATATTGCCAGGTCATTTTTACTATACGCTCAATGCTGTAAAAACTAAATGAATGATATTATGTAATATACTGTATCATTCAAAACTACAACTCTTCTTGCTATAAAGAAAAACAAAAAAAACTTCATCAATTGACAATAATAATAATAATATTATTGCTCTTGGAAAGGGGAGATGAAAACAAAACAAAAAAAATATCTATGTTGTCAGTGCTAGATGATTCTGTATAATGAGTAAAGCTGCCCACCTCTAAGGGTGCTTTCACACTACGATTTTTGCATTTCCGATGCTGTCCGAAAAAAATCGGACAGCATCGGACCGATTTTCGGATCCCATGCATCCCTATGGGGATCGGACCGAATCGGACGTGCACTAAATGCCATCCGATTTGGTCCGATCCGAGTCTGTCCGATTTTATTATCGGTGCAAAAATCGGAGCCTGCACCGATTTTTGCACCGATAATAAAATCTGACAGACTCGGATCGGACCAAATCGGATGGCATTTAGTGCACATCCGATCCAACCCAATCCCTATAACATGGGGCCCTATGGAGAAGGGTCCGAGGAAACATCTGATGTCTCCTCGGACCCTATTTTAGTGTACTGAGCATGCTCAGTACACTAAAATAGCTCCTAAAAGTGAAACAAAGGGTTAAAAAAATTAAAAAAATCTATACTCACCTGTCCACGAGGCCCTCGGCGTCTCCGGTGTCTCCAGGTTTCTTCCGGTATCTTGTTGTTCTGTATTCTGTGCTGCCAGGACCTGCCGTGATGTCACAATCACATGACTGCCTGCTATTGGTTACTGGCAGTCATGTGATTGGGACATCACGAGAGGTCCTAGCAGCATAGAATACAGAACAGCAAGATACCGGGAGACGCGCGGGACCGTGCAGGAGTCGTGGACAGATGAGAAAAGATTGGAGAGGGGGAGGATACATGGGGGGACCGGGGCCGCAGAGGGGAGGACCGGGGGCCGCAGAGGGGAGGACCGGGGGCCGCAGAGGGGAGGACCGGGGGCCGCAGAGGGGAGGACCGGGGGCCGCAGAGGGGAGGACCGGGGGCCGCAGAGGGGAGGACCGGGGGCCGCAGAGGGGAGGACCGGGGGCCGCAGAGGGGAGGACCGGGGGAGAGACAGTGACAGCTAGGGAGCGATCTGACAGGAGGGCGGGCATCCTATTTTCTGTCGAAATCGGATGCCTATTTGGCATCCGATTCCAGGCATCAGAGGAATCCGATGCTGTCCGATTTATATCGGACAGCATCGGATTTTAAAAAATCATAATGTGAAAGTAGCCTAAGGTGTCTGTAGTAATAGTAGCCAAATGCCATGCAACATCCCCCCACAGAGCAGCCCTTACAGAAGTGGCGAGACATGACCAGTAATCCCAGAGCTTCGTGTTCTGACAGCTGGGTACATAGCTTATAACTAGAACTCCTATGGTCACAATACTGGGAAATCTAAACACTACCTGCTGTTCTGCTTCTTCTCGTGATGTACTGGACTGTACAGCAAAAAAATGTACAATCTCAATATCAAACAAAGAGCAGTTAGCAATCAAGTGCATGATACCACATGGGCTGAGCACAGTGGTATTGACTACAAGGTTGGTCCCATCTTGGACATTTATGGAATACTGATAATACATAACATAAGGATGTGATAGAGGTGGGATCCCAAAAAACTAATTTTCCATAAATAGATCACCCCTTAAAACTGAACTAATTTGAGATATATGCTGACACTTAGATTAGAAATGATAAACTGATCAAGCTGCTAAACGATGCTTGAAAAAAGCACACGCTTTGTACCCCTGACCATTTAGCTTCTCTGACGCCAGGTGTGTTTTACGCTTCCCAGCTTCAGAGAGGCGTAGGGCGCACGACCGGAAGTACACCAACTCATGCGCAGTGAGCCTCTTTGAAGTAGGGATGCATACAATGGGCTTTAGAGAAGCTCAATGCTAAGGGTTACAAAGGCGTCCGAACTAACGCCCCCTTGACTAGTAAAAGTCCTAATTAGCATCTCAAATGGCCTTTATAAATACTTTTCTAAATATCTGCTTATGTACAGGAAGGTGCTGTTAGGCAGGGATTAGAAATGTGTGCACAGAACTACTCGTCGTTATGGGGGTGTACTACCACTGACACATGATATAGGTATATATGGAAATACAAAAATAAGAAAAATAAGAAAAGTGAATACAAACAATCCCACTACCTAATGGAGTGCACAACTCTACCAAACCCATATACCAACTTTAGACATCCTAGGCGACTATGCTGCATGGGTGTCAGGCATTAATGCAATTTTGCAGAACAGAATGTACCGTGAACATGCGATCATTTACACAGCCAACAATTTTAGTCTTTAAATTGAAGCAATTCAAAAGATATTTTACTATGAGTATAAGGCTATGTGCACAAAACATCTTTTTGGTGTATGCAAGCACAATCATTTGAGAAAAAAGAGTTTTCTTTGCAGTGATCACGGTGACATGTGATCACGGGTGCTAGCCAATCACAGCGCGGCTGCTCTGACATCACTGGCCGGGGGCGGAGAACAAGCAAGATGCAGCCCCATGATGGAACCGAAGGATGAGAACCAGGAGGAACCATAAGGCCCAGCAGACGGGGAACGGAGCACGGAGGGACACCGGCAAAGCACTGCAGAACGGGGGACAAGGTAAGAAATACTGCGCAGCGCCCCACCACCCGCGCCCCCTCCCACCAAGGATTACAGTGATTGCACCGTGTATAACCCGAGGGGGGGACTTTTCAGCCCATTTTTTGGGTCTGAAAAATTTCGGCTTTATACAGAGTATATTACGGTACTGTGTACCGTAATTTATAGAATCTTGCTAATGCAAGTTTAGAAAGTGGAATATTTTTTAATGTTTCTATTACTATTCATATTTCACATTAAGTACCCTATTGAATAAATTATTCAGGTTGGTAGTCCGAGCATGAGAAGAAAAAATAATACAATAGTATTTTATCTTTTTTGGACATTATGAGCACTTTATTTTGTCCCCTCCCCACCTCCTAATTTGTTTTTTGGGGGGGGTGGGGGTACTTCTTATAGCTCAGATGTACCTGGTGGCAGAGTGGGTCTAGGGTATGTGCCATCAGCGTTTGTGGCTGCTTTGGACGTTCCGTCGTGTTTTCGCTAGTTTTATGTTAATATGTAATCCTACCCTACGTTGGATTAACATGTAGTCAATGGATTTTAAAAAACTCTGTCTACATTACAACGTTTTTCTTCTGGTCGTTTTCAGTCAAAACTGAGTTTTTCCACCGGTTTCCAAAAATAGAGCAAGTGACTTCTTTCCTCCGTTTTTCCACCGGTTTCAGCTGAACAAGTGCACTAAAAACTCAGTTTTCAAACCGCTCAGAAAAACCGCCGACAAAACGCTGTAAAACCGGGCGGAAAAACGAGCAAAAAACGAGCAAAAAACTAGGACACTGCTGAGCACAGAAAACTCAGTTTCTGCCAGTGTCCACCGGTTCCCGGTCGGTCTGCAGAAATGCAGAACCGACTGATGTGCACATAGCCATACGAGGCTGAAAAAGGCTGCAGCAGTTGGAGTGACAAATGTACCCCCTATTAGGGACAATGAAAATTCACTGCTCCCCGAACCCATAAACCCGCCCACCTCTCTGCACTGATCCCGACACAGAGATGGCCAGGATAATGGGAATGGGGAGCAGTGATTATTAATTCTCTTTAACCCTGCTGTTTGGGTCTACTATACATTTATAATGTTACGTCATTTTTACCAGACCTATTAAAGTCTTGATTTTTAGATGATTTAAGTGTTTTATTTGAATACCTGTTAAATTATTATACTGTATGTGAACATGGTTATTCATAAACAAATGAAAAATTAAATCAAAAACTTCAAATTCGTCATTTTTGACCGAACAGAACAGCAGGGTTAATAGTGGGCACTCATACTCAACCTAGTAGACAGCTTACTGCAGCGACTAGGGCAATTGTGTGCCAGCAATTAAAGAAAATGAGTATTCACTGCTCCCCATGCCTTTAGCCCCATGTACATATATGCAGTATATATTAATTTTGGATTAGTCGGTCGCTGACCTCGGCGTGTGATTGGGGTTGCACGGTAGTGAAATCAAGTGCTGCCCCACTTACATGTTGAAGTCAGTTGCAAATATCAGAAGAGGGCACCGTGCAATGGGGGGACAGATGGGTTTTAAGTAGAATCGTTTATTTTTTGTCTGCGCATAATGGGAGGAATATATACCAGGATCTGATCTGTGTCTACTCGGTTGCAGCAGCTCTACTATACTAGGCAGACACCCAGCGAGTATGTGATCAAGAAGTCTAATAGAAGCATCAGCACTACATATAGTTCGAGTAGTAAGTAGACTCCAAAAGAGAAGACAGGAGTGTTCATAAAGCCCTGGTCCCTGGCTAGTCGCATGCTGTGAACTTACAATGGTGTGGAATTAAAGGCAAAGACCAAGAACAGTAAATTTGGTCATTATCAAGATTGTCTTGATTACAAATATTCTATTGTTTTGCGTTTCTGGCTCCTCAAGGCCCTGTCACACACGTCAATGTCGCCAGCGAACTGATCGCTGGCGACATTGACGGCTGATCGCTGGTGAACTGTCCACACAGGCAGACTCACTAGCGATCAGTGGACCAGCGACATCATGGAAATGATTTAAACATCGTTTCCACGATGTCTTGCTCCGGCTGCCAGGCTGCGGTTAGTGGGAGCAGGCTGGTATCCAAGGTAAATTGTGGGTAACTAGGCAGCGCGCGCTGCCTAGATACCCGATGTATACCTTGGTTACCAGCCTTCTCTGCTCACTGGGGTCCCTAAGTTACCCACTGTGTACCTTGGATACCAGCGGTGAGCGGAAAAGGCTGGTAACCAAGGTAAACATCGCGTATCTAGGCAGCACGCGCTGCCTAGATTTCCCGCAGTTTACCTTGGATACCAGCTTCCAGCGCTTGCCGAGAGGCGCTGGGAGCTGGCTGATTGCACGTCTCCCGGTGTCACACGCAGCGATGCTGCATGTCCACCGGACCCAATCACCAGGTTTCCGGTCCTGTCCGAAAACCTGGCAACCATCAACCAGCGATTTATCGCTGGTTGATATACCATGTCACACGCGTCAATATCGCTGCAAAGTCATGTGCAGCAGCAATATTGATGCGTGTGACGGCCCCTTTAGGGAACGCTGTTGCGTCACTTTGGGAACGCTGGTGAGATGTCAAACAGCCATATCACCAGTGACTCAAGGCCCAGTCACACATAACGACGCACCAGCAATCCCGATAACGATGTGCAGAGATCGCTGGTGCATCATTTTTCACATTGCTGGTAAGATGTCAAACAGGTTTCTCACCAGCGATGTGAAAAACGACGCACCAGCGATCCAAAATTATACCGAGGTCATTGGGAATTGTCATTCCATAGAGTTTCATTGAGATCGTTGGTCATTGTCCCTGTCAAACACAATGATGTAGTGCTTCCAGCTGGAGCGCAACGACGTAGAAATGATCCAGAGCAGTATGTAACGATCAACGATCACAAAACTGGGGCTAGATCCTTGGTGCGTGTCACACAGAACGATATCGCTAACGGGATCGCTGTTGCGTCACAAAATCTGTGACATTACAGCGATCTCATTAGTATCTCATTATGTGTGACAGGGCCTTCAGCAACGATCCGGAATGATAGGAGGTCGTTGGGAATTGTCACTCTCAGGTGTAGTATTGAGATTGTTGGTCGTTGTCCCTTTCAAACACAGCAATGCAGCGTTCCCAGCGGGAGACCAACGACTTAAAAATGACCAGAGCACTTTGTAATGATCAGCGATCTCACAGCAGGGGCCTGATCGCTGCTAAGTGTCACACATAACGAGACTGTTAGCGAGATCGCTGTTACGTCACAAAATCTGGGACTTAACAATGATCTCGCTAACAATCTCGTTATGTGTGACGGGGGCTTTACACAGACCTGTGTGTGCTTGGTCATCTGTTCCCAACTTTCTGCTGACCTACTGAGCATGTTTTACAGTACTCATTGTTTTTAGGAGGGTGGGGGGGGGGGGATCTAGCAACAACAGGTATGCATCTGTACAGAAGTTTGTACCAAATGCCAACTCCATGACAAATTAAAGGGAAAAAAATATAATATTACAGTCACATGACAAGATCCAACTGAGTTGTATATGGCATTAGGTTTTCATGATATACTCGTTCAACGGATGCTATACCAACCGATGTATAATAGATGTCACACAGTAGTATCCATCACATATACTGTATACTGCTATTAATGGAGATGTCACGATATCCATCAAACAGAATACTGTTCCACAGCCTTAGGCGGCCGTCACACGCTTCAATGTTTGGGCGATATTGTTAGCGATCACTGCACGCGCGATCGCTAACAATATCGTTCACATCGCTGGTGAGCTGTCACACAGGCAGACTCACCAGCGATGTGGAGCAACGAGATCGCTGGTAACTATGGTACACATCGGGTTATTAGGCGCCGCGCGGCGCTTAGTAACCCGACGTTTACCATAGTTACCATCTCCCAGCATAGGCTCTGCCGCTGGGAGATCGTTCATCGTGGTGTCACACACCACAATGATGCAGATTGATCAAGCGATTATCGCTTGATATGAGCTCCGGCTCACAAATCTGCCATCACACAATCAAGCGATTTTACATAGTAAAATCGCTTGATTACACGCAGCGACACACAAACGATATCGCTTAAGCGATCAAAAAGCAAATCGCTTAACGTTATCGTTCAAGAAATTGAAGCTGTGACGGCCGCCTTAGAGTAACACACAGCTCAGGTGCTTTCCTGGTGGAAATGCAAATTGTAAACAGAAAATGAATGGAGCCAAACAAAATGGATATCAGTGAAGGTTGAAATAATGCGTCCCTGTAAGACAAATAAGGTTATGTGCCCACTGGGCATTTGTGATATATTTTTGGTGCTGCCATTTTTTTATATTTTTTTTTTAAACTGCAACAAAACGGATCAGTCACGTCACAGTGTTTGTCAGAGTGAATGGAATTTTCAATTTTCTGAACAGACACCAGCGTTTTTGACTGCTGTGTTAGTGGTGTAGAAAGACGATCCAGAAGGTAATGAGTATGTCAATTAGTGCTCCGTATTTCTGCAGTGCTTTCTCTATAGACTCCATTCGACTGATAAACAGATTGGTATTCATACAGTCTGATGCCTTTTACTGTGCTTTCAACACCACAAACACTCCAATTACTTAGGCTGGTTTCACACTACGGATTTTTCAGTTCCGATGCTGTCCGATAAAAATCGGACAGCATTCGGAACGATTTTGGCCCCCCATGGAACCTACTAATGGGCATCGGACTGAATCGGATGTGTGACACTAAATGGCATTCCGATTTGGTCCGATGTGATTTTAACATGGGGCCCTATGGAGCAGGGTCGAGGAGACATCTTATGTGTCCTCGGACCCGATTTTACTGTATGAGCATGCTCAGTACAGTAAAACTGCTCCTAACAGCAGCAGGGGTTAAAAAAAAAAAAAAACTGTAAGCTCACCTGTCCCCAAGGCCCCCGTCGTTCATCCCGGTGTCTGCAGAGGTCTTCTTCTTCATAACAGGACCTGCTGTGATGTCACAATCATGTGACCGCAGGTTACACCATGTTAACCTGCAGGCACGTGATTGTGACATACAGCAGGTCCTGTTATGAAGAGGAAGACCTCTGCAGACACCGCGAGGACACCGGGAGCCTGCGGGAGACGACAGGGGCCTCGGGGACAGGTGAGCATACAGTTTTCTTTGTGTTTTTTTATCAGCACGGAGGGGCGATTTTATGTCGGAATCAGATGCCTATTTGGCATCCGATTCCAGGCATCAGAGGGAGCAGATGCTGTCCGATTTTATCGGACAGCATCGGCTCCCTCAAAAATCGTAATGTGAAGGTAGCCTTACCCTCTCCGGTGATCTCACAGCGAGCCCCAGCAATGTGTTCCTTCCCCACACCGGCAGGACCTGCGAGTACTGGCAAGACCTGGTCATGTGACTCAGCCTGACCAGGTCCTTTTGACTTTCTGCAGGTCCTGCAAGTGCTGGAAGTAACACATTGCTAGACAGCACAGACCTTGGTGAAGGCAATAAAGTGTTTGTGTGTCTGTGAACCCCTCTGGAATAGTACTGTGTTTTAGCTTTGAAAAAGCAAAAAGCACAGAACTAAAGAAAGGAACAAAATAAAGCAACAAGCGGATGACGCGTTTGTGCTTTCTTGCAAAAAAGAGAATCTGTTTTGGCTGCAGAAAATGCACCAAAAACAGATCACCTAAACGGAGCACAAACGCTTGTGAGCACATAGCCTAATAGACACCGCATGTAGGATCACAAGCACTAACACTACTAGGCAGGTATACAAATGGGAAAGGGATTGCAGCTCCACCACAACTACTCACAGGATTATGAGGCAGCCTAGAACGATGGTTGGCTTCCATCCAACAATGACACATTAAGGAGATCTCCAGCGCCACTTTCGGTTCCAAATTTTCCTTTAATCATAGTATCATAAAAACATTACAAATATTCCCCCTCAGGGGTAACACCAACATTTTTAGGATGCTATGAATAAAGGAAATTTGGATCCGAAAGTGGTGCTGGGGATCTCCTTAATCTACTACTGGGGAGGATGACCATTCGCACCGATGCACCCCAGGAGTCACCCCAGCAGTGGTAGTGAGAACACAGCACATACCAATGTGGTGACACTGGAGCAGGGACATTGCACACACACGGAAATACTGAAGCAGGAAGTAGCTCCTCCACTATACACAGGAGAGCAGACAGTAATATTTATTCAATTATATAGCTCTATGAATTCTATACCTATTTATATACATACACACAGTACGCAGCCCCACACACAGTACGCAGCCCCACACACAGTACGCAGCCCCACACACAGTACGCAGCCCCACACACAGTACGCAGCCCCACACACAGTACGCAGCCCCACACACAGTACGCAGCCCCACACACAGTACACATACACACAGTACGCAGCCCCACACACAGTACACATACACACAGTACGCAGCCCCACACACAGACAATAACACAGTACGCAGCCCACACACAGTACACTACACACAGTACGCAGCCCCACACACAGTACACTACACAGTACGCAGCCCCACACACAGTACACATACACACAGTACGCAGCCCCAACACAGTACACATACACACAGTACGCGCCCACACGACAGTACACATACACACAGATACGCAGCCCACACACAGTACACTACACACAGTACGCAGCCCACACACAGTAACATACACACAGTACGCAGCCCATCAACAGTACTACATACACACAGTACGCAGCCCCACACACAGTACACATACACACAGTACGCAGCCCCACACACAGTACACATACACACAGTACGCAGCCCCACACACAGTACACATACACACAGTACGCAGCCCCACACACAGTACACATACACACAGTACGCAGCCCCACACACAGTACACAACACACAGTACGCAGCCCCACACACAGTACACATACCACAGTACGCAGCCCCACACACAGTACACATACACACAGTACGCAGCCCCACACACAGTACACATACACACAGTACGCAGCCCCACACACAGTACACATTACGTAGCCCCACACACAGTATACAAATACACATTATACAGCCACTACAATACATATTGTAACCAATATACATATTATGTAGCCACACACAGTATAATATACATATACACACAGTATACATACATTCCCCACACACAGTATACAACATTACGTAGCCCCACACACAGTATACATATACACAGTATGTAGCCACACACAGTAATATACATATACACATTATCCAGCCCCACACTATGTCCCCTCCAGCCTGCTCCCCGTGCTGAGCTGGCAGACATGCCTTTCTCCCAGGCTCTGGCAGTGCAGGGATCCCGCACACGGCTATGTCAGCACTAGGCCTCACCTTCTGCCTCGTTGGAAGACACGAAGGTGAAGTCCCCGGGGTTGTTGTTATGGGGGTGCAGGGGAGGGCCCGGCGGCTGCATCCTTCTGCTGCTGGGGTTGATGTTGGTGACGACAGTGACGTTTCAGACCAGCTCCACAGGCTGTACGTGAGGAGGAGAACGTCGTGACGTCACGCACATACCAGGACACCAGCACGCCCCGCCCTCTGCTACGTCACCGCCTGACACCAGCAGTTCAGGTCAGGTTCCTCAGCCTCCTACAGGCCCCGCCCACTCAGCCACGCAGCAGCTCTCACAGGACACATCCGGCCAACTTCCGGTGTTTACCTTTCCAGTTGTGCTTGTGTCACCTCCCAAGACTGTTCATAAAGTTTTCATTGTTTAAAAAAGAAGAGACAGGAAGAGCTTGGATCGGAGCAGCTGTGCCCTGGGACGTGTCGTCACCGCTGGGCGGTCCTGTGGTGTCAGCTTATTCTCTGACATTAACCCCTTAAGCACTGAGTTGATTTGATCCTGAGGGCCCTCAGGATGTGTCCGCCCGTCCTCTCATCATTTCCATCATGTCATATCCGGCGTTGGGAGTTGTTGAGTTGTGGATATTGGCGGGTTTATACCAGTATTGTGTATGATTTATTTTTTTATGGTACTGGATTGAGTGATAAATGTAATAATATTTGTCTCCTCTACTGCAAATATAATTGACAAAATCATATTTCATACAATTCTTTTTTTTTAGTAAACCTGAGCTGCCCCCTCCAGATATGGAGCGTCCGGTACCACCCCCGAAGAGCTGGAGGATGGAGGTCACACACTGGGCCGTGTTCACACTGTGCGTGTTTAATCCGCTGTGTGATGCCTTTGTCCATGAATGATGATCACTTCCTGTGAGGCCAAGTCCAGGAGTTTCCAGGAATGGTGTCCTGAGGCTGCACTTTTGGGGCACAAAGTGCATCCAGCAAAAGAACGAGCCTGTCAGTCTGGATACCCCCAGTATTCCCCACAATGATACAACTGATTGCACCCGCACTGGTGTTATCACTGGTCCAGGCTCACGGATCAGTGATTATACCGATGTGCGAGCAGACAGTTGCATCCAATTGTTTACCTATTTCCGCAGGATCTGATTGTAAATGACACCCCCCATAGGGGTATCATTTAAGGCCTCGTTTCACGCTTCAATGGTCGAACGATCATTGAACGATCTGACTTGCTCTAGACCACTGGAACGACGTTCAATGATCGCTAGTGAAATGTCACACGCACAGATATCGGTAATGACGCAGCAACAATTCCACGACAAGCGAACAACACTTGCGGTCATTTGATCACTTACATCCTTCAGTTCTGAATTGGCGAGGTCGTTAATGGCATAGTTATCAAGGTTTTAAATGGCGGGTTTACACGTTGCGATATCTGAGTCCAAATTTCAATCAAAAGTCACGTGGTTCGGTCGTTGGAGCCGATATCGTTCCTGCGTTGTATGGTGTGAATGTCCAATACGATGCAGGAACGATGTCAATGCGATATCGGGGATTGAATGAGCGTGCTATTCAATGCTCCGATATTGAATAGAGATTGGAGCCGGATCGTGCTGTGTGACAACCCAACTCCGATGTGAAGTTCAACGTCACCCATTCACTCCCATGTTAAATGGTCGTTCCTGGGTTGGGGGGCGTAGACATCGCACGGACGTTGTTTTCCCGAATATCGCAGCAGTGTAAACCTCCGATGCGATGCGGGAGAAACGTGCCCTAAATGCGCGCTCCCGCGCCATTGAGTTGCGATATCGCAACGATATTGAAACGTGTAAACCCACCATAACACTCACCGATGCTGCAGTTTGGACGGACCACCATCGTTTGGTTTTAGGTCCAGTTCAAAAACCTCCAATCAACAATCAGCCAACTTATCCATTGATCGTTTGTACTTGTTACACACAACGACATCGTTACGATGTCGTTGCTCCACCCAAAAAGCCGTGACATACAAACAATATCGTTAACGATATCGTAGCGTGTAACGGGCCCTTTAGAACTGCATTCCAAGCATGCGCAGTTCAAAAACCTGGATACAGCGAGATCTGGAGTCCGCCACATCTGGGTTACCTAGAACCCCATTTTAATTTAACCCATGGTACTTCAGATCCGGGCGTGTACGGTTTTTGACACGGACACCAAAAAAGCAATATGTTGTGATTTTGGTCTCGATGCAAAAACCTTGCACACCCGGATCAGGGGAATATGGGAAGAACTGGATGCACCTGAATGTTTAGGCTGGATTCACACGGATGGCTAAAAACGGCCATGTGAAATCAGCCTAAACTGGATGTGGTTTCATGAACTGTACATTTTTTTCTGTATGGGAATCTTAAAAAAATGTATGTATAAAATGCAATTGTGATAACTGCAGAATCAAAGTTTTATCTGTGCTAAAAATAAAAAGTGCATTAAAAAAAAAGATGCTTCAAATCTTCACCAGAAATGCAACAAAAAATTGGGATCTAAATGGATCTAAGCTTTAACGTTTCTCCTTATAGAGAGATGACATGTCAGATTTGGCATGTCTGTATTTGAGGAGACCTAAATGCCTGCAATGCTGCGCTGGGAAATTTTATATGCAAATTGCTTCTTCATAGAGGACCTGAACTCTAGTGCCACCTATTGGAAGTAGCAATCCTCAAAGTTAATATTGACCCTTTAACAAATCTACATTTACTTGTTTCAGTAGAAAAAGCGGCACTCACGGATCTTGGTTCCAAACTATTTATTTATCCAATTATGGAATCATCCACCTGGGAGGGTGTGCAGAGAGAGCCCGTAGAAGAGGACGGATACCGTTGCTTGCTTCCCCTCCTTGCACACCCTCCCAGGTGGATGTATTCCATAATTGGATAAATAAATAGTTTGGAACCAAGATCCGTGAGTGCCGCTTTTTCTACTGAAACAATCTTGTACACCGAACTCTAATAGCTGGAGCACCAGGATTACAACCGCCATCATCCAGTGGATCGGACAACTGCATATATCACAGGTCAGTGCCCTCTTCAATCTACCTTATGCACAAATCTACATTTACAACTAAGGCTACCTTCACACTACGATTTTTGTAAAATCCCATGCTGTCCGATATAAATCGGACAGCATCGGATTCTTCTGATGCATGGAATCAGATGCCAAATAGGCATCCGATCCGACATTTTATCTGATGCCCAACCTCCTGTCACCTCGCTCCCTGTCAGCTGTGCTGTCTCTCCCCCGGTCCTCCAATGTGGTCCCCCATCCTCCCCTCTTCTCCCCCGGTCCTCCAATGCGCTCCCCCCTGGTCCTCCAATGCGCTCATCCCCTGGTCCTCCAATGCGCTCCCCCCTGGTCCTCCAATGCGCTCCCCCCTGGTCCTCCAATGCCTCCCCCCTGGTCCTCCAATGCGCTCCCCCCTGGTCCTCCTCTCCCCTCCTTCTCCCCCGGTCCTCCAATGCGCTCCCTCGTCCTCCCCTCTTCTCCCCCGGTCCTCCAATGCACTCCCCCGTTTCTCCCCTTCTTCTCCCCCTCTCCTCCAATCTTTTCTCACCTGTCCACGACTCCTGCACTGTCCCGCGCGTCTCCCGCTGTCTTGCTGTTCTGTGCTGACAGGACCCCGCGTGACTCACAATCACATGACTGCCGGTTACTGGTTACTGGCGGTCATGTGATTGTGACATCACGGCAGGTTCTGTCAGCACAGACAGCAAGACACCGGGAGGCACGGGAGACGCCGGGGGCCTCGTGGACAGTGAGCATAGATTTTTTTTTTTTTTTTAACCCCTTATTTTACAGTTAGGAGCTATTTTAGTGTACTGAGCATGGTCAGTACACTAAAATCGGGTCCGAGGACACATCAGATGTTCCACGGACCCTGCTCCATAGGGCCTCATGTTAAATTGATCGGACCAAATCGGATGTGCACTAAATGCCATCCGATTTGGTCCAATCCGAGTTTGTCCGATTTTATTTTCGGTGCAAAATTGTCTTGAATACCCCAGTGCCCAGTTGGTGTGGTGCAGTAATTAAAGCAAGAGGTTAGACTACAAAATAGTAAGTTATGGCATTGTGAAAAATGAATTACTCTATGTTGTGATCAATATCTACTTATATAATCGGGAGTTTGGAATTCGGGCACTGTAGCCGAATTCCAAGCTCCTTTGCAGCACTGCGAGCGATGATGCGCAGTGTCATCGCGAGCCGCAGCCGCACTACCTCACACCGACGTTCCCTATCACTATCTGAGGAGTCCTGCCACACCCCGGCCCTAACTCACGCTACCAAGATGGCGGCGGATCCCGCCCCACACCACACCAGCGGAACACGTATGGCGGTGAGCTGTGATAACACTTCTCACCAGCCTCACCTCTCTCAGGCTGCCCTGCGCGCAGCCACAGCGCCGGAAGTCTCACCGGGAGCCGCCCGAGGCCCCCCTTCGGGAGAGCCGGCGAGTGCCTTGCTGCAGGCGCAGCCTCACCTCTCTCAGGCTGCCCTGCGCCTAGACACAGCGGCGGAACTGGCGCCTGGAGCCGCCCGAGGGCAGCCTCCGGGAGAGCCGGCGAGTGCCTTGCTGCAGGCGCAGCCTCACCTCTTCAGGCTGCCCTGCGCTCAGGCACAGCGGCGGAACTGTCGCCGGGAGCCGCCCGAGCCCTCCCTCCGGGAGAGCCGTCCACTGCCTTGCTGCAGGCGCACAGGAGTGGAGGTGAGAGAGCGGTGTGGACGGGGGACTGGAGCGCACTATGAACACCCTCTGCTCCAATACAGAACGGCCTGCAGTGGAGCACACTAGCTATGCCAATTTGGCCCCCCTCCAATCCCCCCACTGTCACCACAATGATTAAGTATGCCACGACCTCTCCTCACCTCTCCAGCCAGTACTTCTCCTCACCCCCCCAACCCCCACCTCCCCTCACCCCTCCAGCCCGTACCTCTGCTCACCCCTCCAGCCCCCACCTCTCCTCACCCCTCCAGCCCCCACCTCTCCTCCACTCGGACCTCCAGCCGCCTCTATACTCTGCCACCCACGGAGCCGCCTCTATGCTCTGCCACCCACGCAGCCGCCTCTATGCTCTGCCACCCACGCAGCCGCCTCTATGCTCTGCCACCCACGCAGCCGCCTCTATGCTCTGCCACCCACGCAGCCGCCTCTATGCTCTGCCACCCACGGAGCCGCCTCTATGCTCTGCCACCCACGGAGCCGCCTCTATGCTCTGCCACCCACGGAGCCCCCTCTATGCTCTGCCACCCACGGAGCCGCCTCTATGCTCTGCCACCCACGCAGCCGCCTCTATGCTCTGCCACCCACGCAGCCGCCTCTATGCTCTGCGACCCACGGAGCCGCCTCTATGCTCTGCGACCCACGGAGCCGCCTCTATGCTCTGCGACCCACGGAGCCGCCTCTATGCTCTGCGACCCACGGAGCCGCCTCTATACACACAATTCATTTCACCGCGCTCCCGATGCAATTACATCGGGCCTCTATGCTCTGCGACCCACGGAGCCGCCTCTATGCTTTGCGACCCACGGAGCCACCTCTATGCTCTGCGACCCACGGAGCCGCCTCTATGCTCTGCGACCCACGGAGCCGCCTCTATACACACAATTCATTTCACCGCGCTCCCGATGCAATTACATCGGGCCTCTATGCTCTGCGACCCACGGAGCCGCCTCTATGCTTTGCGACCCACGGAGCCACCTCTATGCTCTGCGACCCACGGAGCCGCCTCTATGCTCTGCGACCCACACAGCCGCCTCTATGCTCTGCGACCCACGCAGCCACCTCTATGCTCTGCGACCCACCAGCCGCCTCTATGCTCTGCGACCCACGGAGCCGCCCTTATACACACAATTCATTTCACCGCGCTCCCGATGCAATTGCATCGGGCCTTTTTACTAGTATACTATATTCAAAACTTTTGGTCATTCTCCTGCCCATATGAAGGAGCTGCTTGCACAGATACACACCCTGCAACAAGAACATAAATGTGATCTAGCTAGTACAACCCCTACTAAGTTACAAAAGGCAAAAGAGGACTTGAAAAAATTAGTGTATCAATGTTTTTCCAAATACAGGGAAAGATTGCAGGGTTTCTTTTACGAGTTTGCTGACAAGTGCGGGGCCCGTTGCTAGTAGCATTCATCCAAGGAGCCCCAATACCTATATACAGTGGGTACGGAAAGTATTCAGACCCCTTTAAATTTTTCACTCTTTGTTTCATTGCAGCCATTTGGTAAATTCAAAAAAGTTCATTTTTTTCTCATTAATGTACACTCTGCACCTCATCGTGACTGAAAAAAACCCAGAAATGTAGATATTCGTGCAAATTTATTAAAAAAGAAAAAAAGAAATATCACATGGTCATAAGTACTGAAAAATGGGGCGTGTCCTAACCTCGCATAGTGCAGGGCGCTTAGAGCTTGGGCTCCGACCGGGATCGCACAGAAGCGGCTATAAACAAGATTCCTGCTGCCTCCCTGCAGCCCTGATCTGCCTCCTCCGGTACCTTAGACTGAGGTGAGCACATGGGGAAGAGCAAACCGGGTTCCCGCGACCCGGCCCGGAGGATTCCGGACTTCTTTGTGCCCCCCCCCCCACACCTAGCACAGGAAGCCAAAATGGCGCCACAGTCCCCTAGGCTGCGCGCGCTGCCCAGCGAACTCTCCCTGTGGTGGAGATAAGTGGCGCTGATAATGGAGCTGCGGAGGCCCCTCTCACCCCCTCTCTTCTCAAATCATTACTGGGGGAACTGCGCTCCTCATTGCAGGAGGATATGCGCAACATGGTGGCCTCTCTGAGAATGGAGGTGGAGGATCTGGGGGGGCGCACAGACCATCTTGAAAGAAAGATGGCAGAGCTGGTGGCATCCCATAACAGCCTTTGGGACGCTCATGAGGCCCTAGACAAGCGAGCTCTACAGACCCAGTCAAAAACCCTGGATCTGGAAGATAGATCCAGGAGGAACAATGTCAAGCTAAGGGGGGTGGATGAATCAGTCTCAGCCCCAGACCTCAGAGCATTCCTGCAGGAATTCATAAAGGCTGTTCTCCCCCATACAGACAAGAAACTGTTGGTAATAGACAGAATACGCCGCCTCCATAAGCCTCCCAGCCTGGCAGCCTTTATTCCCAGGGATGTACTTGCCCGTGTCCATTTTTTTGAGGTGAAAGAGGAGTTCCTGGGTGCTCTCCGGGGTGGCCCTGAATTACCGGAGAGATTTGCTTCCGTCAAGGTTTTTCCAGACCTCTCCCCAGGCACGCTGGCGTTGCGTCGTGCCTTTGCCCCGCAGACTGCCATTTTAAGAGACAAAGAGATCCAATATCGATGGGGATATTATCTAATAAAGAAAGATGGCACTTTCACAACCTGCCTTACCCCACGTCAAGCTGCCAAAAATCTAGTTCGATGGGGCTTCATCACCCCGGGATCCCCTGCTTCAGGAGACTTTGGACGGGCTGATACGGACGGCCTCTCTGCTGCAGATCACCATGTTGACCCTGAATGGGAGGTCGCCTGAAGGAACTCTTTTACAACCGGTCCTGGTCGGACCCTTTCTTCCTTTGGATTAGGACGTTTTCCTTTTTTCCTTTTTGCCTATTATTTC
Source organism: Allobates femoralis (assembly GCA_033576535.1). Lineage (NCBI taxonomy): Eukaryota > Metazoa > Chordata > Amphibia > Anura > Aromobatidae > Allobates > Allobates femoralis. The sequence goes on from JARQOC010000001.1 coordinate 487,449,872, forward strand.
TATTTTTGTGGATTATAACTCCACTTTTTTGCTGACTTGTCAGCTTTGGCCCCTTGGTGACTTTTTTCGTCACTTGCAAATTCAGACCCTGTCTGAATGAACACTGTTTTTATGTTTTATGTTTGTTGGTTTTGTCTGTTTGTTCCCTCCCTATCTTTCCCTTTATTTCCCTTTAAGCTACTACAGGTGGTCACTTGCCTTATCTCAAAGACATATCTGAATGATTATTCCATACTGTTGTTATATGTTGCTGTATATGAGCCTCCATGAGTGTCACGAAATTCTCCCAAAATGTTAATGGGCTAAATTCCCCATGTAAAAGGGCTATGGTCTGGCGCCAACTTTGTAAATTGCGTCATCAGATTATCTGTTTGCAGGAGACTCACTTGGTGGAACGGGATAACTTCAGAATGAAATCTGACATGTACCCCCACCGCTTTTTTGCAGGAGGAGACACGAAAAAAGCTGGAGTGGCGATATATATTAGCAAAGATGTGGTTTTTCAGCTGGTTCAAACAATCTCGGACCCTTTTGGCAGATATTTGATAATTTTATGTACCATCAATAGTGCCCCCTTTACGATAGCCTCGGTGTATGGACCCAACACTGGCCAACTAAAATTTCTAAAAACCATCCTGCAGATCCTTGGGAATGTTCAACATGGGCATAAGGTTATAGCAGACGATTTTAATGTCCCTATATCAAAGGTGTTGGATTGTTTGGTTCCCTCAAGTTCCAGAGGTGAAGCTGGTCCCCTTGTCCGTCTCCATGGTCTGCATGATATCTGGCGGTATCTGCATTGCAGTGAGAGGGACTACACATATATGTCATCTCGACACGCATCGTACAGCAGGATTGATTACATCCTGGTTGATGATGTGGCTCTACCTCACTGCACTGCGGTGTCAATAGGTAACATTTCATGGTCAGACCATGCTCCAGTAACGGTTTCCCTTAAGGACCCGTTGGCTATTTCCCCCCGTTCACGGTGGCGACTAAATACCCAATTACTGACTGACCAGTCCAATGTTTCCCTTTTAGATTCCCACCTTAAAGAATTTTTCTATAATAATGATTTGCCAGAAACCCAACCAGATGTGCTGTGGTTCACACATAAGGCAGTCATGCGCGGCCACCTACTTAAAATTGCTGCCATCCAGAAGCGTAAATACACTAAGACCCTAAAGGATGCTTTGTCTGAGGTAGCACGTTTGGAATCTCAGCATAAGCAAGCCCCCTCTGCCGCCTTACTTTCAGACCTCACTAGGGCCCGCCTGACGGTTCGACAGTTGATGCTTCGTTCCACAGCCAATGCACTTCGGAAATCCAGGGCTAATTATTATGCCATGGGAGACCGTGCGGGAGCCTTGTTGGCCAGGCGCGTCAAAAAAAGAGAAACGCAGGCTAGAATTCCCTTCCTCACTAAATCGGATTCATCAAGGACCTATAATCCTATCCAAATTGCCAATGAATTTGCCTCTTATTACTCTGATCTCTATAATCTACGGGAGGACCCTTCGGTGCCCCAGCCCTCCTTGGATGATATTTCTGCTTTCCTGAGAGGCAGCCCTTCCTAGCATTACCCCTGAACAACTCTCCTCATTAAACTCCCCAATTCAGCTTTCTGAACTTGCCCAAATTATAAAAGAATCTAAAAAGTCCTCTGCTCCCGGTCTGGATGGGTTTTCTTTCCCCTATTATGACCAGTTTTTTCCTAGCCTTGGCCCATACCTTTTACGCCTTTTTAATCACTGGGCCCATTCTGGCTGTATCAAACCGGAGGGATTGGATGCTTTAATAGCTACCCTTCCCAAGCCGGCAAACCTCCGACCACCCCCTCCAACTTTCGTCCAATTGCACTGCTTAATGCAGATGTGAAAATTTATGCTAAACTATGGGCCAATCGTCTTCTATCAGTTTTGCCCTCCCTCATACACCCCGATCAGGTTGGATTCATCCTGGGTAGGCAGACGAGGGATGGCACGAGACGTTTGATAGATCTACTAGAGGTGGTAGAGAGGGGGCACCTCCCCAGTGCATTCCTTTCTCTTGATGCTGAGAAGGCATTTGAATTGGGTGCACTGGGGGTACTTGGAGAAGACCTTGAGTAGATTTGGCTTTGGAGGGACCGTTGCTCGAGCCATTATGGCCTTGTATACTAATCCAAGAGCCTTTGTTCGGGCCTCTGGATTTCAGTCCCGAACCCTCTCCATTTCCAATGGTACGCGACAAGGTTGCCTCCTTTCGCCATTAATCTTCGCACTGATCATGGAGCCTCTTGCTGCCATTGCCCGTCAGTCCCCAGATATTAGGGGAATTCGAGTCGGGCCAACTGAATATAAGATTAGCCTGTACGCAGATGATGTGGTCTTCACCTGCTCCGATCCTCAGCACTCCTTGAGTGCGATCTCGGACCTTCTACGAGACTTCTCTGCGGTTTCATACTACAGGCTCAATATACCTAAATCAACCCTTTTCCCTCTGTTTCTTCCCCTCTCACTTCAAATTAATATTCAATCCACCTATCAGTATATGTGGTCTCCCGTGGGGTTCTCTTATTTAGGGATTAAACTGACGCGCTTGGCTGACTTGGTCCGTGCAAATTGTGAGGCGCTTGCTGCAAACCTTCGGGCGGAAATTGGGAAATTTTCTGAGGCTGCACTCTCCTGGATGGCACGCATACAGGTGGTCAAGATGATGTTACTACCGAAACTAATTTACCTATTCCGATGTTTGCCCCTTCACATCCCCTTGAGGCGTCTCTCTATATTCCAATCCATCATAGACGCCTTTATTTGGAATAACAAACCACATAGAATTAAAAGAATGTGGATGGTACTTCCTTATTCCAGGGGAGGACTGGGTGTCCCTATGCTGGTAGCCTACTATAGAGCAGCTATACTGGATCCCCTCAAATTATGGTGGGATGGAGTATCTAACATTCCGTGGCTACGGATTGAATCCCATTTTGCCCCAGGTGGATCCCTCCGTCTATTGGAGGCCTCCCTTATATGTGTTGATACGCCAGAGAAGTCTTGCTTACCATGTCTGCTGCTATTCGACTCTGGGCGTCTGTTTGCCAGGATGTTTTTCCACACATGTTGCGCTACATCTCATTGGACGCCTTGAAAGGGGTCATTGATGGGGTGTCTGTTTTCCCCTGGAAGCAGGCTGGTATGAGGCATATTGTGGATCTTTTTGCTCCATCTGGGATCCTCCCTTTTTCAACTCTACAGTCCCGTTACTCTCTTCCGCATTCAGTTTATTTTTCATATATTCAATTTCATAGTCTACTACGTAACATGCATATATTTACAGATCCCCCGACTATAGCGGATTCCCCGGGTCAAAAATATTTTAAACCCAATACTATTATCTCACATGGGGGTGTGGTTCTGTATAATTCCTTGGTGCTCCATGGGGTGCAGTGTAAGCTCCCTTGTATGGATTCTTGGGAGGCTGTTCTTTCCTTTGAGGCCTCGGGAGATGACTGGGCCTTTGCACTATCTCACCCGTTGAGGTTCTCCTCATGTCTGGGCCACATGGAGCAGGCTAGGAAGATACTTTTACAATGGTATATAACTCCGGTGAAATTGGCCAGGTGGCATCCGGCGACCTCCTCGTCCTGCTGGAAGGGTTGCAGTTCTACTGGAACCCTAGCACATGTTTGGTGGGAGTGCCCCATTATTAATGCTTTCTGGCATCAGGTTGATGCAATTATAACTGAGGTAACTCATATACCCTTTACTCTAACAAGCCCACTGGCTTTACTGGGCATCTCTCTGGCGGACTTTCCCTCTCCTCTTTTACCTATTATCTTGAATTTTCTAATTGCCGCCAGAATCTGCATAGCGGCTCATTGGAGGGCTCCTACTGCTCCCTCTAGGTCAGAACTGATTAACAAATTGAACCTTCATTTTTGCTATGAGAGCCTTACTGCTACTTCCCTGTCTAGAAAGAATAAAGTCCTTTCATGGTGGGATCCCTGGACCCTTCCTCCCATGCCTCTGATATCCCAGCTTATCTTATGCAGTGAACATGGTTGTTCCCGGTTTGGCCTAATATTTATGGAGTGTCATACCCTAATACAAGTGTTAGCATCTGGCCCCCTCCTTGCTTTCCCTTCCTTCCTTTGTCCCCCCCAGTTTATGGTTGTAATGTTTGAATTTCGCCCTAAGTTGAGGCGCATTTATGTATGTTATGTTATGCAACTTTTTAACATAATAAAAATCTAATGGTTTAAAAAAATAAGTACTGAAAAATATAAAAGAGGAAACGCACATAGGGTTGTACAGTTTGACTCACCGTCAACAGATTAACACCCAATCTGTTAGACTCACCTGGTAAAGTTGTGTGAGTCACAACAAACTGGGAAAAACACGTCCTGTCTGGCCGCTGCTGGTGCCCCACTGAACAAACAAGGACATCCAAAGGAGATAGGATGGAATCGGGCTTCAATACACCGCGCAGACCAAGAACACACTGAACACACCTGATGAAGTGGCTGGTTAGGCCACAAACCGCGTAGGATCATTAAAGAAGACTTGTGCACGATCTTCTGTTACGGTGTGTTCTTGGTCTGCGCGGTGTATTGAAGCCCGGCTCCATCCTATCTCCTTTGGATTTCCATGGTCATAAGTAGTCAGACACTTTGCTCAGTATTGAGCATAAGCACCCTTTTGAGCTAGTACAGCCATGAATCTTCTTGGGAATGATGCAACAAATTTTTCACAACTGGATTTGGGAATTCTCTGCCATTCTTCCTTACAGATCCTCTCCAGTTTTGTTAGGTTGGATGGTGAACGTTGGTGGACAGCCATTTTTAGGTCTCCCCAGAGATGCTCAATTGGATTTAGGTCAGGGTTCTGGCTGGACCAGTCAAGAATGGTCAGAGTTGTTCTGAAGCCACTCCTTTGTTATTTTAGCTGTGTGCTTAGGGTCATTGTCTTGTTGGAAGGTGAACCTTTGGCCAAGTCTGAGGTCCAGAGGACTCTGGAGGAGATTTTCATCCAGTTTATCTCTGTACTTGGTCGCATTCATGTTTCCTTCAATTGCAACCAGTCATCCAGCCCCTGCAGCTGACAAATACCCCCATAACATGATGCTGCCACCACCATGTTTCACTGTTGGGACTGTATTGAGCAGGTGAAAAGCAATACCTGGTTTTCTCCACCACATACTGCCTAGAATTATCACCAAAAAGTTATATCTTTGTCTCATCAGACCAGAGAATCTTATACTCATAGTCTGGGCGTCCTTCATGTGTGTTTTTCCAACTCTATGTGGACTTTCATATGTCTTGCACTGAGGAGAGACTTCTGTCGGGCCATAAAGGCCCGACTGGTAGGTGGCTGCAGTGATGGGAGAAAGTTCCACAAAGTCAACTATCTCCCTACTGCGTTTCTGGAGCTGAGCCTCAGTGATCTTGAGGTCCTTCTTTACCTCTCTCACCAAGGCTCTTCTCCCACGATTGCTCAGTTTGGCTGGACAGCCAGGTCTAGGAAGACTTCTGGTGGTCCCAAACGTCTTCCATTTAAGGATTATGGAGGCCACTGTGCTCTTAGGAACCTTGCGTACTGCAGAAATACTATTGTATCCTTGGTCAGATCTGTGCCTTGCCACAATTCTGTCTCTGAGCTCCTTGGGCATCCTTTGACCTCATGATTCCCATTTGGTCTGACATGCACTGTGAGCTGTGAGGTCTTATATCAACAGGTGTGTGCCTTTCCAAATCAAGTCATTTCAGTTTAATTAAAGACTGCTGGACTCAAATCTTTTAGCCAAATTCAAGAAGAATATGTGCTACCAAACAAAGTTGTTTACCAATAGTTACAATTGCGACATATTTTGGAGTCACAAAATAAGCAAAAACCTATTAAAATACAAAAAGATCCCCATATATAGGGTGGCCATTAGGGGGGGAAGAATTGGACTTATTTCAGAACTATACCAGCTACTACTATGCAGATATGTGGATAAAAATCCTATGTTAGGAATGTACAAATGGGAGAAAGACATGCATGGAATAACTGCAGAGCACTGGCAAAGTATTCTTGAAACGCTCCCTCAAATGGCACTCAGTGAAGGAGCTAGACTATCGCAGATATATATACTACATAGAGTCTATAAAACACCTGAATTTCTTTATAAAGTAGGATGCAGGTTGGATGCTAAGTGTCCTACATGTGCCATGGAACCAGCAGACATAATACATATGTTGTGGAATTGTTCTAAATTATATAGATATTGGTCAGAAGTGATAGACCTGATAGATACAACATTTCATCTTGAAATACCCAGAAATCCGTTGGTGTTTTTGCTGGGATACATGGACGAACTGACAATGGACAATGATGGTAAAACGCAATTTCGCGTTTATTATATCTTGCACAAAAAGTAATTGCGACACATTGGATCCATTCAGACCCTCCGAAAGAAAAGAATATATCAATAAAGTCAATAAAACATTAGTCTGTGAATGTATATAAAAAAAGAAGAGCCTTTAACAAATTTGAAAAAATTTGGTCAAATTGGCTGGCTGTGTCGGGATTAATTCCTGCCTCTATGCAAATAGTAGATATTTTCAACAAAATGTCTAACTTTATTGTTTGACTCTGTCTGGAAAGGCAAAATGTGATGTATAAAGTATTTGTGACTGTGGATAGATTTTGGGTTAGGTGTGGGGGGAGGGAAGAGTTCGGAATTGTTGTTATTCTACTTTACTGATGTGATGAAATGTATGTATGTTTAAAGAGGACCTGTCACCCCCCTGCTGCATGGCAATCTAAATGCAGCACTGAATGCAGCGTGTCTGCTGCATTCAGGGAAGGGGTCCCCCATGTATCTGTGTACCCCGAGATATAGCCTTTGTAAAACTTACAGTTAGAAGCCATTGAAGCAGTCACTGTGGCTGAAGTGAGCTTGATTGACGGTAGCCATTTCCTCCCCCTGCCTCTCTGTGCTGCTTCTGCTGTGATGGCTCTTCCTCCTCCTCTCTGTCACTCACAGCTTGCAAATCATTTGTCCTGACATCAGCTCCAGATTCCTGCCTTGCTATCTGAACAACACAGCAGGAGGCGGCGCGCAGAGAGGCAGAGGGGGAGGGAATGGTCCCAGTCAATTGAGCTGGCTCCTACACCAAGGACTACCTCCATGGATTCTAACTGTAAGTTTTACAAAGCCTACACAATACACAGACACAGGGGGGACCCCTTCCCTGAATGCAGCAGACATGCTGCATTCAGTGGTGCATTTAGATTGCCATGCAGCAGGGGGAGACAGGTCCTCTTTAATTTGGGAAAAGAAATAATAAAAATGATTTGAACAAAAAAAAAGACAGCTAATCTCCACTAAAAGGAGTAGATCCATCTCAAGGAGGATCACAAGGAAATGGAAAGAATGTGACTTAAATGTGAGTGTTTGAGAAAAGGGTCTGAATACTTATGACCATGTGATATTTCAGTTTTTCTTTTTTAATAAAATTGCACAAATATCTACATTTCTGTTTTTTTTCAGTGAAGATGGGGTGCAGAGTTTACATTAACGAGAAAAAAAAAGATTTTTTTTGAATTTACCAAATGGCTGCAATGAAACAAAGAGTGAAAATTTTAAAGGGGTCTGAATACTTTCCGTACCCACTGTAAGTTTTGTCCCGCAGAGAGAGGTGAGGAACAATTCTATTTAGACACTTATGTCCCACAGTAAAACGACAAAGTCCTCCAAGTGTATTCTATCAGTCGATACTGAAAAGGCATTTGACTGGGTGAAATAGTCCTTTCTCCATACAGTAGTGCACTCGACAGATGAATATGGGACCTAACCTACAGGAAAGATAATGGCTCTATATCATAACCCCACAGCTAAAGTAAAATGCAATTGTGTCTTTTCAGATTCTTTTAAGATATCAAGTGGAACGAGACAGGTATGCCTGTTGTGACGGCTGCTGTATATTATAGTGATGGAGCACCTGTCAGTAGCCTTTAGAAACAATCTCAATATTACTGCTATACAGGTTGGGCCTAGAGTACATAAACTCTCCTTATATGCAGATGACTTATTGCTGTATATATCAAATCTGAGACTTTCACTACCCGTGGTCATGAGGAAGTTAGTTAGATATATAGGAGGGTAAGTAACTTTAAAATCAATCCATCTAAGTCCGAGATACTTAATATAACAGTGCTGAGTCAGGAGAAGGTGGTGCTACCGAACTCATTTCCTTTTCGGTGGTGTTTCACATCAATGCAATCAGGGCTGGAATTTCGGGCCCCTGATTGACAAAATTTGGGGCACCCCCGAGAGTCCACTCCAGCTCCACCACCACTACCACCCCAGCTCCGCCACCACCCATGCTCTGCCTTCACCGAAGCTTCTCCTCCACCCCTCGAACCTTCCATAGTTTCAAAGCCCACTATTGGAAGAACTGCACTTGTGCACCAAGTCATCACCAATCACACATTAATCTCTTTGTGAGTTGTGGGTTGATTGTGAGTTGAGGAGGGATGTGAACAATAAATGAGGCACATGATGCAGAATAATACTGGTAGTGTTATTCATTATCTTGTACAGGGGTGGTGAGCCTTTTTCTTGCTGGGGGGACATCTGGAAATTTCTACCATCATTCAGGGACTGCACATCATCATGAAAATTACCCGGCTACATTTAGTTAAACAACTCACTTAATTTGACGACTTGCAGCTGCTTCTCTGAGTGCATGATATGTTTGTTGATAACTGATCTTCCAGGTTTGCGTTGGTCTGGAGCGCAGTCGACTCTGTGACAATAAGTTTTGTAAATCATATACATCACATAGGAGACTGCTATATATACACATCATACAGGAGAAAGGGCATACACACATTGCAAAAGGTTAGGGGGCACATAGACTGGGGGTGAGCTGAGCTCTGCAGGAGCCGCAGGGATATATGATCTCTCCCCCCCATTGAGGGGGTGAGATGAGCTCTGGAGGCAGGAGCCACAAGCTTGCAGAAAATGGCTGTGGATCTGCGCATGCACCGCCTCCGCAGCCATTTTCTGGAAGTCTCGATGAAAGAGGCCGAGGCACAGGTTGGCAATGTCTGCAGGTACATGGAAAATGGCAACGGCACCCTCGTAGCTCTAGGTCCACAGTTTTGCCCTCCCCCCATGGTCCCTGCAAACCTGCCTCCTGCACCACCACAATCTTTCCCCAACCCCCTTCCTCACCCTTGGTAAGTCATGGAGGGTTCAGGATGGAGGACATATATAGCATGATGGGGGGGACATATATACTGATGATAAAAAGGACACTGGCATTATAAGATGGACCCCATTTAACATTAAAAATCATTTTTTCTCTCTTTTCTTTCACCAAATTTGGTGAGTGTCTTATAAAGTGAAATATACAGTATATGCTCCTCTCTGACCACACCATGTCCACAGACTCTAAACCCCCTGGGGGAGGTCTGGGGCCCCCTCCGCACCATGTGCGCACTCTTATCCCCCTGTCGGGGTTCGGGACCCCCTTCACACCATGTGCTCACTCCATCCCCCTGAGGGGATCTGGGAACCCCCACACCATGTGCTCACTCTTATCCCCCTGGGGGGGTTCGGGGCCTGCGGGGCCCCATACACCAGCCAGCCGCCGTCACCCTACCCTGGCCCTGCCTGTCCCACTGGCCCAGTGAGGCCCCTTATGCCAGCCAGCTGAGCCGCCGTCACCCTGCCCTGGCCTTGATTGGCCTCCCCCCGGCCCAGTGGGGCCCCATACACCAGCGGCCAGCCAGCTGCCGTCACCTTGCCCTGGCCCTGACTGCCCCCCCACCATAGGCCATTTATGCTGCCTTTACTGTCTTACCAGTTACCAGCGCTGGTGCACTGCTGGCTTCTGCTGGCTGTTCGGCCACCACCACCTGTGGCTGGGTGCCTCCTCCTCCTGCCTGGCTGCCTCCACCACATGTTGTGATGGCCAATCCGTCCTCCCCAGCCCAGGCTCCCAGCCTCCAGCCTTGATTCTCTGACTGTGACTGTGTTCTTCTGGAACTTCTGGTGGTGGGTGAGGGGTGGCATCCGTCCGGTCCCTCTGACTCCCAGCCTCTCTTTGTTCTGGTGGGTGGGCCGTGCCTCCTGTACACTACTGAGTGGGTGGGCGGGCCTTAGTGGGCCCCTTCTGCACTGAGGCCTGTTGCTGACAAGGCCTTAGTGCACAGACACAGACAGCTCACACAGTGCTTCTGGCTGGATGCTGCTGGCTAAAGGCAAAACAGTATGTGCCGACCGGGGGGTTGCCTCCCTGCTCCAAATGGCCACGCCCCCTCCAGTCATGGCCGGCCACCCTGCCCCCTGATCCAATGGCCATGCCCCCTGCAGTCAGGCCGGGGCCCCTGACTTTCAGGCAGAACAGTATCCCCATGGTGGCGGCTCTGAATGTGTGGCGCCCCTATGGCTAGGCGCCACAGGGAGGTATTACACCTTGTAAAATGTATGTGGTATCTTTGTAGTTGTGGGTTTAGGGTTTAACCTATGGAGTCTGTTTTCACACGCACACACAGGACTGGGCCACCTTAGTATAGAGGGACTGATTATTCAGTAGGTCCAAAAGGGGGTGGAGCCTAGGTTAGTGCAGGAAGACTTGAGTGACAGTTAGTTAGCGCTGGGAAGGCAGTCAAGGAGGATGCGCCTGACAGCTCTGCGACCCCATCTCTAAGAGGGGGCCCAGGACAGAAGAGGACGTACCAGAACCGGATGGAGCCGACTGGTAACGTCCGGGGAACACCGGCAACACGGAAGCCGAGGCGGTCAGCGGTTTATCTCTGGCCACCAACCAACGGGCTGCAGGCCCATAATCACCAGCTAGCCACAAGCGCCACAAGAAGGTACCTTGCCCCTCAGGCCCAAAAATAGGTTCAAGATTACAAGAGTATCGGTCCGGATTCTGGTGGCGGGAGGATTTTGCTGTGGGTCGCTCCCGTCCGTACCAGTAAAGGAACACACGTGCTTCATCGTAGGAGAGCAGGGGTCTGGCGGGAGAACTCTGCAAGGGTGGTTAAATAGTGAGAAGGATAGATTAGAGCCCGAAAGACTTAAAGAAAGGAACATCTGGAGACTCCATGGGGGTACCCTGAACCGACAACTATCACCCATTAAACCAGACTGTACAGTGTTTCACCTTAACATCTGCCGGTACCCAGTAAAGTGGAGTTGGAGTTGAACTGGTCTCTGTCTTTCTTCCCGCCGGTGCCCGGAGGGCCTCAGCATCATCAGCATCTCACCAGAGGGGTAAGAACAACTACTCCCCTCATCCCCTCATCCTCCATCACCGCTGCCCTGAGGTAAAAGCTCCACCTGTGGGGAGCTGGACCACACTGAGCTGCACCCATCATCACCTCAGCGGCCGGCCTGCAGCACTGGTATCCAAATTACCGGGATCCACAGATGGTGTCACGTACTCTTTATTCCCTTTAAATATTACCCCCTCCAACAAATGACAGCAAGGGCACAGAAGCGGGAACCCAACCACCCGTGATTCTCCGGTTAAATCCATCAGACCCAGGCCCGGTATCCGAGTACCCCTTGCTGTGGGCTCATCATTTTCTGGTGTCTACGAACAGGATTGAACCAGCCTGGTAATACCAGGTAAAGTGTGCCTAAAGACTTTATTGACTGTATGTATACTGTGGATTACAAAACCGGGCCGCCATTACATCGCCTCAGAATTTTAACTGCGTCACCAAAGCGGGAGAAAAGAGCGGGAAGATAAGCCCCGCCTCTCCGCTCTGCCGAGGAGTGACGAAGGTAGTGGCGGGCTCCGGAAAGACCCGAAGGACTTGTCTACAGGATTCTCGTGGTGGGTGGGCCTAAAAATGTAAAAAAACCATGTGCTGGCCCAGAGGCGTGCCTCGGCCCCTCAGCATAGACGGGCCAAGTAAGAGGATGCGCCAAGTAAGTGTCTTCCCGCCCCCTTGGACACAGATGGCGTCACATACTCTTTATCCCCTGTAAATATTACCCCTCCAACAAATAACAGCCAAGCCACGGAATCGGGAACCCGACCACCCGTGATTTCCCCAGTTAAATCCATCAGACCCAGGCCCGGTATCCGAGTACCCCTCGCCCTGGGCTCATCAAATGCAATATCTGGGGGTACATTTGACATAAGAGACTTTCCAATTATATCAGGTCAACTTCATCTCTCTTTTAATGCATGTTACAGCTGATCTTCAGATATATGGGAGGGTTAAGTTGTCCTGATTTGGTAGAATAAATGTCATCAAAATGGATATTCTCCCCAAACTGTTATACCAGGTAGTCTGGGTGATAAAGATTAATTTTTTAAGCATCTAGACGCAGTATGTAGTAAGTTCATATAGGGTGTGAGGCACCGCCGGCATGATTCTCATGGCCGGGGCACATCACATGCAGGATCAGGAGGATCCTGTGCACACTGGCCGGTTTTCCTGTGATGATACGTGTGAACCTATCCTGAACACAATGAGGTTTAAAGTGACTAGTGAGTGGCTCATGAGATCGAGGAAGCCCTGAGGAAAGGGATGTAATGAGTGATTGCTGACAGCCCAGGGGGGTGTGTCAGGTGGGTGTGTCCGGAGGAATAGCAGCCCAGCAGGATGAATCAGTGTGGGTGTGGCCGGCACGATAAGAGTCAGCCAGCTGAGTGATTGAGAGATTCATTCTCAGCCAGAGATCAGCCTGAGAGCATGTGGGCTGGTTTCCAGCCAAGTGCAGAGCAGTCCAGAGGCTCTGTGTGAACCTGAAGGGAGCAAGCTAGCTCCATATTGGTAGCCAGGACTGGGGTCGTTACAGCACCTGGTGTGGGGAAGCCGTGGCTGACCTGGTGGACGCTGGACTGGACGTGGGGTGAAACACGTCCAGGAAGGAGCCCGTGGGTGAGGCTTGGCCAACCCGTTACCCAGGTAGCGAGACCCGGACCCGTGCCCGGTAAGACAGCAGTTCCCATGTAACGGAGTGAGCTGTGTGCGTGATTAATGCCAGGCGGGCATAACCGCCATTGGGTCCGACTAGGCAGTCGGTAGAGGACCCGTAGACGTATGAAAGGGCTTAGGTAACAGTGCCCTGAATGAAAGACGATGGCCTATGTGTAACAGCCACGTATAATGTTGTGGGGGAGAGTGACCCAGCCAGTGTGGATGATGCATTGGAGGCGATCCGTCCCTGTGGGACGAGAGGGAGGCTTGCCCTGCTGCTTGCAGAGGGTACCCGTCCCTCAACCACGGCCTCTAATGGTGTGGGTGTGCCTGTGGTGCCAGACACAGGGGTAATAGGGCTCCTAGTAGGTAACGGATGAGTTTCCCGGGTACTAAGGTTTGCCAATCCCTGTAATGGACCCAGGAGAGCCACAGTCCATGGATGATGGGCTGTGAGCGTGTGGAAGGATGCGTGTGATCCATGGACGTTTGAATGATGGATCACATACGGTATGTAAGGACCCGGTCAGGCAGGAATCCTGACTACGGGTTAATGGTATATCATCATGCTGGGTGACTAAAGCCAGGCGGCAGGTACCGCCATTGGGACCCACAGGGCCCATTGAGGCGTATGTAACGAAGGTCAGAAGCAGGGGTTAAAAAGGGCTCCTAGAGTTGGGGACACCATGGTTGAACCAGGTGGGCGCTGACCTGGACGTGGGGTGAAACACGTCCAGGAAGGAGCCCCTTGGGGATACATGACATACCCGGTACTCAGGTTGCTCAATCCCTGTTATGAACCCGGAGGGGTCATCGTTGTAATGTAACGTATGTATTGATGTATAGTGTAACTAGGCCGGAGGCCGTAGCCACCACGGGAGCTGTTAGTAGAGCTCCAATGGGGACAGAGATGGTTACAGGTCCCGGGTTACAATAAGATGTCATGTGCAATAAGTGTTATGTAATGTTATATGTAAATGTATGGTGTTTATAATCAATGTGATATGTGTCAAACATGCTACCCGGGTTATGTTATTAATATGTGAAAAATAAACGGGTAGACATTGAATAACTTATAAACACATGTTTGTTGTCGTTATGCAAGCGGGTTCCCCGGTTGCTACCTCACAAGGGACTGAAGAGACCTCGACTTGCTCGCTCACTGCTTAGCAAACCCAAATCGAAGGGCGGTACGGACATGCCGAACTTGAGAAACTACCAAATCCCTACCTTTTCTGACACATGTTCTACTTAACATGTGGGACTCCTCTATTTTGGCACAGAGTTTCTCAAACAGCCCCGGTCCCATGAGTATTTGATAATCCCGAGTTTCCTCTGGGTGTTGGAGTAGGGTAGTTTTTGGTGTGTTCCAACAAACCTAAACTCCGAGTGATGGACATCTCTAGGACATTAGAGAGACGTCAATCATTCGTGGAACTGAGGGAGAAATTTCCAGAACACCACATCTCAGAGTACCGACAGCACCGCCGATTTCTTAGGCGACGTAGGGGCGTGGCTTATCGCCACCGATATCGCCCCTGTGTCGCCTAATGTAAAGGGGCGATGTCGGTGCTGCATATCGCTCTGAGTGGTCGCCTGGTTTCACATCAGTGCTATTAAACCAGGCGAGCATTCTGGGGCGATGTGTAAACATCGCCCCATGTAACAGGGGGACGGCGATCTGACAGGCGATGGAAGCCGTAGGCTCCCATGTTACAGCATCGCCGCTGGGGTTTTTTGACACCCCAGCAGCGATGCCGCCTGTCATACCGCCGGTGCGTCGCCGGAGGTGTCGTCACATGTAAACATGCAACGGCGATGCTGGCGAGGTGCTAAAAACGTGCGCGCTCCCGCCCGTCGCCGCCGACATCTCTGGCGACGTCACCTGGTGTGACGGGCCCCTCATAGTTTGCACATTTGCAACTACGTTCCTTTGTGTCATCCCTCAATACACCTGACGGATCTGACGCCACTGGAATCATTGATGATGCAAGAGATGTGGTGATGAATTAATGATGCAAATCTTGCACACTCAGTGTCACAGGTATACTTATTTCTTATGTCAGACAGAGCTCAGAATAAGTCATGGTATGCCTTGATTGCGAACAGGAGATTGGGCTAGAGTTTTCTTTTGAGCAATGGAAAAGAGCTTTTTCTGTGCACACAGGCTCCCTTTCTGTTTTACTTGACTGTATTGCTATTTTTGCTTTTCCTCATCCTTGTATGGATACTTTTTGTATGTTATATGTGAAACTATTCAATAAAAACTGTTTATGAAAAAAAAACTTTTGGCCATTCTCAGGTTTTTGCTTTAAAATGATAATGAAAAGTGTCCACCTAGAGATGACCTTAACGTTGACCAACTTTTCAAAGTTAGGCCTGTCATTGATCAAGTCAACAAATTTGCTGAGGTATATATCCCACAAGGGACATCTGTGTAGATGAGTCTGTAATACACTTCAAGGGAGGTATAAATTTCGGTAATATCTACCAAGTAAGAGGGAAAGGTACAGATTAGATTTGCACAAGCTGTGCGAGAGTATCTTAGGGTGCACCCACAAATTTACGGTTTATGAAAGGATGGGGCACCTGGATTGAACCCCCTTAATGCCCCCCCCTCTGCCCTCAGAGCGAGTGGGAAAACTGTGTGGGATGTGGTGCACCTTCTTCTGGATCAGGGTTATCACTTCTACATAGAAAACTTCTACACAAACATCTTACTCTTCAAATCTCTCTCTGCCTGAGCTATCATTGCATGTGATACTGTGTGCAAAAACCAGAGAGGCCTCTATAGGTCACTACTTGTGCAGCTGCACAGAAGGGACCAATATACCAACAATCTGCTGGTGGTCAAATATTAGATCAAAAGGGATGTCCTTTTTTGACCCCAACACATAGTAATACCGTGTTTCCCCGAAAGTAAGACAGGGTCTTACATTCTTTTTGTGGCCAAAAGTGGCCCCCTGTCTTACTTTTGGGGGGGGGGGCCTTACATTGGAGGCCCCACCATCCATCCATCCATCCACACACTCCCACACATACAGACAGACACATGCATACACATATATACACATATATACACACCATACACACCATACACACCACACACACACACAATAGCACCTCTTCTTACCGGGTCCGGTGTGGGGTCCCCGATGGTCCTGTGCCGTCCTCTGTGCTCCGGTCCGGTCCCCGAGATGATCCGCTGCCGTCCGCCATGTTCCGGTGCCGGTCCTAGGCTCCATGGTCATCAGCATAGCGGTGCTCAAGCAAGCGTCATCGGGCGCCTGCCTCTGACGTCAGCGCCGCTATGCTGATTGGCCCACACTATGACCTGGGCGGAGCTAGGCCTGAACTCCGGAAGAGCAGGGACCCCACACCGGACCCGGTAAGAAGAGGTGCTATGTGTGTGTGTGGTGTGTATGGTGTGTATATATGTGTATGCATGTGTCTGTATGTGTGTATGTATGCATGTAAACTTCCCCCCCCCCGTGTTTCCCCGATAGTAAGGCCCCCCCTCCCCCTACCCGGCCTTATAATCGGGGGAGGCCTTACATTAGCAGGCCCCCCCTTTACCCCTAGGCGGCCTTACAATCGGGGGGGCCTTACTTTCGGGGAAACACGGTAGCAGCACCTTAAGGGTAGGTGCACACTTACCGGCGGGTTGGTCGGCGGCAGCTGGGCGGACCCGCCAGGAAGCTCCGGAGCCGTCCACCGGCTTCCTGGTGGGTATGTGCGGCGGGAGCCGGGCGGGTGCCGGGCGGTTGCACAGCGTGTTCTCGGCGGCGGTTCTGCAGCGGCTGGAAGCAGCACATGATTCTGCTTGCAGCCGCTGAAGAACCGGCGGTTTATAGAACATGCTCATTCTTTGCTAACCCGCTGGGAAACCAGCGGTTTAGCAACAGATGAGTCTGTGTAAACCGCCGGTGTGTGGACACCGGGTGTCGGTTTACATTGGTTTTAATGTTAATCCAAACGCCGGTTTGGATTAACATAAATTTACATAAAACTAATGAAAACTGACCGGCGGTTTCCGCAGCAAAAACGACTATAACCCGGCCAGTGCGCACATACCCTTACCCTTTTATGTGGTACATCTACACAAGTCTCCAAAGCCAGATTATGTCCTGGAGTACAATAAGAAGATCTGTGCTCTCTGTTCTAAATGTTCTAAAGCCTTACAGTGCCATGAGGAAAACAAAAGTGTGATACAAGACGTTGGCCATGTACATTGTACAGATGGCAATATATAACACAGTAGTGTTCAAAATAATAACAGTTCAATATGACTAACCAGATTACTTATTGTTTTTGGTATAAATTATATTACCACATGTCAAACAATTTACCAGTTGGTGCAGTAAATTCTTAGAAAACCAACAGACTCAGCAGTCATGATCTGCGTGTTTTTGAGTCTGTGTATCTGAATAATTAATTGAAAGGGGGGTGTTCAAAATAATAGCAGTGTGGAGTTCAATTAGTGAGGTCAAATTTTGTAAATGCATTTCTCCTTGAAAGCCTGAGAAATATGGGTTATTCGAGACATTTTTTAGAAGAACAGCATAATTTGATTAAAATGTTGATTGGGGAGGGTAAAACGTATTTCAAGTGCAGAAAATGATAGACTGTTAGACTAAAATGATCTCCAATGCTTTAAAATAGAAAGCAAAATGAGAGGGATGTGGAAGAAAACTGAAGACTATTATTCAAACGGATTGAAGAATAGCCAGAATGACAAAGTCTCAGCTAATGATCAGCTCCAGGATGATCAAAGACAGTCTTAAATTACCTGTGATTACTGTGACATTTAGAAGATGACTGTGGGGACTTCTTGCTAATAGAATCACTTTACACAAAGTCACACTGTTAAAAAAAGACATGTACTGAAGCGGATACAATTTGCCAAAGAACACATCAATGGACCTAAAGAGAAATGGAGAACATTTTGTGGACTGATGAAAGTAAAATAGTTTTTTTTTGGGAGGTCCAATCTCAGCAGACAATTTGTCAGATGAGCCCCAAACTCTGAATAAAAGCCACAGTACACTCTGAAGACAGTGAAGCATGGTGGTGTAGGTAACGGGATATGGGTATGTTTCTCTTATTATGGTGCTGAAGACAATGAAGCACAGTGGTGTAGGCAACGGGATATGGGTATGTTTCTCTTATTATGGTGCTGGACCTATTTACTTCATTCCAGGAATCATGGACCAGTTTGCATAAGTCAAAATACTTCAAGAGATCATGTTGATTTACACTAAAGAGGAAATGCCCTTGAAATGGGTGTTTCAACAAGACAATGACCCTAAACATACCAGTAAACGAGCAAAATCTTGACTCTAGTCCAACAAAATTGAGGTTATGGAGTGGCACCCAATCTCCAGACCTTAATCCGATCAAGCACTTACTTGACTGACATCAAAAATGCCTTTTCTGAGGCAAAGATAAAAAAATGAAAGTAATTTCTAAGATGTAGTCAAGGCAACCTGGGGTGGAATAACAGTTGATAGATGCCAGACATTGGTTGGCTCTATGCAACATACATCTGAAGCAGTTCTAAAAAACGTTGTTATACAACTAAATATTAGGTTAGTGATTCACAGGAATGATAAATCCTAAAAAAAAGTACCGTATATACTCGTGTATAAGCCGACCCGTGTATAAGCCGACCCCCCTACTTTTGCCCCCAAAACCTGGGAAAACCTATTGACTCGTGTATAAGCCGAGGGTGGACCCCAGCACAGGTATACAGCCCCCAGCAGTGTGGTATACAGGCCTCCCCAGTGGTAGTATACAGCAGCCTCCCAGTGGTAGTATACAGCAGCCCCCAGTGGTAGTATACAGAAGCCTCCCCAGTGGTATATACAGGCCCGAGCAGTATATACAGCAGCCCCAGTGGTATACAGCAGCCTCCCCAGTGGTATATACAGGCCCCAGCAGTATGTACAGCAGCCCCAGTGGTATACAGCAGCCTCCCCAGTGGTATATACAGGCCCAGCAGTATATACAGCAGCCAGTGTATACAGCAGCCTCCCAGTGGTATATACAGGCCCCAGCAGTATATACAGCAGCCCCAGTAGTGTACAGGCCCCAGCAGTATATACAGCAGCCCCAGTGGTATATACAGGCCCCAGCAGTATATACAGCAGCCTCAGTGGTGTACAGGCCCCAGCAGTATATACAGCAGCCCCAGTGGTATACAGCCCAGCGTATAACAGCAGCCCAGTGGTATATACAGGCCCCAGTAGTATATACAGCAGCCCCAGTGGTATACAGCAGCCTCCCCAGTGGTATATACAGGTCCCAGCAATATATACAGCAGCCCCAGTGGTATATACAGGCCCCAGCAGTATTACAGCAGCCCCAGTGGTGTACAGGCCCCAGCAGTATATACAGCAGCCCTAGTGGTATATACAGGCCCCAGCAGTATATACAGCAGCCCCAGTGGTATACAGCAGCCTCCCCAGTGGTATATACAGGCCCCAGCAGTATATACAGCAGCCCCAGTGGTATATATAGGCCCCAGTGGTGTACAGGCGCGGCCCCCCCATCAGTGGTATACAGGGCCGCCCGCCCCCCCCAGCGGTATACAGGCGCGGCCCCCCCCCATCAGTAGTATACAGGGCCCCCCTTGCTGCCGAACACCTGTAAAGTAAGACATCATTATACTTATCCCTGTCGCCGCTCGTTCACAGCGCTCCTCCGGGTCTTCAAGCTTCCTCCTCCGGCGCACAGGAAATGACGTCATTCCTGTGCGCCGGAGGAGGAAGCATGAAGACCGGAGGAGTGCGGTGACCGAGCGGCGACAGGGATAAGTATAATGATGTCTTACTTTACAGGTGTGCGGCAGCAAGGGGGGCCCTGTATACCACTGATGGGGGGAACCCGCGCCTGTATACCGCTGAGGGGGGCGGGGGGCCCTGTATACTGTATGACTCGTGTATAAGCCGAGGGGGGACTTTTCATCACATTTTTTGTGCTGAAAAACTCGGCTTATACACGAGTATATACGGTACATATTTTTAGTTTGCTATTTTCTTGAACAGCCTAATGTTCTTTTTTTTTTAACTTTCTGTAAAGTTGGTAAAAATAATACACATTTGTCTTCATTTTCCTGATGTTTTGATTTAGAAAACAGTGTGCAATGTTCCCAATGCATGGAAATAAAATTATTATAAAGATTGTGGGCTTAACTCATGTATTTAAAAGCATTAAAGTAAAAATGTCTTATTCCTCCCTCTAATTTCTCTCTGTTGATGTATTTCTTTTATTAATATTTCCCTCCTATCTTCTGTAAACTGCAAATAAAGATATTCACTCCATCTGTCACTCACAGTGAATGATCCACTTAGTTCTCTACTGTCTACTCCCTATACATGAATATGCATGTGACATATTCACACCACATCACTGCACAGGAGATCACTGGGGGGGGCTGTATTCTCCTCTCTGCTCTCTGTTTGCAGCATAACAAGAGGTCAAATACAACACAAGCTGTCACAGCACGGCAGATATCTGCTTACAGAAACAAATGTAGTCTAGACAAAGCAAAATTTGTAATAGCGTTCTCTCTCTCCCTGGTGTCCTCAACAGAACATGCCTCCTGTAAGTGAAACCTGACACTGCACTGTTAGCAAAGGGAGGAGCGAGGAGAGAGCTGCTGAGAGGGAGTGCATAATAACCTGACAATTTATACAGCAGCCGGACTATTCCTGTTTGCTTATAATGGAGAGGACTAATCCAGGAGCTCACTGCAGGGTCTGACAATGCTGATAACATGGAAACTACAAATGGTACAATAATGATTTTACATGTTTTTAAAAGGTCTGCCCAGGCCCTATTCAAGGGTAATATTAGTATCATACTGAAATAGACCTGACAGTGTCCCTTTCATTTTTTTCAAGTAAGGAAGGAGAGGGCCTCAGTACCTCTGGAACTGAAGGTGCAAGTATAGTACCAGGGCAACATTTCCCAGGTGAGATCCCTCAAACTGCAAAGAAAGGAAGGTCGAAAAAAAGGTTTGAGTGTATTACAAAAGAAGAATAAGAAAAGTTAAAGTACATGCGCTTGGTAATGCAAAACCTGCCGTGTGCATAAAAGATGCTTCAAAGCGTGTACCAATCATTCATGGATTACTAAATGTATTTCTGATTTACTCTAATTTATTGCACAACATGATGGTGTGTCTTTCCAAAGTGGGGTCACTTATGGGGGTTTCCCGCTGTTTAGGCACATCAGAGGCTCTCAAAGCGCGACATGGTGTCAGCTAACAATTCCATCCAATCTTGTGTTTCAAATGTCCTGCCCTTTAATTTCTGACATGCGCCCAGACAGTAATTTTTCCCCACACCTATCAGCATACTCAGGAGAAATTGCACAACAAATTATATGGTTTAGTTTTTCCTGTTAAACTTGCAAAAATGCACAATTTGGGGGCTAAATGAACATTTTGTTGGAAAAAATTAAAATGTTATTTTTTTCTTTTCACACTGCTTTAATTCCTGTGATGCACCTAAAGGCTTAATAAATGTTTTGAATGTGGTTTGCAGCACTTTGAGGGGTGCAGATTTTGGAATGGTGTCACTTTTGGGTGTTTTCTGTCCTGTAGCCCCTTCAAAGTGACTTCAAATGTGATGTGGTCACTAAAAAATGGTTTTGTAAATTTTGTTTGAAAAATGAGAAATTGCTGATGAACTTTTAACTCTTCTACCTTTCTAACCAAAAAGGATATGTGTCAAAAATGATACTGATCTAAAGTAGACTTATGGTAAATGTTATGTATTAATTATTTTGTACAGTATGACTAACTGGTTTAAGCAAATGAAAATCATTTCAAAGTTCAAAATTGCAACATTTTGAACATTTTCACCTAAATTCCAATATTTTCACAAGTAAGTGCAAAAAATATCAATCTAAATTTACACTTACATAAAGTACAATGTGTCACGAGAAAACATCTCAGAAGCATTGGGATTTGTTGAAGCATTTTAGAGTTATTACCACATTTACTGACACAGGTCAGAATTGTAAAATTTGACCTGGTTAAGAGGGTGAAAACAGAGAAAAAAAAGAGGAGTGGCCCTAACACCTGGTGGTTTAGTGGAGAGGGTGGGGGGTTGAGGGTTCACTAACATTTCCTGGTTGCACCGCCCGCACAACCAGGATCTGAAGCGTGCGGTGTCTCACATGCACCAGACGAGCTCAGCGCTTCCAGGTTCAGTAGTGAGTCAGATAACAGTGACGTCACTTAGGCGCAGGTCCTGGAGTAGTGTACCTCGGCAATCTTCTCCCTCGCATCTCTGCACACTTTTCCCTCAGAGAGGGACAACATGTGATAAGATTAATAATAATGTATCCGGGCGCAAGATAGGAGCCAAAGGAAGGGTTCTTAAAGTGTAAATGCCATTTCATTTAAAAAAAAAAAAAACAAGCAACCTAATCCTGCACTGGTTGTTAATGATGGGCCACACACCAGCTAAGATATTGATTATTTATGCCATATGACTGACTTGCATACATTTTTCTGTGGTGTTTTAAAAGCTGCATTTTCTGTGTGTGTGGGCGTGGCCAGAGTCAGTCAGGGCTGTGTGTGAGAGCAGGCTGGTCGTGAGATATATGGGGAGCCAGCAGACAAGGGGTTAACAGAGATTGCTGTGTGGAGACAGATTAAATTACAGAGAGCTTGAATAGAGGAGTTTACATCCAGCTCTGTGCTGTAATGTGACACCTTGTCTCCTTGTGAGCTGCCGTCAGCCCCTCTACGGACATGTGAAGACGGCCCTGGCACAAAATGAGCTTCACTCACAGTGCACTGAGGACACCTTGTGGAAGGATTATGAATAGTAACCAGACAGAATTTCCTAATGATCCATATTAAGACGTTTATTAAAATCACTTGCTCTACATTAATATTAAATAAAATTGATTAATTCCCGCCTTGACTACTGTAATTCTTTATTAGCTGGCCTCCCCCACAGTAAACTTTCCCCTCTCCAGTCTATCCTCAATGTAGCAGCCAGGATCACCTATCTAGCAAACCGTTACCAGATGTTTCTGCTCTGTGCCAGTCACTGCATTGGCTACCCGTACACTATAGAATCCAATTCAAATTGCTTGTTGTTACCCACAAAGCTATTCATGGTGCGGCACCTCCTTACCTCTCCACCCTCATCTCTGTCTACCACCCCACCCGTCCCCTTCGCTCTGAATGTGACCTCAGACTAACATCGGCATTAATCCGAACCTCCCATTCCCGACTCCAAGACTTCTCTCGAGCTGCACCAAACCTTTGGAATGCTCTACCCCAAGAAATTAGGACCATCCACAACTTGCATAGCTTCAGACGCTCCCTAAAAACACACCTCTTCAGGGCGGCCTATCCTTCTCCCTAACAGTAGTCATTTAGACATAAGATATTCATTGTTATAAGCCCCTGTACTTTGTGTTCCCATCCAGTCTTAGATTGTAAGCTCCTTCGAGCAGGGTCACCTTTATTTTTTGCCTTTTTATTGTATTTCCTAAGTTGATTCTATGTTTATTGTATGTAACTACTGTTCTGTATTACCATTCTGTACCGTATATTTTTCTTATATGTACCATTGTACTGTAAAGCGCTGCGGAATATGTTGGCGCTATACCAATAAAGTATTATTATTATTATTATAAATAAAAATTTAAACGGCGATTACGCTTTAAGGCATGGGTTGTTTTAATCACAACACGTTTCGATGATGATTACCTGATGAAGGTGGACACTACCGCTTAAACACATTTTAAATAAAGCTACCCATGCCTTTAAAAACCTTCCTTTGGCATCCTATCTTGACACCCAGATATACTAATTATTATTAATCTTATAGGAAGGTGAAAACAGGCTTGGTGCTGAAGTGTTTAAAGGGTTATCCCAGTACCTTTCTATTGATGACCTTTACGTACAGCACTCACTGTGTGGGATTAATAAAGTACAGTTTTTTAGTTCCAAGTAATTTGTTTTAATTCCAAATTAGCAAATTATACACAATGACATACAGTATATTTTTCTGCTTATACATGCTGCCTTCTTGCAATCATCCACTAGATGGCAGTGTGGTCCAATATAAAGTATTACAAAGGCATCTGGAAAAAGAAGTAAGTACCGTATATACTCGTGTATAAGCCGAGTTTTTCAGCCCAAAATTTGGGCTGAAAAGTCTCCCCCTCGGCTTATACACAAGTCAATACAGGGGGGGCTGTGTCCGGGGGCTTGGAGGCTGCAGGAGGCGGGGGGGGGCTGCTGTATAGGGGCCCCGTCACGTGGGGCCGCTCATTAAATATGCACTGCGTCCCCCTGTCAATCAGCGGCAGGGGGAAGCAGTGCATATAGCCCCCAAATGCTGGCACTCGCCCCCCTTGTAAGGGCCCCCCCCCCCGATGGTTATATTACCATTCCGGACTTCTGATCCGCGCCGCTCCTCGGTGCTTCATCCTCGCTGCTCCGTCCGTCTTCTACATCCGGGATCTCCGGCCGTCGCAGGCATATGACGTCATCGCGACGGCTGGGGATCCCGGATGTAGAAGACGGACGGACGGAGCAGCGAGGAGCACCGAGGAGCGGCGCGGATCAGAAGTCCGGAATGGTAAGAGAAGCGGGGGGGGCCCTTGCAAGGGGGGGCGAGTGCCAGCATTTGGGGGCTGCTGGGGACCCCCAGGGGGCTGCTGGGGACCCCCTGGGGGCGCTGTGTACCCCCTGGGGGCTGTGGGCCTGTGTACCCCCAGGGGGCTGCTGGGTACCCCCTGGGGGCTGCTGTGACCCTGGGGCGCTGTGTACCCCTGGGGGCTGCTGGTTACCCCTGGGGCTGCTGTTACCTCCTGGGGCTGCTGTTACTACCACATGGGGCTGCTGTGTACTACCACTGGGGCTGCTGTTAACATGGGGCTGCTGTATACACCCATGGGGGCTGCTGTGACACCACTGGGGCTGCTGTTACACCACTGGGGCTGCTGTTATACCACTGGGGCTCTGTATACTACCACTGGGGCTGCTGTATACTACCACTGGGGCTGCTGTATACTACCACTGGGGCTGCTGTATACTACCACTGGGGCTGCTGTATACTACCACTGGGGCTGCTGTATACTACCACTGGGGCTGCTGTATACTACCACTGGGGCTGCTGTATACTACCACTGGGGCTGCTGTATACTACCACTGGGGCTGCTGTATACTACCACTGGGGCTGCTGTATACTACCACTGGGGCTGTTGTATACTACCACTGGGGCTGCTGTATACTACCACTGGGGCTGTTGTATACTACCACTGGGGCTGCTGTATATACCTGTACTACACTGGGACTGCTGTATACTACCACTGGGGAGGCCTGTATACCACTGGGGGGGGCCTGTATACCACACTGCTGGGGGCTGTATACCTGTGCTGGGGTCCACCCTCGGCTTATACACGAGTCAATAGGTTTTTCCAGATTTTTGGGGCAAAAGTAGGGGGGTCGGCTTATACACGGGTCGGCTTATACACGAGTATATACGGTAGCTATTTTACTGAAATATTTGATTTGCTTTACTAGTATGAATGCTAGGAAATGGGAACACATGATAAGCCTATTCCTTAATCTCACCCAGTCCTTGATTTGTGCCACTCAGAAATATTATTCCTTATGAAACCAATTAGTGTTTTACACAACATAACATTTTCACAAATATATCTAAAGAGCCCACCAAACAGCAATGATGCCTCCACACTGGCAACCGCACAGCATAATGCCCCTCACAGTTACCCCCTACACACACACACAATATTTTTTCCACAGGTCACCCATGCACAGTACGATAATGCCAAAACACATAGTATGTAGGGCACTGCAGATGCTGCTGCTGCCCCTGACTGTGGAGCCCCCCTCCCATGCTACTTCAACCCCCCTCCTCCCCACCAAGCAATGGGCCTCCTTGTCCTCCCTCCTTCCTGGCCTGTGGCGTCATCACCTCTGCAGCCTGGGGCTTATAAACTGGACCACTAGCCAATCCTCTTCCTCTTCACCAAACTGCTCACAGGGTGAGCATCGCCGCTCCGATGATGGACCCCCTGATAGCAGCAGTAAGAGAGAGGATCGGCCGGGAGGAAGCAGAATGGCTCACCTCTCTTGTGGGTGCCAGCTCCCTCAAGGTCGGCCTGCCGAGCTGTGGCATACTGAGGTCTACCAGACCATCCCGCCTGCCGCAGCATTTGAGCCCCAGTGCTTTGGCCCCTAGTCGGGGCATGCGCAGAGTGGGGTGGCCTTCGAGGCCGGGACTGTCCCTGGCTTCAGAGGAGCCCGCGTCACTCTGGTCACGGGGTCTCTATCTTCCCCGCGTGACTGGATGTCACTTCCGGTTTACCGGGCCAGGTGACCATACATCACATCCGACCCAGCGGCGTACAAATCAAAGCGGCATCTATTCACAGTGCCGCTCTGCCCCCACAGACACCGCAGCGTGCCGGCGGCGCAAAATTCAACACACTGCTAATTCAAAGCACCGTTCTGCTCCCACAGCCGCCACATCTTGCCCCGACACCACCGCTTATCCACCAATGTGGGCTATGGGAGGGTCCATTAGCAGGAGTTTCTCCAGGGAGTCACCAGGTGAGCCCTTAAACCATGATGACAACCAACACGGGTTGCAGCCCAGCCTACTTTCCTGGCCGGAGCGTCAGTAAATGTTGGCATCCCGGCAGAGTACATTTGAAAGAGGCATACAAAACCACCAAGGAGGTGCATCTAGTACACAAGACCGGCACCGGGGCATTAATGTCGAAATCCAATATAGCTTCTGCCTTCCGGCTGCTTCCGGTGCACCCCGATTGCCACTACCTCTTAGGTTGTGCCCTCAGCAGAAAATTCTTTTACGACGTGCCTCCCAATGGGTTGCTCCATATCCTGTTCCTATTTCGAGCTCTTCAGTTCATTTTTGGAATGGGTAGTAAAAGACACTTCTAAAGTAAAAACCATCACCCACTACCTAGACGATTTCTTGTTTGTTGACCCGGCCAACTCCGAGGTGTGTGCGGATGCACTTGCATCCTTCCAGACAATAGCAAAAATGTTTGGGGTCCCTCTGTCAGCAGAAAAAACCAGACCAGTCACCAACCTCTCATTTTTGGGAATCAAAATCGATTCTGTCAACTTTCTGTTCGGCTACCACCAGACAAAAGTGTTGAAAATCACGGCACTTATAGACGGTTTCTGCACGGTTCCCAAAGTGACCTTACCGCAGTTGCAGTCCCTGCTAGGTTTCCTCGCCTTTGCATGCAGGGTAATGCCTATGGGGAGAATCTTCGCCCTGAGGCTCTATGTTGGAATATGTTAAATGCAACAACTCCAATCCTGTGTCACGCTATGGAGGCCAGGGTAGCAAGTAGCTGGACATAGGGGTTCAGGGGAGCCTACTCTGGCCCTGATACTGGGGTCCCTGGCTCTCCCTGATCTCAAAGGTACCTCTAAAGGTGAGGAGGTCCAAGCCACCAGCCTAAGTCCCTAAAGCTCCCTAGAAGCCCTAGGCATAAGCCCCTACCTCCACCCACTGACCACGGAACCCAGCAACCTCCAAGGGAAAGAAAACCAGGAGCTTTGGATCAGCATCTGCACTCCACAGGTCACAGAGCAGAAGTAAAATGAATAAAGCGACATCAGGTGGATGTGAGCTGACCCAGGGGTGGGGAGCAACCAGCCCAGGCACACCCCTCAGCTCACCTAAGCGTGAGTGATATCCATCACACACACCTGCAGCAACCTCACCTGCAAAGCCGCACACTGAATAGGGAAAAAAAAGTTCAATTCAACAACAGAAACAGCAGCATATTTGAGCATAAGACAGCCATACGTAACATCCTGTATGTGTAAATGTTATATTGCTAGGTTTGTGCATTGTCAGTAAAGTTAGTTTTAAAAAAAAAGGGGAACACTCCCAGAGGCTTACACACAGAAAATACCATGTTTCCTGAATCTGCGCATGTGAAGAGAAGCACAGCAGCTTGCAGATGCTGCAAAGAAGCATTTAAAATGTATATTCCTGTTTCCACAAAGCCCTTCATATCTGTACCTGTTTGTTGCTAATTAAAGCTAAGTTCTGCTGTCAACATGCTTTCAGTGTATCCTGAATGATCCGCTGCCAACAGGTTAGGGCCCAGCGTGACACAGAACCCCAGGAGTGACACAGAGCACAGGGTCACACAGACGTTTAATACAGCAACAGAAGCAAAAGCAGCAGAGCAGCAGAGAAGATGTCCACAAGCAGTGATCACTGCAAGTTCTCAGTGCAAAGTCTCACCAATTAGAATTATCAGTTCTGGAAATTCAAGGTGAAGATGCTGCTCATAAGAGAAGTTATGTCGAAATATACACAGGAACAAGTGCCTCATCCATTACCAGATAACTGGCTAGAGAAGGATCAGAAAGCACAAAGCATTATCTCACTCAGTGTAGATGATGATCAGATTGTGCATATATGCAAGTGTGCAACTGCAAAGGAGATGTGGGATGAGTTACAGAAAGTGCATGAAAGATCAAATCTTAGCAATAAGCTTTATCTCATGAGAAAGCTGTACCAGTCTAAGCTAAGTGATGGCCAGAATATGCAGGACTATATAAGAAACACCCTAAAGATTGCGGAGTGTCTCAGGTCTATTGGAGAAGAATTTAAAGACTTTAATGTTGCTGCACTACTGTTAAAGGGAACCTGTCACCTCCTAAAACCCACCTAAATTATTAATACATGTCTCTGCACCTTCCTATTACCATTATAACCATCCCTCTCTGTGCTAAATGCTTCCTTTTAAAGTTGAAATAAACACTTTGATACTTACTCATTAGGATGATAATGAAGTAGGGGCTATATGCAATAGCCCTCTGGGCGTGTTGCTTTGCAGCCTGAATGATCCAGACTCTGTCTGTGCTGCTTTGCTTGTGCAGGCTTTGCCGTCTTCCTCTCTGTCATTCACAGAATGCAAATCATTTGTCCTGCCTTCAGCTTCACATCACAGCAGAAGCTGCGCAGAGAGGCTGGATCATTCAGGCTGCAAAACAACACGCCCAGAGGGATATTGCATTTTAGCCCCTACTTCATTATCATCCTAATAAGTAAGTATCAAGTGTTTATTTCAACTTTGAAAGGAAGCATTTAGCACAGAGAGGGATGGTTATAATGGTAATAGGAAGGTGCAGGGACATGTATTAATAGGTTAGGTCAGTTTTAGGAGGTGACAGGTTCCCTTTAAGTGGTCTTCCAGAATGTTATGACACATGTGTCACTGCATTAGATGCACGGCCAGATGATGAGCTCACACTAGAATATGTCAAAGGCAAGCTTGTAGATGAATTCAAGCCAAAAATGCAGAATGTAAGCAGCAGTAATGAATCTAAAGCAGAAAAAGCATTAAAGACACATGACTTTCCTAAATATAAGAGCAATCAGGCCCGGACTGATAGGTGGGAGGGGTGGGACTTTTCCAGAGGGGCCGCCCACTGGTGGGCTGCGTGGGCCGCCCACTCCTCCAGCTGCAGGCCTGCTGTTTAAAGTCATCTCAGAATTCAGGGTGCGGGGCAATTTCACCAAAGCAGGGCCCCACTGTGACCAATCAGAATCAGACAGGTTAGTCACATCCTGGGCCCACCCACCATCTTCATCATCCCTGATCCCTCCCTGAGCTGATCATGTGACCCCTGATGCTTCCCCTCCATGTGACATCATCACAGGTCCTACTATATGTGAACACTATACTTTATATACTGGTCCACACTACATGCTGTATTAGTGTGCCTATATACTGTATGTACTGTGGACCAGTATATAAAGTATAGTGCTGTGTATACAAGATATACACCAGCACTCTCAGATGTGTATACGGCAGCCAGTCTGCAATGCGCACGCAGCGGCCCGCAGTCTGTAATGTGCATACGGCCCTGAGTCTGTAATGTGCATACAGCCCGAAGTCTGTAATGTGCATACGGCCCAGTCTGTAATGTGCATATGGCCCAGTCTAATGTTACAGCCCGCAGTCTGTAATGTGCATACAACCCGCAGTCTGTAATGTGCATACAGCCCGCAGTCTGTAATGTGCAGAGAGCCCGTAGTCTGTAATGTGTATACAGCCCGCAATCTCTAATGTGTATACAGCAGGCAGTCTGTGTTGTGTATATGGCCCGCAGTCTCTAATGTGCAGCTTCAGAAAGTTTTCCTGCGGGCAGAGTTTGCGCTCTGTTCTTCCCGGTGCCTGCATGGATTCTGTTCCTCTCTGCGCCCAGCACTGGACTTTCTGCCGCCACCTTTCATCTTTCCCCATCTCCAGGATCTGGCTGAGTCTTGGCTATCTATATAGCACAGCCTCCTATCTATATAGCACAGCCTCCTGGGTATAATTCTCTTGTCCTGTATACTGGGTGTAATGCACAGTGTCTGTATTATTCTGTATATATACACTGCACAGCACCACTTCTCCTGTCCTGTATACTGGGTGTAATCCTCAGTATCTGTATTATTCTATTATTCTGTATATATATATTGCACAGTACCACTTCTCCTGTCCTGTATATTGGGTGTAATCCTCAGTATCAGTATTATCCTATATATATATATATATATATATATATATATATATATATATATATATATAATATATACACACACTGCACAATATAACGTCTTCTATCCTGATTACTGGATGTAATCCTCAGTATCTGTATTATTTTGTATATATACACTGCACAATATAACTTCTCCTATCCTGATTACTGGATGTAATCCTCAGTATCTGTATTATTTTGTATATATACACTGCACAATATAACGTCTCCTATCCTGATTACTGGATGTAATCTTTAGTATCTGTATTATTCTGTATGTATACTCTGCACAGTGCCACTTCTCCTTTCCTGTATACTAGGTGTAATCCTCAGTATCTGTATTATTCTGTATGTATACACTGCACAGTGCCACTTCTCCTGTCCTGTATACTGGGTGTAATCCTCAGAGAAAACAGGGGGAGCCAGCACAGCCAAAAATTGCTGAAAAAATAAATGTGTAAATACACCTGTCACTACCATACTGCATACAAATAGAAACATTTCACAAGAGATTACCGAAATAATCTCTTGAGCCACTCTTCCACGCCAAGGAAAGTCTCAGATAGAGTGGTCCTACTCTACATATTTTTACATTTCTGATGTGTCCGTAGACAGCATAATACAATATAAAGCAGTAGCGGCCAGAGCCTTCCAGAGTTACTTCTGTCGCCCCCATGGGTATCCAGACCAAGTCTTGACTGACCAAGGGCCAGCCTTCGAATCAGCTCTGTTTCAAGAATTCCTAGGGCTATATGGGTGTAAAAAGAGCTGGACCACGCCTTATCATCCCCAAACAAACGGTTTATGTGAATAAATGATCCACATTGTCATTCACATGCTCAAAACCTTGCCAATCGAAGAGAGAAACCAATGGCCTGAAACACTTCCAGACCTTGTGGACATCTACAACCACATACCTGTTAGTTCAACTAACTATACACCTGCTTACCTGATGCGAGCAAGACCAGGTAAACTACCAATTGATTTACAGATGGGAACCATCGAACCCACACAAGATTCTTCTGATGAAGATTGGGTAAACCAACGCCAAGAACAGTACAAAAAGGTACAAGAGAGTGTTGAAAGAAACCTGGACATCAGCAGAACAAAACAAGAGCACGACTTAAACAAGCACGCCTCAGCAGAACCTCTAGCAATAGGTGAATTAGTGCTAAAAAGAAAGAGAAAAACAAACAAATTGGATGACAATTGGGAATCAGAACCCTACACTATTATGACCAAGGAAATACTTTCACAACTGTATCAAGGGATCATTTGAAGAAATGTCCAACACAGTTAATACCTCAAGTAACCAGTTACCCTGAAGAAACTAAAGAAAATCTCATCCATACAGAAATTGGAGACTTACCGGACGACTGGCCACAATGCAATGGTGCATTCATCATACCAGTTATTTCCTTCTACCAACCTGTAGAGAATCAACCATTACCTACTCCACAAGTTCAGCAAGAACAAGTTCAAATGCAAGAGATGCAGCCTGTTATCTTGGAACCTGAGATTCTTGTAATCGGTGAACCTGCTGGTCTCACAGTAAGACAAAGCATAGACAATTACCTACACTACCACCTTTAACAGAGGATAGTCCAGTGAATAGACTACGTACTTACTCTGGAATTACTGAAGCACATAGCAGAAGTAGAGAAAGAACCAGTTTGTACACTACACCAACAGCTTTTGAAACACACACACTACGCAGATCCACACGTAGTACTTTAGGACAACCCCAAGCAAATATGGAGAATGGGTTTAAAATGTAGTGGAATAATATTACCTGTTAGTAAATGTAAATAGTACCCATGTTCAAAAACTGTAAAAAGTAGTGTACAGAAGGGCGTAGGAACTGGGCTCTGTCTCAAGTAAATTAAGTTGGGGACAGAAAGTGCCTGGTAGGGTGAAAAGGTTAGACCCGGCCTCCCAAGCAGAGACACCCATAGGGAATGTATAAAGTTTAAAAATGTATACCCGTGTATGTGTTTAAGCCATCAGGGACTTTACTGCTGGACTTTACCCTTTTTACCTTTTCATAAACTTGGACAATTGTCACAGGACTTGTGTACCTAAACCTTACCGTTTTCCAGCCTGCGTCAGATGGACTAGTGCCGTATGGACTGCTTTTCATATTTTTCTCATTTTTCCCTTCATTTTTCAGTGATTTTTGTATTTTTCCTTAAGACTTTGTAAGTACCTGTTTTAAATGTTTATAAAATGTTTAGTGATAAGTTGTAAAAGAAAACTTTTTGCTCAGTCCGGGAGAACTGAAGTTAACTAGGGGGAATGTGGCACCCTGCCACCCTGTTGGGCACCACAGAACCCTTGGTACACAAATGGAGTGGAAACAGCAAACAGCACTCACAACACACTTAAACACCTTTTAAACCTTGTTTCACCCCAGGCCTCTAGGGGGAGCTCCACTGGTCACTTTGAGCCAGTTCCCCCTATAAATAGGGTCCTGGAGGGAGAAACACCAGAGTGTGCAGACGCTAGGAGAGCTGCAGGAAGTGTGCAACCTCTGTCACTAGGCGTCATACTAGGTCCAACCAGCACACCCAGCAAGTGAGAGACCCTTGCAATTGGGGTCATAGGAAAGGAGAAAGCACCTCTCAGGGACACAAGAGTTATCCTAACTCTCCCTCACCAACCGGTTACTGGAACCGAGCTGTGAGAGCTACCACGCCAAACACAGAGAACCAGCACTTCTAACAGGGAGTTTAGCCCCCTGTTCACCTGAAGCACCCATGGATGAGAGCCCAGGGAAGAGGACAGATTTCGCTTCACCCCTTTAACAGTGCCCTCAGTGCAGTTACACCAGGTCAATCACGTTCCGCCGAACGTACAATCCGGTCCGGCAGGATTCTATATCCACCCGACCTCACCAGAACAACAGAGTAAGGAAGCCTACACACTGCTTGCTGTGAAACTCCAGGAGTGTCAACTTCATCGCCCGGTCCGAGTGTACCTGTGTCACCAGTAAAGGTACCTAAAAGACTTTGTGTGTCAGTGCATTCTTCCTGGAACTAACACACAGTGTTCAAAAGCTGCCACACACCACCCAGTGCAGCTCCTGGCCCCGGGGACCCCCCTCGTCCTGTGGGGAGCGTCCCATGTTGCTGCCTGAACATCCCCCGGAGGCCCAAGCAGCGCGGTGAAATCACCGGAATTCCCGCAGGTGGCATCACGACAAGAACATTTAACCCCTTTCTGTTCAGCCATCCCCTATTGATCTGGACCACCGGGCCTACACAACCTCGGGCGCGGAACCGTGACAGGGAGCAGGGACAGCCCGAGACGTGCACCCCCCCGCTACGGTGAGTCAACTGCTTTGCACACTCTTGGCATTATCTTGATGAGCTTCAAGAGGTAGTCACTAAAATGGTTTTCACTTCACATGTGTGCCCTGTCAGGTTTAATAAGTGGGATTTCTTGCCTTATAAATGGGGTTGGGACCATCAGTTGTGTTGTGCAGACGTCTGGTGGATACACAGCTGATAGTTCTACTGAATAGACTGTTAGAATTTGTATTATGGCAAGAAAAAAGCAGCTAAGTAAAGAAAAACGAGTGGCCATCATTACTTTAAGAAATGAAGGTCAGTCAGTCCGAAGAATTGGCAAAACTTTGAATGTGTCTCCAAGTGCAGTTGCAAAAACCATCAAGTGCTACAAAAAAACTGGCTCACATGAGGACTGTCCCAGCAAAGGAAGACCAAGAGTCACCACTGCTGCGGAGGATAAGTTCATCCGAGTCACCAGCCTCAGAAATCACAGGTTACCAGCAGCTCAGATTAGATACCAGGTCAATGCCACACAGAGTTCTAGCAGCAGATACATCTCTACAACAACTGTTAAGTGGAGACTTTGTGCAGCAGGCCTTCATGGTAAAATAGCTGCTAGGAAACCACTGCTAAGGACAGGCAACAAGCAGAAGACACTTGTTTGGCCTAAAAAACACAAGGAATGGACAATAGACCAGTGGAAATCTGTGCTTTGGTCTGATGAGTCCAAATTTGAGATCTTTGGTTCCAACCTCCGTGTGTTTGTGCGACGCAGAAAAGGTGAACAGATGGACTTTACATGCCTGGTTCCCACCGTGAAGCATGGAGGAGGAGCTGTGATGATGTGGGGGTGCTTTGCTGCTTTGAAGCTCA
Source organism: Allobates femoralis (assembly GCA_033576535.1). Taxonomy (NCBI): domain Eukaryota; kingdom Metazoa; phylum Chordata; class Amphibia; order Anura; family Aromobatidae; genus Allobates; species Allobates femoralis. The sequence goes on from JARQOC010000001.1 coordinate 487,484,545, forward strand.
TCAAGAGAATGCCAAGAGTGAGCAAAGCAGTAATCAAAGCAAAAGGTGGCTACTTTGAAGAACCTAGAACATAAGACATATTTTTGGTTGTTTCACACTTTTTTGTTAAGTATACAATTCCACATGTGTTAATTCATAGTTTTGATGCCTTCAGTGTGAATCTACAGTTTTCATAGTCATGAAAATATAGAAATCTTTGAATGAGAAGGTGTGTCCAAACCTTTGGTTTGTACTGTATACTGTATATATATATATATATATATATATATATATATATATATATATATTATATTGTGTGTGTGTGTGACCCCCATCCTGCCTGGGCCACTGGCTCATATACATGGGCCCCTTCCTGTGTATATATATGTCAGCCATCCTGGCTGGGTCCCTTCCTCATATATACAATATATACGGGCCCATTCCTATATATATATGTCCCCAATCCTGGATGGGTCCCTGCCTCATATAAATGAGCCTCTTCCTGTATATATACATATATATATATGGGGCAGGGGCAAAGCCAGGATGGGGGACATATATATACACAGGAAGGGGCCCATGTATACGAGGCAGGGGCCCAGCCAGTATGGCGGACATATATATTTGGACCCTTTCCTGTATATATATATATGCCCCCCATCCAGGCTGTGCCACTGCCTCGTATACATGGGCCCCTTCCTGTGTATATATATGTCCCCCACACTGGCTGGGCTCCTGCCTCATATATACAGTGATTGGCCTAAAGTATTGACACCCCTGCAATTCTGTCAGATAATACTCAATTTCTTCCTGAAAATGATTGCAATCACAAATTCTTTGGTATTATTATCTTCATTTAATTTGTCTTAAATGAAAAAACACAAAAGAGAATGAAGCAAAAAGCAAAACATTGATCATTTCACACAAAACTCCAAAAATGGGCCAGGCAAAAGTATTGGCACCCTCAGCCTAATACTTGGTTGCACAACCTTTAGCCAAAATAACTGCGATCAACCGCTTCCGGTAACCATCAATGAGTTTCTTACAATGCTCTGCTGGAATTTTAGACCATTCTTCTTTGGCAAACTGCTCCAGGTCCCTGATATTTGAAGGGTGCCTTCTCCAAACTGCCATTTTTAGATCTCTCCACAGGTGTTCTATGGGATTCAGGTCTGGACTCATTGCTGGCCACCTTAGAAGTCTCTAGTGCTTTCTCTAATACCATTTTCTAGTGCTTTTTGAAGTGTGTTTTGGGTCATTGTCCTCTGGAAGACCCATGACCTCTGAGGGAGACCCAGCTTTCTCACACTGGGCCCTACATTATACTGCAAAATTTGTTGGTAGTCTTCAGACTTCATAATGCCATGCACACGGTCAAGCAGTCCAGTGTACGCTCTGTACAGATGCTTGTTTGTACAGAGCGATAAAGCAGAGCTGACATTGCTCTCGCCTGTGGACTACGTCGGACTGAAGATTTTTTTTAATAAAGATGGAGTCTCTAAATCTGTTTTTTGTTTTATTGCTAATAAAAAAAATGTTTTCTCTGTGTTGTGTTTTTTTTCACTGTTTACTAGAAATTCATGTGGCCACTGTCTAACTTGGCGTGACACCATGAAGTTTGGGCTTGGTACCAGCTGAGAATACAAAGCTGGCATTAACCCCATTATTACCCAGTTGGCCACCCCCACCAGGGCCCCTGGATGGGCCAGGTAAAGCACCTGCAAATGGCTCTATGATTAATGCTTACCATCAGTAGCCATATACAAAAACCAATACTGCACTTAGCAGGTTGCAGTCAGACCCTCTTATGTGGAGCAAGCCCAGGTGCAGGCAAATAAAATCACCTATACCTACAACTCATGTGGGAGGTGACTTGCCATTGGGCTTGCATAGGACGCTATTCACACTGATACACATGATGCGGAGTGTCTTATAGCTACCCATTGGCCCTGCCAACTTAACAAACGGGCCGCCAAGCACGATACATCCACACCACTGGATGTAGAGTGCCTCAAGGGGCCCATCCGCACCCCACAAATGATAAAGAAGTGCAAAAAATATTTTATGATGAACAAAAAACCTTTCATATGGGGTATTGGTTCATGTATTGGCCAAGACACTTAAGCTCATGATCCACGTCACGGATCCCCATGCTCATGAGTCCTAACAAAATTTCCAGGGCCCCTGGATGAGCCAGGTAAAGCACCTGCAAATGGCTCTATGATTAATGTACCATTTCCAGCGGAGGCTGTAGGCCTTAAGACGCTGAGAATCCCAGCCCCCAGCTGCCTGGTTTTACATGGCTGGCAATCAAAATACTGCGGAGCCCACACATTTAAAAAAAAAAAAATTTAAAATAACTTAAAAAATTTATGGGATTCCCTGTATTTTGATTGCCAGCCAAGGTAAAGCCAGGCAGCTGGGGGTGGCATCCCATAGCTGTCTGCTTTATCTGCGCTGAGAATCAAAAATACTGCAGAGCGCTATGTAATTTTTTTAATTGTTTATTTATTTTTACACTAGTATATGTGTGAGGGACTAGTGATGGGCGAATCCTAAATTACTCGGAATCGCTTGACTCTAGCGAGTCCGAGCACAGGACTCGCTACTCGTTGTGATTCTAGCGAGTCCAATGTTAATGAATGGGGAAGCAAGTAATAGCGAGTAGTGTGAGATTTACAAATCTCAGATGTGTCTCGGAAGCTTCAGCCTGAAGCAATCCTAGTTTTGTCATTTATTTGCATTGGACTCGTTTACTTTGCAACTGTAATCGCTGGGAAACTCGCACAGATAAGAGTCCTGTCTGCTCTGTGTGCTGGCTGCCACAGCTCCAGGGTCCTAGAGCCTGCCTGCTGCCTGATGTAGCAGAGCTGAGATTGTTCTCAGTCTGCTCATTCCCTGTGCATAGACATCTATATATATGCACAGGGGATGTAGCAGAGAGGACATCACGTTTTGGACTGCGTCGGACGGAAGAGGATTTTTTTAATTAAAGATGGAGTCCCTAATGGCTTTTTTTTTATTTCTAATAAAAAATTTTCTCTGTGTTGTGTTTTTTTTTTAAACAATTTAATAGAAATTCATGGCGGTCATGTCTAATATGGGCTGTGACCGCCATAAATTTCGGGCTTAGGGCCAGCTGATAATACAAAGCTGGCCCTAACCTCTTTATTACCCAGCGTGCCACCGCCACCAGGGCCACTGGAAGAGCGGGGTTCAGCGCCAGAGGATGGCGCTTCAATGAACGCGCCATCTTCTGGGGCGGCTGTGGGCTGCAATTTGCAGCGGGGGTGCCCAGAAAGCTTGGGCATCCCTGCGCTGCGGATTCCAGCCCCCAGCTGCTTAGCTGTACCTGGCTAGACATAGAAATTGCGCGGAGCCCCACGCATTTTTTTTAAAATTATTTCATGAAATTCTGAGATTCTGACTCTGAGACTCTGACTCTGAGACTCTGACGCTCTGAGTGAGACTCTGATCTGAGACTCTGACTCTGAGACTCTGACTCTGTCTGAGGTAGACTCTGAATCTGAGACTCTGACTCTGAGACTCTGACTCTGAGACTCTGACTCTGAGACTCTGAGACTCTGAGACTCTGAACTCTGACTCTGACTCTGACTCTGAGACTCTGACTCTGAGACTCTGACTCTGAGACTCTGACTCTGACTCTGAGAGTCTGACTCTGAGACTCTGACTCTGACTCTGAGACTCTGACTCTGAGACTCTGAGACTCTGACTCTGAGACTTTTCTGAGACTCTGAGTCTGACTCTGACTCTGAACTCTGACTCTGAGACTCTGACTCTGAAATTCATGAAATAATTAAAAAAAAATGCGTGGGGTTCCGCGCAATTTTTATGTCTAGCCAGGTACAGCTAAGCAGCTGGGGGCTGGAATCCGCAGCGCAGGGATGCCCAAGCTTTCTGGGCACCCCCGCTTGCAAATTGCAGCCGCAGCCACCCCAGAAGATGGCGCGTTCATTGAAGCGCCATCCTCTGGTGCTGAACCCCGCTCTTCCAGCGGCCCTGGTGGCGGTGGCACGCTGGGTAATAAAGGGGTTAATACCAGCTTTGTTATACAAGCTGGTATTAAGCCCGAGATTCTTAATGTCAGGCCACGTTTGACCCGGCCACTAAGAATCTCCAATAAAGGGTTAAAAAAACACAGAGAAAAATTTTTATTTGAAATAAAAAAAAAAGCCATTAGGGACTCCATCTTTAATTAAAAAAATCCTCTTCCGTCCGACGTAGTCCAAAACGCGATGTCTTCTCTGCTACATCCCCTGTGCATAGATATAGATGTCTATGCACAGGGAATAAGCAGGCTGAGAACAATCTCAGCACTGCTACATCATGTCTGTGAGCAGGCGGGCTCTAGGACCCTGGAGCTGCACAGAGAAGACAGCTGGACTCGGCTCGCAATGTAACAGCAGTTATTTGCGAGTTTCCCTGCTATCACTGGCACAGTAGCCAAGTCTAATGCAAACAATGGCAATCCTAGTTTTGTCAGCATTTGCTATTGATTTGCATTGGACTCTGCGAGTATCGCGGGTACTCGCACGAGTACCGAGTCCTGCGAGTCCCTTACTACTCGCCGAGTAACTGAGTCCTAGAGAGTAGATTCGCCCATCCCTATGAGGGACCCAACAGTCAATCACAGACACCCACCCTGTGACAGCATCTGTGATAGGGTGTTGGGGCCTTCACAGATTAACTCACATCACAGTACTGTAAAAATAAATAAATAAAAATGACATAGCATTCCACTGTATTTTTCATTCTCAGCACAGATAAAGTGGACAGCTATGGACTGCCACCCCCAGGTGCCTGGTTTTACATTGGCTGGAAATCAAAATACAGGGAAGCCCGTTCATTTTTTTTATATTATTTAAAAGAATAATTTAAAAAAATGCGTGGGCTCCCGCAGTATGTTCATCGCCAGCCAGGTAAAACCAAACCACACTGGGTAATAAATGGGGTTAATATCAGCTTTGTATTCTCAGCTGGTACTGAGCCTGAAATTCATGGCATCACGCCAAATTAGACATGGCCACCATGAATTGCTAGTAAACAGTGAAAAAAAACAACACAGCGAAACATTTTTTTATTAGAAATAAAACAAAAACCAAATTTAGAGACTCCATCTTTATAAAAAAAAATCTTCAGTCCGACGTAGTCCACAGGCATGTCAGCTCTGCTTCATCACTCTATACAAACAAGAAAGGTTCAAACTCTGAATGGCATTCTGGAACGTGGCTCGTTATGACGTAAAGTTCACCGATCATGCTGAGAACTATAGAAGTCCTTTTGTAACCAGTTCTGAGCGAGCAAAGAACTTTGCAAAATCCACGGTGGCTTGTTCAGTGCTGATATGAGTCGGTGTGTTGCTGTCGTGTCTAGTGTATGGTGTTTCATCATACCTGTTGTACTATCCAGACTATCCGAAGCTGTAAGTCTCTTTCTAGTGAGGAAAGTGTATATTTAAGGTGCGATGAAAGCTGTACCTTCTGCTCGGTGTAACAATAACTGTGGCAAACATCTCCATGCTGTATGCCTTCCTGCTTGCAGTAGCGAAGTTCAAGGTTGGATCGCTGGTGGTATGCATAAGTTGATTTCTGTAAGGCATCTGGGCTGTCATCTTTTCTGGAATGCTGGTGGACGTGTGCTGGATCTTGCTGGTCTAGGTCAAATCCAAGAATGTTGCTGTTCTCTTATAACCAGGGTTCTCTACAGCTTCCAAGCACTCTGTTTTATCTATTGCAGCTGCTGTCTCTTTGTCTGTGGCGACAAATCCGATTACCAACAACAACGCGTATACCGCTGGCAGACCGGCAATAAAGTGGCAGCTCGGTCTCCTTCTGTGACAAGTGCATCATCGGTTTCTGAAGGAGAATGTGTAGATTTTTTAGAATCCTGGGGGGCGTCCACCCAGGCGTCAAGCATCAAGTCAACCAGACAGGAACCCTGTTCTCAAGGTCAGAGACTTTGCCAGAGATACAACATGCGGAGGAGGTTTCACAAAAAGAAAAAAACTAAAAGGTAATTAATTTATCTAATCATCATCTGACTGAGAACCAGATTTTTGTATTGTCTAGAGGTCTTTTTTTCGCCCCAACAGAGTGTCTTGACTGCTTCACAGTTGTGAAGGATTTGGAACTCTATGTACGTAAATTAGTTTACAAAAAATGTTCAGTGGGGTATCGACAACAGAGACTATACCAGATGAGAACATAGTACTTGGTGATTTAGATGCTTTGGCAGCCAATATGAAATGCCGATACATCTACACAGCCACACAAAACACTTCCAGCCCTTGTCAATTTGTCCTCAGATTGGAATATTTTTACAACTGGTGAAGCAGGACCGTCAAAAAGTCGGACGTGTGAGGACACAATCTCAATTTCAAACAGAGACAACCCTTGACATCTCTAAAAAGTATGAGAGATGTCGTAATTAAACCGGGTGACAAGGGTGGGAATGTGGTTATGTGGCTGGTGTGAATGTGTGAGAGAGAAGCCATTCGACAACTTACATCAGGCTGTTATAAGCGACTCCCATATAGTCCTTTGAAAAAGTTTAAAGAGGAGTGTCACGCTACCAAGGGCGGAACTGACTCGTGGACCCACTGCACCACAGTATAGTGTGGATGCGGATACCCAGAGAGAGAGCCGGAGACAAAAAGCAGGTTCGAAGATTTATTTAACAAAACAGGCAGGGAGGGAAACCCAGAGGAGAGCCACAGGACCGACACACCGGGAAGTCACCAAAGGAGCCCAAGACGAGTGACCCCTATACAGGGATTTCTCAATGACAGCTAAGGAGGTACTAGTGAGCCAGGAGCCTGCAAACCTACCCAAGGAGAGCAAGACAGATAATAGAGAGCACAAAACCAGGTAGCGGTGTCCGGGATCCTCCAGGAGTACAAGATACGGAATGGAAGACGGGGTCCACACGGAGCACAGGGGATCCGACTGCAGAAAAGAAACAAGCAGTAAGAACAGAGATAATAAATTGCAACAAGGCAGAAAGACCTGTGACTGGCAACTACTCAAACAAGAAGTTGCCCAGACACCGGTCTAAGGTTAAAATGAACATTAAATAGCCACCACCTCACAGCAATTGGCTGAGAGGTGGAGCCTGAAGAATTACAACGCTGACCCTTTAAGGCACAGCAGCAGAGTGCGCGCGTGCCATATGCCCGTCCCTAGAGTGCAAGGAGGAGGAAGCAGCAGCCCTGAACAATGAGGCAGGAAGGGAATAGGACACAGGAGCAAGGATGGTGCCGGTAACAGCGCGGGACCCCGGGGGACAGCGGCGGCTGACCGGGACCCGAACCCCCTGCCTCCTGACAGACCTCCACGCGGTCGCACACCGAGGGCAGGTGGGCAGCAAGGCAACAGGGCGCGAGGTGTCAGGGCGCGGGTCGCCCATGGTGACAAGGAGCTTTGTTCTCTCCTTGATGACGGCACTGAATCACACACCATTACACCAAAAATGCGAGACTCACTTCTACCGGAATGTCCAATAATGCCACCTTTTACCTTCTACCGAAGGTCACAAGGACCCCCTATCCCCTCCTGGGAGGCCTATAGGGGGTCTTTGTGAGCCCATCTGTCAGTTTGTCAATCATTATCTCCAGCCGTGTGTAAAGATGCCGCCCTCCTTTGTAGAAGACTCTACAGATGTACTGAGGAGACGTGGTGGCATTGTATTGGAAGAGGACATGTGATTGGTCAGCTGTGACGTGGAGTCCCTCTATACGTCCATCCGCCATGACCAGGGGGTTCAAGCCGCGGAATATTTTCTGAGTATGACAAATCTTGATAAAGTACTTGGTAAGTTCAATATTGAACTACTGAGATTTCTTTTACATCATCATTTTTTTTTTCAAGGACCACCCCTACCTACAGCTCCAGGGAACAGCTATGGGGGCAGCTTGCGCACCCTCATATGCTAACTTGTTCCTGGGGCTGTGGGAGAGGGATATGGTCCTTTAAACCCCTGGCCATGAGCATGCCTTTACATGGATGAGGTATATTGATGACATTCTTTTTGTATGGCAGGGCTCCACGTCACAGCTTGATGCCTTTCTGGGCCATTTAGATTTCAACGATCTGAATATCAAATTAACATGGAAGTACAGTTCCACTCAAATTGACTTCCTGGATGTGGCTATAATTAGATCACCAGAGGGCAGCTTGACTACAGATATTTATAGAAAAGAGACCTCGACTAATTCACTGCTACATTTCTCCTCAGCACATCCTATCCCTTTGAAAAGATCGATTCCCTATGGCCAATTTTTGAGGGCACGGAGAATCTGCTCCAATGATGCTGTCTTTATAAAGCAGGCTAAGGTTCTCAGTAGTAATTTCAGAAAAAGGGGTTACCTTACTGAAGTTATCCAGAGGGGTATCAACGGGCATCACGACAGGAGAGACAGAAGTTGTTGGTCCTGAGTGATAATAAAAAGAGAAAGATGGGTGAGAATACTGTAAGGTTTATCACCATCTTCAATTCAAGATGGAGGGACATTGTGGATTCTTTTGATAAACACTGGGATGTGTTGTTATCAGATAGTGATCTTGCTAGGTCACTTCCTGATCATCCTTCCATAACATGGCGTAGATCACCAAATTTGAGAAATTTGCTCCAGGGAGGCACATAGTGGCTTTTTGTTAACAAATCTATTTTTAACAGTAGGGGCCCCCCTTGGGGATCCTTTCCATGTGGCAATTGCTCTGTGTGTAGTTACATACCAAAGGCTTTTGATTTTTGGGACTCGAGTGACACTAGGAACTTTAAAATAGTGCATAATTTAACTTGTAATACACAGGCAGTGATTTATTTTGCCGTATGCCCCTGTAATCTTATCTATATTGGAATGACAAGAGCTCTAAAAGTACGAGATCAGGAACACCTTAGAGACATCAGGGGTTTTGCCAAGATTACCGAGGATGAACAATATGATAAACTGAAGACTATCCCAAAACATTTCAGGGATAAACACAAGTGTAATCCTAAGGGCTTGGTCTTTAGGGGTATAGGTAGAACCTATATGGGCTCTCGAGGAAGAGATGTTAAGAGGGTCCTGTTACAGAAGGAGACAAAGTGGATCACTCTTGAATACAGTGACTCCACTTGGCCTCAATGAAATGGTCAGCTTTCATGCTTTTCTATGAGACTAAAAATTTGTGACAAACCACTTTTAAAAGAAATAATTAAATATACTAGTCTGATTTTCATTATTTGTATTTTGTTCCCAGATTCATATTGTTTTGGATATATTGGTACATTGTCTGGCTTCGACACCATGTATTTGACAGAATTCTCCAGCCTGTATATCTGTGATGTGACAATGATCCAGAAGAAGGGAATAGAGATGAGCAATACTAAATGCTCGGGTGCTCGAAGCTCGGGCCGAGCATCCCAAGATACTCGTGTACTCGGCCCGAGCACCGAGCCCAATGTTATCCTATGGGAGACTCGAGTATTTTTCTGACATGACTCCCAGCAGTATGGAAAAATCCTAAAAATGTCACAAAATTATCAGAAAAGTGCTCAAATGACATGGGAACAGCATGGGGAAGACCCCTGGAAGCATTTCAGACCCCAAGGTCACTGATGTCAACATGTTGTTAGACTATTACGCCACTTTTACGGACTGTCAAGAAAATGTTACAAAATGAAACCAAAATGGATTTTCATGGAAAAAATATTAAGGGCTCATACCCACTTGTGAGAGAGTTGGTGTATGTTAATTTAAAAAAAAAAAAATCTTTCATATAATCCAAAAAACTGTGTGGCACTCTGATGCCCCTGGATAGATGTGTGCATGAGAGCCTCTTTAAATAATGTGTCCATTTTAAGCAAGTGGGTCTTGTAGTATTGCCCTAGGCAGGGAAGCCAAAGGTTGGGAGGCACCAAGATGCCCTGGATAGAGGCGTGCATGAGAGCCTCTTTAAATAATGTGCCCATTTTAAGCAAGTAGGTCTTTTGAAGTATTGCCTTGGCAGGGCTGCTAAACATTGGGAGGCACCACAATGCCCCTGAGAAGAGACGTACATGAAGTCCTCTTTATATAATGTGCCCATTTTAATGAAGTGGGTCTTTTGAAGTATTGCGCTAGGCAGGGAAGCCAAAAATTGTGTCGCACTCTGATGCCTATGGATAGAGGCGTGCATGAGGGCCTCTTTAAATATCGTGCCCATTATAAGGAAGTGGGTCTTTTGTAGTATTGCCCTAGGAAGGGCTGCCAAAAATTGGGAGGCATTGCGATGCCCCTGGGAAGAAACATGGATGAGAGCCTCTCAAAATTGTTCCCATTACAAAGGAGCAGGTCTCCTGTAGTTGTAATGCCCATTCTGTAAGCATGGACTAAAACATTTACCCCTAGGGGGTATACATGAAACTAATGCCTAACTTTTGAATGGTTAGGGTAATCATCATCATAAATATGATGTAAAAAAATTATGGTTTTGTGGCATCATGAACCACGGTTACACTGATCATATGATGGTGGCGGATGAGGAGAAGGAGGAGCAGTACAGCAAGTAGCCAAAGACATGAAGTGTGTATCAATGTGTGGGTGTGCGGAGGTGCATGGCAATCTACCGGCACAAAATTTTAATTCCGCTATCATTTGGTGGTGGTGTGGTGAAGTCAGGCCCAATCCAACCCTTGTTCATCTTGATCAAAGTCAGCCTGTCAGCATTTTCAGTTGACAGGCGGGTGCGTTCATCTGTAATGATTCCACCTGCGGCACTAAAAACACGCTCTGACAAAACGCTAACGGCAGGGCACGCCAGGACTTCCAAAGCATAGAGAGCCAATTCCTGCCACGTGTCCAGCTTGTATACCCAATAATTATAAGGCACAGAGGAGTCTAGGAGCACTTTAGTACGATCGACAAGGTACTCCCTCAGCATCTTGGCAAACTTTGCAGTCCTTGTGACACTACCCCGCACCTCAGCGCCTGTGGTACGGGAGGTGCTGAGAAAAGTGTCCCAGATCTTTGAGAGTGTTCCCCTACCTCTGCTGGATTGGACTTGTGCCTCTCTCGGCCGGATGCCTTGGTTGTCCACTGAATCGTGACCTCTGCCGCTAGTGTTTTCAGAAGGTAATTTTTTGACTAATTCCGCGACTATGGCCTTCTGGTACTGCAGTATTTTTGTAGACCTCTCCGCCTAGGGAATAAGAGAAATAAAGTTCTCTTTGTAGCATGGATCTAAAAGTGTCACCAACCAGTAATGAGTGTCCACCAAGATCTTGATATAGTGAGGGTAACGAGACAGGCAGCGTAACAAAGTCAGCCATGTGTGCCAGACTGAACAGGCAAAACTTCAGGGTCCTCACCAACAGCATGACTGGCCATGCTGACCTCATCCTCCTCCTCTCCCCTGTCCTCAGACCGTCGGTTCAGCGTGGATGGCCAGACGGTTGTGCATGTATTACCGTCAATTCCGCATGAAAGTAGCTCTATTTCTTCATTCTCCTCCTCCTCGCCATAGTCCTCCAATGCACGTTGGATGAGATGAGGCTGGCTGTGTGTAACCACCCAGTACGGTTTCTTACTGCAACTCATCGTGCTCCGCCTGCAATGCATCGTCTTTGATTTTGAGCAGAGAGCGTTTTAGAAGACAGAGAAGCGGGATGGCTAATGATGGCGTTATCACCGCTCACCATCTTGGTGGAGTCCTCAATGTTTTGGAGGACGGAACATATGTCGGACATCCATGTCCACTCCTGAGGTGTTATGTGTGGAATTTGAACTGTATACTGACGGCCTAGTTGATGCTGGTACTCAACAACTGCCCTCTGCTGCTCACAAATCCTGACCAACATGTGCAGTGTGGAATTCCAACGCATGGGGACATCACACAACAGTCTGTGAGCCGGAAGCTGCAAACGCTGCTGAAAGCCAGCAAGGCTTGCAGAAGCAGTAGGTGACTTTCTGAAGTTTGCGCACAGGTGGCGTACTTTGACAGAGCAGATCAGACAGCTCCGGGTAGGATTTAATAAACCACTGAACCACTAGGTTAAGCACATGAGCCACGCATGGAACATGTGTCAGCTCGCCTCGCCTCAGAGCTGCCACAAGGTTCCGGCCATTGTCACACACACCATGCTGGCTGTAGGTTCAGAGGTGTGAGCCAGTGATCTGCCTGCTGTTTCAGAGCTGTCCACAACTCTTCAGCGTTGTGGGGTTTGTCACCTATGCATATTGGCTTCAGCACAGCCTGTTGCCGCTAAGCCGAGGCAGTGCTTCCAGCTTCGGACTGGTGTGGAGAGTGAAGTGGAGGAAGAGGAGGCTGCGGAGCATGACGTGCCAGCGCTGTACACTGTAGGTGAAACCCTGAGTGAGTTAGGGCCTGCAATCCTTGGTGTCAGAAGGACGTGTTCCGTCCCAAGGTCAGACTGGGTCCCGGCTTCCAGAATATTAACCCAGTGTGCCGTCAGCGAGATGTACCTGCCCTACCCACAAGCACTTGTCCACGTGTCCGTGGTTAGGTGGACTTTGCCGGAAACTGCGTTGTTAAGGGCACGTATGATGTTTTGTGACACGTGCTTATGTAATGCGGGGACGGCACACCAGGAAAAATAGTGGCGGCTGGGGACCGAGTAACATGGGACAGCCGCTGCCATCAGGTTGTGGAATGCTTCTGTCTCCACCAGCCTAAAAGGCAACATTTCTAGCGCAAGCAGTCGCGAAATGTGTGCATTTAGAACTGTGGCATGTGGGGCGTTGGCAGCGTACCAAACTGAAGGCCACTTTACACACACCAACTTATCTGTCCATCTTCTGAACAACTCACTGGTTGCAGTGTAATCATGGACACATTGTTACATTTGTACACAGCCACAAAATGGAGCAATGTGTCCATGATTTCACTGCAACCAGTAAGTTGTTCAGAAGTTGGACAGATAAGTTGGTGTGTGTAAAGTGGCCATGACTGGAAGCATTATCCGCTATCCAACTAACAACCTGTTGACACTGGTCTTGGTTTAATAGTGGAGTACTGCTGCGTTCACCTAGAAATTGGAACAAGAAAGTCGAGTGAGATGATGTGGGGGTTTGTCGTGGCGCAATTCGAGCTTGCACACGGGCTCGGCCTCTGCCTGCACCACCATTTACATCCAGTTCCTTGTCCCTTGCCACCGGACTTGCGCATTTTCAATATTGTGCTGACTGTATACAGCTAAATGAGTGCAGACAAGAGTTGGTATTTAGTACGAGTCTTTTGGCGCATCCTAATTTACACTGCAACCTACAGTAGCAGCACGAAGATGCTAAATTTGTGCAGACAAGAGTTGGTTTTTAGCACGAGTCTTTCGGCGTATCCTAATTTGAGCTAAAAACTACTCTTGCCTATAGTGAGTTAATTAATCCCTAAAAGCACTGTTTTGGGATAGATGGATGAGATTTGCAGCCTGTACACCAGCCCCAGATGTTATACAGGCTGGTATACTGGCACAACGAAGTTTGCTATATACCCTGTTTCCCTGCCTGCCTGTATACAACTCTATTAGCCCTCAGAAGGACTGTTGTGGTAATTAGACTGTCAGCGCTGTGCCTACACTAGCTGAAAGGCCAGAAATCTGTCCCTCAATCAGCAGCAGCTCTCCCTACACTGACTGTCTAATGGAGCAGAGTGACAAGCACAACGTGGTCAGGTCTTATAAAGACCTGATGACGCTGTGCGACCAGCCAATCACTGTAATGTCACAACCAACATGGCTGTGGCATTACAGTCTGTCAGCCAATCCCTCATGCGGGCTGACTCTGAAAAGAGTGCCAACATGCATGGAGGTGGACCCCGAGAATAGCAAGAGTATCGCGAGATTACTCGGTACTCGCCGAGTACCGAGATATTCGTGCGAGTACAGAGTAGTGACAAGCATATTCGCTCATCTCTATTGAAGATGAGGAGTCATCTACATCAACTGGCACATCCAGCCATATCAAATCCTGAATTGGTAAATCTTGCAGCTGCAAAAGACTGTACATCCTCTGGTTGTTGATCGGCTTCATCGTCAGATGTTTCAGAGACCAGAGGAAGTGAGGAAAATACTAGCCAAACAGATGAAGACAGGTCAAGGTCAGTTAGTGTGTGTAACTTTCTCTCATCATGCATTGCATACATTATTATATATATATAATTTTATTTATATTTATTTATTATGTATATACTCACACTAGCTGTACTACCCGGCTACACCTGGGTTAATAAATAACTGTTACTATAACAAAATAGAATTTGAAAATGTCATATTAATGACCTGTAGGAAAATAGAAGCTGAGCTGTGATTGGTTGCTATAGGCAGCCTGATAAATCTCCAGCCAACAGTAAACCCTCCCCCTGGCCGGGTAGTATATGTTACCTCACATATACACATAATAGATAGCTCATGTGACTGACATCTGCCTTAATTCCCTATATGGCACGTGTTGTACATTGGCTGTTTTAATCAGATGTTTATTTTTGGAACTTAAAGATAGCACACGTATGAGGCGAGTTGTGTGAGGCGATTTGTGCACATCTGTCTGTCTGTGTGGTGTGTGTTTCCCTGTGGGGTGAGTGCATGTGTTCCTATAGGGTGTGCATGTGTGTAAGTCCCTGTGGGGTGGGGGGTCTATGTGGTGTGTGTCTCTCTCTGTGGTGTGTGTGTTCGGGTGCGTGGTGAGTATCCAATGTTGGTGCTGCACCTTAGCGACTATACACTTGCTTTTACTCTTTGTGTGTATGTGGTGTGTATACATGTCCCCGTGCGTGGTGAATATCCCATGTTGGGGTCCCACCTTAGTGACTGTATGCTGGTATATGCTGTTAGTCTTTGGCGCTGTCATTAAGCCCCTCTCATTCACAACTGTCAACTGGTAACTGTCACTTTTTCCCCATTAGGTAGATAGGGGCAAAATTGTTTGGTGAACTGGAATGTGCAGGGTTAAAATTTCGCCTCACAACATAGCCTATGACCCTCTCGGGGTCCAGACGTGTGACTGTGCAAAATTTTGTGGCTGTAGTTGCGATGGTGTAAATGCCAATCCCGGACATACACACATTCAGGTTTATATATTAGATATGCTATATCTAACAATACCAACAATATTTATCTGGGTCACTTAATATCATATCCCACGACTTTACAGCCCTTACAAAGTAATTTTTTCTCTTATTTTAGTCCATAAATTTCCCTTCCATTGCAGCCATAAAACAGGATGCCAAAAAAGTGCCCTAGAAACACACAGCTCTGTGGGGCACACAGCTTTGGCGGGGCATACTGAAATGCACTGCCATTACTATCTTCATCTGTGGGACTGTAGAGGATCATGTGCTAGCTTTACCCATGGATAAACGTTTATACGCAGCATCCACTGCTGAATGCTGGCTGCTCTTTAGAACACAAAGCAAAGTGCCGCTGCCAGTCAGCACTGGGGTCCACAGAAATCGGGTCTGGGACACAGAAATGTTTACCACCCCTGACAACAGTGAGTGGAACCCCCAGCTGTCAAGGTCTCCAACTTTTTCCTAGATTCTGCCACTGGGTGAGGGGCCTGTGAATGCATTGGCACAGGGAACTCCAGACTCACAGGCCCCATAGTAGCCGCATAGTCTCCTGCCATTGGCAGGACAGCAATATATATAAACACACAACACACACACACTATTTTTCTCAAAGTTTTAATTTGGTTCCAATCTGACCTGTTCTTTCCTCCAAATTTGTAGGATGCCAAGCCAGAAATGGACTGTTGACAAGAGGATCAAAATGAAAGATGCAGGTTTTTATAAATCGCCATCCTTTGTCTGATCCAATAATAAAAGGTTTTTCCTCTTATTTGCAGAACCATTGCAAGTTGGAAAGTTACAAATTGTTGAAGATGTGTCGATGTTTCTATACTTTATGAACAATTGTCGTGTGAGCCTCAACTTTGCAACAAAGATTGAAAACACCCATTTATTTTTCAAAAAGCTGCAAGATCTTGGCCTGTGCAACCGAACGGTCACCAACAACATTAAGAACGTCCGGAAATTTGTACACTATATACTGTTTGCGACCAGTTTAAACGATAAAAATGAAAAACTCTTCAAGGCCACGAAGTATTTTTATGTGACTGCGGACATCCAGAAGAAATTTTCCAAGGGAGTTGCAAAAGATGTCAGTAAAAAGTATGTCAGTAATATTTATCCTTACAGGGATATGCACAATTATTATTTATTTTTATTTTTTTTATTTCTCTCCCTCCAGGATTTTTCACCAATGACTTAACAATAGGCCTTACCTAACAGTCACATTTATTAATCTTTCGCTTAGGTACCTGGAGTTGCATAAATTGGACAAAACACCTCAGCAATGTCGAGAGATCCTGTCCATCGCAAAGCCAACTTTTTTGCAATCCATCAAGGATGTCCAAAGAGGAACCCGAAATGAAGTGCATCAGTTGGAGATACTAAATTATCTTGAGGCATTAATCATACTAAAGTAAGTGCTTACAAAGATCAGGAATTGTCAGAAACATGGCCGTAAGTAACAAGCAACTCCACATTATTGTTATTTAAAACCACATGTCTAGCTAACTTTCCCATGTCTTGACTCACAGGTTTCTGAGTGGACAGAGAGGATGCTATTAGTTAAATCCCTTAAGACTGCTGCCCACCAAGTAGCCTGTTTTGTGCTTACTAAAGAAGAAATGGTAAGATGTTTCTGTCACTACGACAGCATCCATATTAGAGAGAAATCTGTTAGTTGTCATGACTTCAACCCGTAGGATTAGTGGCACAGTCCCTTTCAGTAGATCCTCTCTTTAACCAGATTTCACAGAACAACTTGGTGCTAAATCCTCCGATAGGCGTGTGGAGAGTATTTTCCTGCAGTATCCAGGATGCTAAATTATAGTATCGATGTCCAGGATAGTGCATTTTCTTAACAAGAATGCATGTTGCAACAGCCTCTAAGATGCATTATCAGTAGTATATATATATGCTCTCCCTTAGCACAGTTGTTCTGCACTTATAGTTTTCTATTATACCTACCATTCATTTTATGTCAGAATATAAAGTCACCTCACACCAAACATTTATATTGTGTAGTCCCTCTCATGCTCTTAAATCCAACTGAGGCAGAGGAGAGGCACCACCCTTTTAGTCTGTAGGTTTCCCTCTCTTTGTCACTTAGGTCCCTCTCTCACGTTGGTGCTGTCATTGGCTCCAGCAATTAATTTAGTCTTTTTCAAATTTTCTTACCTTAAGATTGAAGGGCTCAACTCAATCTTTAGTAAGTAGTTTACTGTTTTTTGTTTGGTTTGTTTACAGTGGTTTAAGGTCCACTTTAAAAAAGTGAGACGGGTGCTGGCCAAACAAGACAGTCCAGATACTTTTTCTGGTAGTGGTCAAGGTCATTGGATATATTATGCATGTGTTTTCCTGTAGTCGATAAGAATGCAAATCTTAAAAAAGTCAAAAATCTTACATTAATGATGCTGGGCCATGTATTTATGATCTACTCTATTCCTATCTAGGTACAAACTTAAATCCATCTCTGACATGTTTTTCTTGCCACCTGACTAGACATGGACCGTGTCACATTTAACAGAGAGAGAGGTATGTTTTCAAAATACCGCAGTCATTCCAACATGACAGCAGAGAGGAATTACAGAGAAAGAACTTTAGGAGACCTTTGCGAAGCATACACACTGGTCTTGGCAGCAGGGACAGCATCGGAAAATCAACCTCAACCCAGCAGCTCAAGGTAATTTATTGCAAACAGAATATTACATTTTAACAACAGTTAGTTGAAATAGGAGATCATAACTGTTTGCTCCCTTCTGCTTCTCTAGGGACGATAGAAATTGAGTAGAGGAGCAAATGGTCCAGGAAGCTGAAGAAAAAAGTGCCCAGGGTTAAAGAGAGTTCCTTGGTGTGTCACATTTAAGTAGTAGGACTCCAAGGTGGGTCATATC
This sequence comes from Allobates femoralis, assembly GCA_033576535.1. Classification (NCBI taxonomy): domain Eukaryota; kingdom Metazoa; phylum Chordata; class Amphibia; order Anura; family Aromobatidae; genus Allobates; species Allobates femoralis. Next base: position 487,502,477 of record JARQOC010000001.1, read on the forward strand.
ATTAAATTAGTAGGAGTTAGTAGGAGTTTGAAAATTACCGATGTGCGGGTGTCAGTAGGTTCCGGTAACTCCGGATCTGTAAATCTGATTGAAAAGTTGCAAGGTAGTTCTTGTAGTCGTAAAATTCCTCTACACACCCTAGACATTTGGGGTCAATGGCTTTTTCCCCATGAAGAGCAACAGCCCAAAAACCGTGAAACCATTAATTGGTGGTATCTTGTGGCCATTTTTCAGTAACACATTTTTTCTTGTTTCATTCTGACCCCTGTTTCCATGGTGCAGAAGAGCCTCTGTCCCCAAACTTTCAAGGTAAGTAGAGGACTTCCAGGACAACATGGTCAATAGAGAAGTGCTGCATATCTCCAAGACTTTGGGCACCAGCATTGTGTTAAATACCACTATGTGCATAATTATCATCAAGTGCGAATTATTGAGACAAGACGGAAAAATATATATAAAAATTATCTTCTTAGTTTAATTGGTATTAAAATAGCCAATAATTAAACTTAAAGTATAATGTTCAAATAGTTACAAAAAGATAATCTACGTATTCTTCTTTGTGGCAATCCATGGGTATTGGGTCATTCATCTCACCAAGACTTCTGATCAGTTCTTGTCCTTCATGATAAGCCTGTTACGTGTCTCCGATGGTCAGCCTGGAGTGCCAAGTCCCCCGCAGGGAGCGCCCACACCCATGGTACAGCTCATTCTTATTGAGTGACAGCGACATACATTATTACTATACATGAGATACTTCTAGACACTTCTGGGATGATGCAATCTCTTATTTGTATAGCCTGTATATATTGCAGCTATGTATGGCCATATCACATGTACAGTCCATGTCAGCAATAAGTATATACGTTACAAATATCAGCAGATCAATATATGAATAAATTAATATACTATTACTTTGACAATTATACCTAGTATTTAAAGTAAATATTAATGAAAATATTCATTTTCTTACACATTGATCAAAGCTCGGTACCATAGGTCTTACTCAAATGCTGAAAAGTAGCTCTCATAGCGCTGAAAGTCCTCTACATAGCTTGTGATGTTATGGTCAATGACTTGTTCTTCCAAGCACCCTCAGCCCAATAACTGGCAAAGCGCTCTCAGTAGCGCCACTTGTAAACAGTTTGCGGAACGGTATATTACAGCCGTTTATTGCTGTTATCTCCATCACAGAAAGTGCCTCAGTCCCCAAAAATTTATGATAAATAGAAGATGTGTATAGCATGTCTGCTTGTAGAACTGGATATCATCTCCCATTCACACTTAGGTTGGATATGACCGAGGTCGGAGTGGTATACCTTGACAGAGGATATCATAGCAAAGTGCCTAGAAAATGTAATATTATTTATACAAGGCGGAAAGCACTAATCGAACCTAGAGTCAGAAAAAGGTCCATGAAGACAGGGATGCAGTTGAGGAAAAGGAAACAGCCCCGGTCATTGGTGAATACACTCACTGACATGGTCTTAAAAATGTTTATTGTTCGGTTTTAACATATGTATTCCTCTTTCCCTTGATTTCTTCTTAATATCTTTAGTCTTCGATAGTTCCGGTCTTGTTAAACGCCTCTTACTTTCTTTCCAAGCCGAACACTAAAGTTTTTGAATGCATGTTTTATTTTTTTTCTGTTCCAGTTTGTTCTACAATTCAAGGTAAACAGGACCCTCGAAGAAATGGAAGATAATTTTCTTTATTATAAACATTTGTAGTGTGTGTGTTAAAGAGATTCTGTCAACAGGATTTTAGTCATCTCATCTGAGCACACCATAATGTGGAAACAGAGATCCCGATTCCAATGATGTATCAGTTACTAGGCAGCTCAGTGTAGTTTCCATAAAATCACTGTTAAATCATCTGGATGTTAACATTAGAGGACTACCCAAATAGTCCAGTCATACTTCAAAGCTGCCCATTCTGCAGAAGAGAAAACAGTAATTTTTATCATAATGACAGCAAGGAGTTCAATAGGTGACATCGCTGGAATCAGGATTTCTACCTCTCCATTATGCTGCTGTCAGATGGGACACTGTCACCAGGTTTGACATCCCTTTAATAACTTTATTTTACAGATAAAAATAAGCGGAAGTCATAGCTATGATGAAACAATCTGATAATTGTTCAAATGGCACAATCATTTACTACCGTCAGGTTTCTGAGCCAGTCTAATGCTTGGTCAGTATTACTAGATTTCATAATAATTAAAGGTCAGGTAGCCATAAAAGTGCTCCTGCTAGTCAGAGCACTGAAGTTGCAGCAGAGAAGATGAATCAGTAAGTAACCACAAAGCTACACAGTGTTTGAACACAACACTTGTGTATCTTTTAAGGATCTTGCTGCTATAGGATGCTTACTGACCATTAAAGTGAATGATCAGGAACATCTTTACACTACAGGACCCTTGAAAAACATGCAAGTGTTTTATGGGATGATTTGTTAGGCTATCAACAATCACACAGGGCCACAGCCCCCTCCACAAGGCTAATGTGGCCCTTTGCAAAGGGTCAAGACCCTCCCGCAAGGAAATTGGCCTTTCTACAGGGCCATACGCACCTTCACCTCTCTCCACAGGGCCATAGGTCCCTTCCATTGCGTCACAGGCCTTTGCCCTACGCCCACAACTTCCTCTGGCTCTTTCAAAAGGGGCACAGCCTCTACTACAGGGCAACAGCCTCCTCCACAAGGACGATATCCCTTTGCAAAGAGCCACAGGTCCCTTCCGCAGGGCTATAACCCCCTCCAGCTCTTTTGTTGCAAAAGGGCAACATTATGGTCTGTGGAGAGTCAATCTGTTTTGTAGTTCAGCAACATTAGAGTCAACCCTGTTGCAGATCAGACGCAAAGCTTTAAAATTTAGATGTTTTCTGTAAAGGACTTCATAAGCCCCCCATCTTACTCCAGAGCCCTCCACAGGCCCCTCCAGCCCACTCCACAGGACCCTTCCACTGTGTCATAGGCCTATCCATAAGGCCACAACCCCCTCTTTCTTTCTCAACAAGGACAAAGGCTCCTACTACAGGGCAACAGACCCCTCCACAAAGCCAATGGCCCTTCGCAAAGGTCACTAGTCCTTTCTGCATGGCAATAGGCCTTTCCACAGTGCCACAGCCCGCTCAGTGTCTCTCAACAGGGACACAGGCTCCGTTTACAGGGCAATAGGGTGCTCTAGAGGGCCACAGACCTCTCTACAGGGTTGTAAGGCCTATTCATAAAGCCAAAACCCCCTTCAGCTCTCTCCACAGGACCACAGACTCCTACCACACTGTAACCCCTATCAGCTCCTTTATCAGGGCCACAGACTCCTCCACCCCCCTTTAATCAGTGAAAAGGGCTCTTTTAAATGACATAGCGACCATTGGTCAACTCGAGAAAAGGCACCTGATAAACATAGCATAATGTACTTTTTTTTTTTCTCGCCACAGGTTGAATCCTTACACGTAAAAGGAGCTTGGCATAGCAGGTCATGCAAGAAAACTTATGCTTGGGCCAAAAATAGGTGACATTTACTCTATTTTATTTAGTGAAAGAAATTAGAAAAGTATCGTGGTTTTTCCTTTTGCCTCTCTAGTATACTTCTGGGGTATTAGGACATCACAAGAGTATTCTGACATCATAATGGGGTATTACAGAAAAATGGGGTACTATGACATCATAGTGGGGTATACTGATATCAAGGGGGAATTTTAATACTTTTGTGATATCACTTTGGGTATTTTGACATCAAAATGAGGTATTACTTCACAATGGGTTATTACAGCATCATAGTGGGGTACAATGACATCAAAATTGGGGATTATGACCTCATAGTGGGATATTTAAAAACATTAAGGGCGACAGCTGGCTATTGTCCTAGAAGTCACTTTAGAAAAAGATGAGGGCAGGCTCAACTTCTGATGGTGAGGGCTTGCTATGGGTTCTGCAAGTCCCTTGTAGCCAGCCTTCATCATTATAAAGAAATAAAGAGGGTGAAAACTGGATAGAGAACATCATGGGCACTTGGATAGCCGGCTCTCACTATTTTATGATCTAGTCTGATGGTGAGCGCTTGCCATGGATGGTCTTTGAGGACCTGTAGCCAGCAGTCACCCATCCTGAGGGTGACAGCTGGCTACTGAAGGTTCTAGATTACCCTGTACCTGGCTCTCACTGAGATGTTATGACATAACAATGAGGAAATATTCAGTCAGCAATGACGACATGAGCACAAGAGGAGGCCTGTCTCACTAATGCAAAACAGATACTTGTCCGAATGAATAAACCCAAAACAAGATAAGTGAGAGTGAAAGGAGCAACTGCGAGCATAAAGCGCAATAAACCAACGTGCCGCAATAAGAGAGCAACAATAAAAACGGAAGTATAGAGCGCAATAAAAATGCGATCAACAATGAGAGCTATAAGAGCGCAATAAACAACATGTGAGGCTATGGATAGAGCACAATAAACAATGGAAGCAATAGAGATGAAGCTAAAGAGAGCGCAATAAAAGCGCAACAAACAATGATGAGCTATAGAGCGCAATAAAAAAAGGCGAGCTATAGAGCGCAATAATCAATGGCGAGCTATAGAGCGCAACAAGAGCACAACAAAGCGCAATAAGCAATGAAGTGGTACAGAGTGCGATAAGAGCGCGATAAACAATAGAGAGCTGTGGAGCACCATAAGAGCACAATAAACAATGGCAAGTTATAGAGCTCCATAAGAGCGCAATAGAGAATGGCAAACTATAGAGCATAGAAGCGCGATAAGAGCACGATAAACAATGTCGAGTGATGGCGAGCTGTAGAGTGCAATAAGCGAGCAATAAATGGCAAGTTATAGAGCTCCATAAGAACGTGATAAACAATGGTGAGTGATGGCGAGCGCAATAATAGCGCGATACACAATGGGAAGCTATAGAGCATAAGAGCGCGATAAGAGCACAATAAACAATGGCGCGCTATCGAGCGCAAAGGGAGCCCAACAAGAGCGCGATAAACAATGGTGAGCTATAGAGTGTGATAAGAGCACAATAAACAAGGCAAGTTATACAGCTCCTTAAGAGCATGATAAACAATGGTGAGTGATGGCTAGCTATAGAGCGTAATAAGGGGTCAATAAGAACGCAATAAACAATGACGAGCTATAGAGCGCAATAATAGCACAATAAGAGCGCAATAAACAATGGCGAGCTATAAAGCGCAATAGGAGTGCAATAGGATTGCAATAAACAATGGCGAGTGATTGTAAGCTATAGAGCACAATAAACAATGGCAAGCTATAGAGCGCAACAAACAATGGCGAGCTATAGAGCACAACAAACAATGACGGCTATAGAGCATAAGAAAGCGATAAGAGCACGATAAACAATGGGAGTGATGGCGAATGAAGTAGAGCGCAACAAGAGCATTGATAAATAGCGAGCTATAGAGCGCAATAAGAGCGCATTAAACAATGCAAGTGTGCGATGAGTAGAGCGCACAAGAGGCAATAAACAATGCGAATGCATAGTAGAGCACAACAAGAGCGCAATAAACTATTTTTTCTCTGATTATTGAACCGTTGGCTGAGGCGGTCAGGGCAGATCCTGGCATCTTTGGTTATGTGATTGGAGGCTCTGTTCATAAAATAGGCCTCTATGCTGACGAATATAATTATAGCATGCACCAAGGTGGAGTCTTCTCTTGGGGCGGTGATGGCGCTATTGAGCAGGTTCTCTGCCCTCTCCCTATACAAGCTGAATGCGGGGAAGTCGCTTAGCTTCCCGATTGGCATTCCCCAGAGGATGGCGGAAACACTAAAAGACCCGTTTCCCCTTTGTGTGGAGGGAGGAGGGGATCCCGTATTTGGGGATTACCCTCACCTCATCTGCTAAATTGGTATCAGTCAATGTGGATAAGTTATTGTCCACCTTGGCGAAGGATATTGCAACTCATCCTCTGGGGGGCCTTTCCTGGGTGGCCCGCATCCATGCTTTCAAAATGTTTCTCCTCCCTAAGATTCTGTATGTTTTTAGGAACCTCCCCTTGCTCATCCCCAAATATCTATTGGCCCGTATCCAGAGGGTGGTTCATCGATATATCTGGGCGGGTGGACGTGCTAGGGTCTCGGGGAAAATCATGTTCTTACCCTATAGCAGCGGAGGTATGGGTGTCCCTAACATAGCTGCATATCATAGGGCCTCGCTGCTGCAGTGTGCTAAGTTTTGGTGGTCCTCGGATGACCCCCCGGTCTGGCTGGGGATGGAGACTGCAGCTTTGGGTGGGGGCTCCCTGCATCTCCTACTTGAGGTGGAGTGCCTGGCTCCCACGACGCTGGCAATGCCTTTCCCGACAATGGATTCGCTGGTGAGGTGCTGGAGGGAGGCGTGGGAGGATGGATCCGCCTGTCCCCTGGGCAGATCTCCATTGAATCTTTAGCTCTCCATATTGATTTTCTCAACCTCTCTCCCTGGGTCAGAGCGGGGATCCGCTCGTGTGGGATGTCATGGAGGGGGGTAGACTCCTTCCCTTTCCTGCCCTCTCCGGGCGTTTCCCTGGGATTGCTGCCTCATTTTACCAATACACACAAATTGCCCACTTTATGCGCAACATCACTTGGTCCAGCCCCCCCCGGTCCCCCCTAGAGGCCTCTGTCTTCCAGAGATTCATTCTTTCTGGCGGCGGCCGCAGAGGCTTTCGGGATTCTATCGGCAAATGAATGCAGAGCTTTTTCCGCTCAAGCCTAGCTATATGAGGCGTTGGGAGGAGGACCTGGATTTCCAGGCCTCAGTGGAGGACTGGTGTGCAGGTCTTAGAGCACTTCAAAAGGCATCTCGATGTGTCAACCACTTAGAGATTCTTAAAAAAATTCATATGCGCTGGTACTATACTCGATGAAACTGTCTCGTTTCTCTCCTGATCGCATCCCCTCTCTGTTGGCGGGGATGCGGCCTACAAGGTTCTCTGGCTCATATGTGGTGGCTATGCCTAAAATAACTCCTTTCTGGTCTGTTGTTGCGGCACTCCTGAGGGTCCTAACCGGCTTGAGTTGCCGACTCTCACCTCAATTGGCGCTGCTTCATGTTGGAATTCAACTGTTCCCAAAAGACTCTCATGCACTAGTCTCTAATGTCCTTACAGCGGCCAGACTCTCCTTGGCAGCCAACTGGAGAGCTCCTGACCCCCCCAAACTGACGGACGTTTATGCCCGCCTGAATAGTATTTTCCATCATGAATATTGCCTGGCCCTGGATCTTTCTGCAAGAACTCGAGCTAAAATTGACTGGGCAGCCTGGATGAGGCACCCATCTGCGGTCCCTTTGGTATTCTAAGCCTACACCTGCCGGAGGTGTCCGTTCCCTAGTGCCTACCTACTCTCACTATTCTGCAGTGGAGCCCACCTTCCTTTCCCTCCTTCCCCTTCCCCTCTTTCCCACCTTGCTCTCCCCTCTGACTCTCCTCCTCCCCCCCCCCCACCTGCTATGTATGTCTTTTGTATAATGTTTTTTTTTGGGGACGCAATTGCTGCGTTGTCCCGTTTTTTTTTTTTTTTGTTTTTTTTTGATGCAATAAATTTTTATTGAATTATAACACAAACAGAAAACAAAGAGCGCAATAAACAATAATGAGCTATAGAGCGCAACAAACAATGACAAGCTATAGAGCGCAATAAAAGCGCAATAAACAATGACGAGCTATAGAGCGCAAGTACAGCGCAACAATGACGAGCTATAGAGCGCAATAAAAGTGCAAAAAGAGCGCAATAAACAATGACAAGCTATAGAGCGCAATAAGAGCGCAATAAGAGCGCAATAAGCAATGACGAGCTATAGAGCGCAATAAGAGCGCAATAAGCAATGACGAGCTATAGAGCGCAATAAACATGGAGCTCTATAACTTGCCATTAAGAGCACAACAAACAATGGTGAGTGATGGTGAGCGCAATAGACAATGGCAAGCTATAGAGCATAAGAGCGTGATAAGAGCACGATAAACAATGGCGAGTGATTGTAAGCTATAGAGCACAATAAAAAATGGCAAGCTATAGAGTGCCATAAGAGTGCCATAAGAGCGCGATAAACAATGACGAGCTATAGAGCGCAATAAGAGCGCAATAAACAATGACGAGCTATAGAGCGCAAGAAAAGCACAATAAACAATGACGAGCTATAGAGCGCAAGAAAAGCGCAACAATGACGAGCTATAGAGCTCAAGAAAAGCGCAACAAACAATGACGAGCTATAGAGCGCAAGAAAAGCGCAATAAGAGCGCAATAAACAATGGCAAGCTATAGAGCGCAATAAATGACGCGCAATAAGAAGGCAATAAACAATGACAAGCTATAGAGCGCAATAAACAATGGCAAGCTATAAAGCGCAATAAGAGCGCAACAAGAGCACAATAAACAATGACAAGCTATAGAGCGCAATAAAAGCGCAACAAGAGCACAATAAACAATGACAAGCTATAGAGCGCAATAAACAATGACAAGCTATAGAGCGCAATAAAATCGCAACAAGAGCGCAACAAACAATGACAAGCTACAGAGCGCAATAAAAGCGCAACAAGAGCGCACTAAACAATGATGAGCTATAGAGCGCAATAGGAGCGCAATAGGAGCGCAATAAACAATGACAAGCTACAGAGCGCAATAAAAGCGCAACAAGAGCGCACTAAACAATGATGAGCTATAGAGCGCAACAGGAGCGCAACAAACAATGACAAGCTATAGAGCGCAACAAACAATGACAAGCTATAGAGCGCAAGAAAAGCGCAAGAAAAGCGCAATAAACAATGACAAGCTATAGAGTGCAATAAGAGCGCAATAAAGCAAAGACAAGCTATAGAGCGCAAGAAAAGCGCAATAAGCAAAGACAAGCTATAGAGCGCAAGACAGGCGCAATAAACAATGGCAAGTTATAGAGCTCCATAAGAGCGCGATAAACAATAGTGAGTGATGGTGAGCGCAATAGACAATGGCAAGCTATAGAGCGCAATAAACAATGACAAGCTATAGAGCACAATAAGAGCGCAATAAACAATGACAAGCTACAGAGCGCAATAAAAGCGCAACAAGAGCGCACTAAACAATGATGAGCTATAGAGCGCAACAGGAGCGCAACAGGAGCGCAACAAACAATGACAAGCTATAGAGCGCAAGAAAAGCACAATAAGCAAAGACAAGCTATAGAGCGCAAGACAGGCGCAATAAACAATGGCAAGTTATAGAGCTCCATAAGAGCGCGATAAACAATAGTGAGTGATGGTGAGCGCAATAGACAATGGCAAGCTATAGAGCGCAATAAACAATGACACGCTATAGAGCACAATAAGAGCGCAATAAACAATGACAAGCTATAGAGCGCAATAAACAATGATTAGCTATAGAGCGCAACAAGAGTGCAACAAGAGCGCAACAAACAATGACGAGCTATAGAGCACAACAAAATGACGAGCTATAGAGCACAACAAACAATGGCACGCTATAGAGCATAAGAGCGCGATAAAGGCCACTTCACACACACATATCTGAGTCCAATATCTGAACAGATCTCTGGTTGCAGTGAAATCATGGATACATTGTTCCATTTTGTGGCTGTGTACAACATGGTTATCTGTGTGTGAGAAGTGTCCTTAAGAGCACGATAAACAATGGCAAGTTATAGAGCTCCATAAGAGCGCAATAAACAATGGTGAGTGATGGCAAGCTATAGAGCGCAACAAGATCGCAACAAAAGCATGATAAACAATAGCGAGCTATAGAGTGCAATAAGAGCGCAATAAACAATGACGAGCTATAGAGCGCAATAAACAATGGTGAGTGATGGTGAGCTACAGCGCGTAACAAGAGCGTGATAAACCATGACGAACTGTAGAGCACAACAAGAGCGCAAAGAGCGCAATAAACAATGTCGAGCGATACAGCACAACAAGAGCGCAATAGGAGCGCAATAAACAATGACAAGCTATAGAGCACAATAAAAGCGCAATAAACAATAGTGAGTGATGGGGAGCGCAGTAGACAATGGCAAGCTATAGAGCATAAGAGCGCCATAAGAGCGCGATAAACAATGGCGAGCTATAGAGCGCAATAAACAATGGCGAGCTATAGAGCGCAATAAACAATGGCGAGCTATAGAGCGCAATAAACAATGGCGAGCTATAGAGCGCAATAAACAATGGCGAGCTATGGAGCGCAATAAACAATGATGAGCTATGGAGCGCAATAGGAGCGCAATAGGAGCGCAATAGGAGCGCAATAGGAGCGCAATAGGAGCGCAATAGGAGCGCAATAGGAGCACAATAGGAGCACAATAGGAGCACAATAGGAGCACAATAGGAGCACAATAGGAGCACAATAGGAGCACAATAGGAGCACAATAGGAGCACAATAGGAGCACAATAGGAGCACAATAGGAGCACAATAGGAGCACAACAAACAATGGCGAGCTATAAAGCGCAACAAGAGCGCAACAAGAGCGCAACAAACAGTGACGAGCTATAGAGCACAACAAAATGACGAGCTATAGAGCACAACAAACAATGGCACGCTATAGAACATAAGAGCGCGATAAAGGCCACTTCACACACACAGATATCTGAGACCAATATCTTAACAGATCTCTGGTTGCAGTGAAATCATGGATACATTGTTCCATTTTGTGGCTGTGTACAACATGGAGCAATGTATCCATGATTTCACTGCAACCAGAGATCTGTTCAGATATTGGACTCAGATGTGTGTGTGTGAGAAGTGTCCTTAAGAGCACGATAAACAATGGCAAGTTATAGAGCTCCATAAGAGCGCAATAAACAATGGTGAGTGATGGCAAGCTATAGAGCACAACAAGACCGCAACAAAAACATGATAAACAATAGCGAGCTATAGAGTGCAATAAGAGCGCAATAAACAATGACGAGCTATAGAGTGCCATAAGAGCACAATAAACAATGGTGAGTGATGGTGAGTGCAATAGACAATGGTAAGCTATAGAGCATAAGAGCGTGATAAGAGCACGATAAACAATGACAAGCTATAGCGCACAATAAGAGTGCCATAAGAGCGCAATAAACAATGGCAAGCTATAGAGCGCAATAAGAGTGCCATAAGAGCGCAATAAACAATGGCAAGCTATAGAGCGCAATAAGAGTGCCATAAGAGGGCAATAAACAATGGCAAGCTATAGAGCGCAATAAGAGTGCCATAAGAGGGCAATAAACAATGGCAAGCTATAGAGCGCCATAAGAGCGCCATAAGAGCGCAATAAACAATGACAAGCTATAGAGCGCAATAAAAGCGCAACAAGAGCGCAATAAACAATGACAAGCTATAGAGCGCAATAAAAGCGCAACAAGAGCGCAACAAGAGCGCAATAGACAATGGTAAGCTATAGAGCATAAGAGCGTGATAAGAGCGCAATAAACAATGACAAGCTATAGAGCGCAATAAAAGCGCAACAAGAGCGCAACAAACAATGACAAGTTATAGAGCTCCATAAGAGCGCGATAAACAATAGTGAATGATGGTGAGCGCAATAGACAATGGCAAGCTATAGAGCATAAGAGCGCAATAAGAGCGCAACAAGAGCGCAATAAACAATGACAAGCTATAGAGCGCAATAAAAGCGCAATAAGAGCGCAACAAGAGCGCAATAAACAATGACAAGCTATAGAGCGCAATAAAAGCGCAACAAGAGCGCAATAAACAACAGCTATAGAGCGCAACAAGAGCGCAACAGGAGCGCAATAAACAATGACAAGCTATAGAGCGCAATAAAAATCGCAACAAGAGCGCAATACACAATGACAAGCTATAGAGCGCAACAAGAGCGCAATAAACAATGACAAGCTATAGAGCGCAACAAGAGCGCAATAAGAGCGCAGTAAACAATGGCAAGCATAAGAGCGCAATAAGAGCGCAACAAACAATAGTGAATGATGGTGAGCGCAATAGACAATGGCAAGCTATAGAGCATAAGAGCGCCATAAGAGTGTGATAAACAATGACGAGCTATAGAGTGCCATAAGAGCACAATAAACAATGGTGAGTGATGGTGAGCGCAATAGACAATGGTAAGCTATAGAGCATAAGAGCGTGATAAGAGCACGATAAACAATGACAAGCTATAGCGCACAATAAGAGTGCCATAAGAGCGCAATAAACAATGGCAAGCTATAGAGCGCAATAAGAGTGCCATAAGAGGGCAATAAACAATGGCAAGCTATAGAGCTCCATAAGAGCGCCATAAAGCGCCATAAGAGCGCAATAAACAATGACAAGCTATAGAGCGCAATAAAAGCGCAACAAGGCGCAATAAACAATGACAAGCTATAGAGGCAATAAAAGCGCAACAAGAGCGCAATAAACAATGACAAGCTATAGAGCGCAATAAAGCGCAACAAGAGCGCAACAAGAGCGCAATAGACAATGGTAAGCTATAGAGCATAAGAGCGTGATAAGAGCACGATAAACAATGAGCTATAGAGCGCAATAAGAGCGCAATAGGAGCGCAATAAACGATGAGCTATAGAGCTCAATAGGAGCGCAATAAACAATGACAAGCTATAGAGCGCAATAAACAATAGTGAATGATGGTGAGCGCAATAGACAATGGCAAGCTATAGAGCATAAGAGCGCCATAAGAGTGTGGATAAACAATGGCGAGCTATAGAGTGCAATAAGAGCACAATAAGAGCGCAATAAACAATGAGCTATAGAGCGCAATAGGAGCGCAATAAACGATGAGCTATAGAGCTCAATAGGAGCGCAATAAACAATGACAAGCTATAGAGCGCAATAAAATCGCAACAAGAGCGCAATACACAATGATGAGCGCAACAAAAGCGCAACAAAAGCGCAATAAACAATGGCAAGTTATAGAGCTCCATAGGAGCGCAATAAGAGCGCAACAAACAATGATGAGGGCAGCACGGTGGCTCACGGCAGCACGGTGGCTCAAGTGGTTAGCACTGTAGCCTTTGCAGCACTGGGGTCTTGAGGTCCTGGGTTCAATTCCCACCAAGGACAACATCTGCAAGGAGTTTTGTATGTTCTCCCTGTGTTTGCGTGGGTTTCCTCCGGGCACTCCGGTTTCCTCCCACATTGTAAAGACATACTGATAGGATGTTTAGATTGTGAGCTCCAAGAGAGACAGTATTACTCATGTATGTAAAGTGCTATGGAATTAATACGCTATATAAATGAATAAATATTATTATTATATTATTATAGAGCGCAGTAAGAGCGCAATAAAAATGGGGAGCTATAGAGCGCAATATACAATGGGGAGCTAGAGAGCGCAACAAGAGCACAACAAAAGCGCAATAAGCAATGACGAGCTACAGAGTGCCATAAGAGCACAATAAACAACGAGTGATGGCAAGTTATAGAGCGCAACAAGACCGCAATAAGAGCATGATAAACAATGGCAAGCTATAGAGCGCAATAACCGCACGATAAACAATAGCGAGTGATGGTGAGCTACAGAGCGCAACAAGAGCGCGATAAATAATGACGAACTGTAGAGCGCAACAAAAGCACAATAAGAGCGCAATAAACAATGATGAGCTATAGAGCGCAATAAGAGCGCAATAAAGCAAAGACAAGCTATAGAGCGCAAGAAAAGCGCAATAAGCAAAGACAAGCTATAGAGCGCAAGAAAAGCGCAATAAGCAAAGACAAGCTATAGGCACAAGAAAAGCGCAATAAAGCAAAGACAAGCTATATTGCCCAACAAAGAGCGCAATAACAATGACAAGCTATAGAGCGCAATAAAAGCGCAACAAGAGCGCAATAAACAATGACAAGCTATAGAGCGCAATAAACAATGATGAGCTATAGAGCGCAACAAAAGCGCAATAAGAGCGCAACAAAAGCGCAATAAGAGCGCAATAAACAATGACAAGCTATAGAGCGCAATAAAAGCGCAACAAGAGCGCAATAAAACAACGATGAGCTATAGAGCGCAATAGGAGCGCAACAGGAGCGCAATAAGAGCGCAACAAGAGCGCAATAAACAATGATTAGCTATAGAGCGCAATAGGAGCGCAATAAAGCAAAGACAAGCTATAGAGGGCAAGAAAAGCGCAATAAGCAAAGACAAGCTATAGAGCGCAAGAAAGCGCAATAAACAATGACAAGCTATAGAGCGCAATAAGAGCGCAATAAACAATGACAAGCTATAGAGCGCAAGAAAAGCGCAATAAACAATGACAAGCTATAGAGCGCAATAGGAGCGCATACAATGACAAGCTATAGAGCGCAAGAAAAGCGCAATAAAGCAAAGACAAGCTATAGAGCGCAACAAGAGTGCAATAAACAATGACAAGCTATAGAGCGCAACAAGAGAGCAATAAACAATGATGAGCTATAGAGCGCAATAAAAGCACAACAAGAGCGCAACAATGATGAGCTATAGAGCGCAAGAAAAGCGCAATAAGCAAAGACAAGCTATAGAGCACAAGAAAAGCGCAATAAAGCAAAGACAAGCTATAGAGCGCAAGAAAAGCCAATAAACAATGACAAGCTATATTGCGCAAGAAGAGCGCAATAAAGCAAAGACAAGCTATAGAGCGCAAGAAAAGCGCAATAAGCAAAGACAAGCTATAGAGCGCAAGAAAAGCACAATAAAGCAAAGACAAGCTATAGAGCGCAATAAGAGCGCAATAAACAATGACAAGCTATAGAGCGCAAGAAAAGCGCAATAAAGCAAAGACAAGCTATAGAGCGCAATAAGAGCGCAACAAAACTGACAAGCTACAGAGCGCAATAAAAGCGCAACAAGAGCGCAACAAGAGCGCAATAAACAATGATGAGCTATAGAGCGCAATAAAAGCGCAACAAGAGCGCAATAAACAATGACAAGCTATAGAGCGCAAGAAAAAGCGCAATAAGCAAAGACAAGCTATAGAGTGCAAGAAAAGCACAATAAACAATGGCGAGCTATAGAGCGCAATAAACAATGACGAGCTATAGAGCACAATAGGAGCGCAATAGGAGCGCAATAAACGATGAGCTATAGAGTGCAATAAGAGCGCAATAAGAGCGCAATAAGAGCGCAATAAACAATGACGAGCTATAGAGCACAATAGGAGCGCAATAGGAGCGCAATAGGAGCGCAATAAACGATGAGCTATAGAGCGCAATAAGAGCGCAATAAGAGCGCAATAAGAGCGCAATAAACAATGATGAGCTATAGAGCGCAACAATGACGAGCTATAGAGCACAACAAAATGACGAGCTATAGAGTGCAATAAACAATGGCAAGTTATAGAGCTCCATAAGAGCGCAATAAACAATGGTGAGTGATGGCAAGCTATAGAGCGCAACAAGAGCATGGTAAACAATAGCGAGCTATAGAGCGCCATAAGAGCACAATAAACAATAGTGAATGATGGGGAGCGCAGTAGACAATGGCAAGCTATAGAGCATAAGAGCGTGATAAGAGCACGATAAACAATGGCGAGTGATGGCGAATGATGTAGAGCGCAACAAGAGCGCAACAAACAGTGACAAGCTATAGAGCGCAACAGGAGCACAATAAACAATGATGAGCGCAACAAGAGCGCAACAAGAGCGCAACAAGAGCGCAACAAGAGCGCAAACAAGAGCGCAACAAGAGCGCAACAAGGCGCAACAAGAGCGCAACAAACAATGACTAGCTATAGAGTGCAATAAGAGTGCAATAAGCATGACTAGCTATAGAGCGCAATAAGAGCGCAATAAGAGCGCAATAAACAATGACAAGCTATAGAGCGCAAGAAAAGCGCAATAAACAATGACAAGCTATAGAGCGCAATAAGAGCGCAACAATGACAAGCTATAGAGTGCAAGAAAAGCGCAATAAAGCAAAGACAAGCTATAGAGCGCAACAAGAGTGCAATAAACAATGACAAGCTATAGAGCACAAGAAAAGCGCAATAAAGCAAAGACAAGCTATAGAGCGCAAGAAAAGCACAATAAACAATGGCGAGCTATAGAGAGCAATAGGAGCGCAATAAACAATGACAAGCTATAGAGCTATTGCGCTCTATAGCTCATCGTTTATTGCTCTCCTATTGCGGAGCGCAATAAACGATGAGCTATAGAGCGCAATAAGAGCGCAATAAACAATGACGAGCTATAGAGCGCAATAGGAGCGCAATAGGAGCGCAATAAAAGATGAGCTATAGAGCGCAACAAGAGCGCAACAAACAATGACAAGCTATAGAGCGCAACAGGAGCGCAATAAACAATGATGAGCTATAGAGCGCAACAAGAGCGCAACAATGACGAGCTGTAGAGCACAACAAAATGACGAGCTATAGAGTGCAATAAACAATGGCAAGTTATAGAGCTCCATAAGAGCACAATAAACAATGGTGAGTGATGGCAAGCTATAGAGCGCAACAAGAGCATGGTAAACAATAGCGAGCTATAGAGCGCCATAAGAGCACAATAAACAATAGTGAATGATGGGGAGCGCAGTAGACAATGGCAAGCTATAGAGCATAAGAGCGTGATAAGAGCCGATAAACAATGGCGAGTGATGCGAATGATGTAGAGCGCATAAACGAAAACAATGGAGCGCATAAGCAAAACAATGAACTATAGAGCGCAATAAAGAGCACAATAAACAATGGGATAGAGCGCAACATAAACAATGCAAGCTATAGAGCGCAATAACAATGGAGCATAACGCATGAGCAAACAAGGAATAGAGCGCAAGCAAGAGCGCAATAAGAGCGCAACAAGAGCGCAACAAACAATGGATAGCTATAGAGCGCAATAAAGCAACAAGCGCAATAAGCAATGACAGCTAAGAGCGCAAAGACAATAAACGAGGCGCAATAAGAGCGGCAATAAACAATGCAAGCTATAGAGCGCAATAAAGCGCAATAAACAATGGCAAGTATGGCTCCATAAGAGCGCGATAAAAACTATGAATGATTGAGCGCAAAGACAATGGCAAGCTATAGAGCATAAAAGGGAGTAAGAGCGATAAACAATGGCGAGCTATAGAGCTGCAAAAATAGCAAGCACAGAGTAAGAGCGCAATAAACAATGGGGGAGCTAGAGGCAGCAATCAAGAGCACAACAAAGAGCGCAATAAACAATGGACTTAAGCTATAGAGCGCAATAATAAGCGAGCTATAGAGGCAATAAACAATGAGCTATAGAGCTAAGCAATAAGAGCGCAATAAACAATGGCAGCTATAGAGCAATAAGAGCGCAATAAGAGCGCAATAAGACCATAAGCGCAATAAGAGGCATAAGAACGATAAAGCGCATAATGAGCGAATAGAGCGCAATAAGAGGCGAAAAAACAATGCAAGCTTATAGAGCCATAAGAGCGCAATAAACAATAGTGAGTATTGGAGCGCAATAGACAATGGCAAGCTATAGAGCTAAAGAGCGTGATAAGAGCACAATAAACAATGGCAAGTTATAGAGCGATAAACGTAAGATGGCGCGATAAGAGCACGACTAAACAAACTACAGAGCTGCAAGACAATGCAAGCTAAAGCCGAACGATGAACAATTGGCGATATGCAGGAGACAGAGCGTAACTAAGAGCTTGAAAAACATGCGAACTTAGAGCGCAATAGAGCGCAAAGGCGCAAATAAAAGCGCAATAAACAAGAGTCCTGAGCGCTAAAGCCAAGAGCGCATAGGAGCGCAATAGAGCGCAATGGAGCGCAATAAGGAGCCAATAAGGAGGCAATAAACAATGCAAGCTATAGAGCTACAACCAATAAAAGGCGCAATAAACAATATGAGCTATGGGGAGCACATAGCACTAATGGCAAGCTATAGCAGCAATCAAGAGCTGATAAGGAGCACAGATAAACAATGGCAGAGTGATGGCAGATGTGAGTTAGCGCATAAGATGTGCGACTAAAAATGGGAGCTATAGAGCGCAATAAACAATGATGAGCTATAGAGCGCAATAAGAGCGCAATAACAATGATGAGCTATAGAGCGTCAATAGGAGCGCAATAAGAGCAATAAACAATGGCAAGTTATAGAGCGCAATAAGAGCGCAATAAAGCGCAATAAGAGCGCAATAAACAATAGTGAGTGATTGTGAGCGCAATAGACAATGGCAAGCTATAGAGCACAAGAGCGTGATAAGAGCACGATAAACAATGGCGAGTGATGGCGAATGATGTAGAGCGCCATAAGAGTGCAATAAATGACAAGCTATACAGCGCAATAAACAATGACGAGCTATAGAGCGCAATAGGAGCGCAATAAACGATGAGCTATAGAGCGCAATAAGAGCGCAATAAACAATGGCAAGTTATAGAGCTCCATAGGAGAGCAATAAGAGCGCAACAAACAATGGCGAGCTATAGAGCGCAACAAACAATGGCGAGCTATAGAGCGCAACAAACAATGCGAGCTATAGAGCGCAACAAACAATGGCAAGCTATAGAGCGCAACAAACAATGGCGAGCTATAGAGCGCAACAAACAATGGCGAGCTATAGAGCGCAACAAACAATGGCGAGCTATAGAGCGCAACAAACAATGGCGAGCTATAGAGCGCAACAAACAATGGCGAGCTATAGAGCGCAACAAACAATGGCGAGCTATAGAGCGCAACAAACAATGGCGAGCTATAGAGCGCAACAAACAATGGCGAGCTATAGAGCGCAACAAACAATGGCGAGCTATAGAGCGCAACAAACAATGGCGAGCTATAGAGCGCAACAAACAATGGCGAGCTATAGAGCGCAACAAACAATGGCGAGCTATAGAGCATAAGAGCACGATAAACAATGGCGAGTGATGTCGAGTACCATAAGGGCGCAATAAACAATGACAAGCTATAGGCGCAACTAGAGCGCAATAACCAATGACAAGCTATAGGGCGCAACTAGAGCGCAATAACCAATGGACAAGCTATAGGGCGCAACTAGAGCGCAATAACCAATGGTGAGTGATGGTGAGCGCAATAGACAATGGCAAGTTATAGAGCATAAGAGCGTGATAAGAGCACGATAAACAATGGAGAGTGATGGCGAGTGATGTAGAGAGCCATAAGAATGCGATAAACAATGGTGAGCTCTAGAGCGCAATAAACAATAACAAGCTATAGAGCGCATGTGAACGTATGGGGACAATCTCTGCTGCATTCACAGCAGGAAACATCTTTAACCTACAGGATCCTTGAAAAATATGCATGCGTTTTAATGGATGATTTTTCAATCTATCAAGAATAACCACAGCAGCAGTCCCTTCCGCAGGGCCATAGGCATTTCCACAGGGCATAACCCCATCCAGCTCTCTCCACAGGACTTTACACAGAGCTACAACCCCCTTCACTTTATCCACAGCTTTTCTCAGAGCTACAAACCTTTCAACAGGGCCACAACTCCTCTCTTTCTACAGGACCACATGCTCCTACCTGGTCACAGGCCTTTCCACAGGGCTACAAGCCCCTCCAGCTCTCTCCACAGGCCACAATGTTGCCCTTTTGCAACAAGAGCGTCAGTGTTGCAGTTCAGCAACATAAGGGTATGTGCCCACATAGTGGTTTAGTGACGTTCAAACCGTCAGTAAACCTGTGGAAATTTGCAGGAGCCTAGAGTTCTGAGCTCTGAAGTCTCCAGCGGTTTCCCAGCGGTTTTTTTCAGCATGTGCACAGCGTTTTTCAGTCTTTTTTCGTGGTTTTTCCGGCGGTTTTCTATGAGGATTTTGTTCATGAAAACGATCAAAAAA
The DNA here is from genome assembly GCA_033576535.1 of Allobates femoralis. NCBI lineage: Eukaryota > Metazoa > Chordata > Amphibia > Anura > Aromobatidae > Allobates > Allobates femoralis. Next base: position 487,522,153 of record JARQOC010000001.1, read on the forward strand.
TGCTGAGAAGAATTGACATGTTATATGCTCCTAAACCGCTAGGAAACCGCTCAACCTCTGGCAGATCCGCTCACATAAACCCACTATGTGTGCACAGCGTTTTCTAAATTACATAGGGTTACTTTAAGTCCTAACGCTGCTTAACCGCCGGCAGTTTTCGCTGCTACACCGACGTTAAACCACTATGTGGGCACATACCCTTAGAGATTACCCTGTTGCAGATCGGACTCAAAGCTTAAAAAATTAGATGTTTACTGCTATGGACTTCATAGGTCCCCATCCTACTTCCAGAGCCCTCCACAGGCCCCTCCAGCCCGCTCAACAGGCTCCTTTTGCAGGGTCACAGGTCTGTCCACAGTGCCATAACCCCCTCCCACTCTCAACAGGGACACAGGCCCCTCTACGGGGTTGCAGACCTTTTCATAAGGCCAAGTCCTCCTTAAGCTCTCTCCACAGGCTCCTTCTACAAGGCTACAAACCCTTTCATTTTTTTTAAGCTCCTTTATAACAATTTTCTTACATGACATGTGATGCTATTTTTGGCCTAAACCTTATTTCTTTCAATAAAACACGATAAATGCTTCACTTTTTTGCCTCTCTAGTATAGTTGTGGGGCATTATGACATCACAATGGAGTATTTTGACAACATAATGGGGTATTACAGAAAAATGGGGTATTAGACATCAAAATGAGACATTACATCACAATGGGTTTTTAAGGCAACAAGAGAGGTATTGTAACATCACAATGTAGTATTATGACATTATATTGGGTTATGACATCACAATGGGGTACAATGACATCAAAACGGGGTATTATGACCTAAAAATTTTATATATTATTTAAAAACATTGATGGTGAGGGCTGGCTACGGATGGTCCTAGAAGACCAATAGCCAGCTCTCCCCCTATCCTGAGGGTTAGCTATGGATAGTTCTGCAAGTCCCTGTAGCCAGCCCTCATTGTTATAAGTAAATGAAGGTGATAGCTGGCTAGAGAAAGTCATAGGCACTGGATAGCAACCTCTCACTTTTTTAAACTATTCTGATGGTCCTAGAAGACCTGTAGCCAGTGCTCACCTATTCCAAGGGTGAAAGCTGGCTACTGAGGGTTCTAGATTAACCTGTACCCAGCTCTCTCAGGTATTGTGACATCAAAATGGGGCATTATGATATATCACAATGAGGTATTACAGCAAAGTGGGATATTTGGACATTATAGTTGGGTGTTACGATATTAAAGTGAGGTATTATGACATCACAATGGGAATATGTCATCATAGCTGACAGAATGAGCCCAAGATGAGGGTTGCTTCACTAATGCAAAGCGGGCATTTGTCCGGCTGAATGAACCCAAGAAGATGGGTACAGGTTCACCCATCATGGAGGCAAGCCTGCTTACTAGAGGCAGGTGCAGACCAACTGATGTAGCAGGCTCCATTGAGACAGGACTAAGGAAAGACAGTATTATCAAAAGCAAGTGCAAAGCACAAGGCAAATGCAAAGTACGAGGCACATGACTTGACATCAAGCAAGGAACTAGAGGACATGAAATGTTGCTTAATCACCTTCCTTACAGAAAGGTTGCCCGATATACCGTATATACTTGGCCTCTCAGCAATTGTCCGAGAGGCACTCTCAGATGAGTTCATACTGGCCCTTTTGAATATCAGCAGGATCTGGTAGCTGTCGTTTTAAGAAAGGTCCTGGAAGCACTCCTCAGTGACCATACATTCTTGGCAGAAAAGGATGCAAGCATGGAGCCAGGTGGTATCGCTGGATGGTAGGCCAGGTGAGGAACCTGAACTGGAGAGAACACAGCTGATTAGACTGTAAAAAGCCAAGTGCTGGCCACCACCGACTGCCCAGTGGAGACTGGCCCCGTGGCTGGAGGCATGAAATCACTTTTAAAATCACCCATAGGTTGGAGGAAGGGTCAAGTAGCTCAAGCTTACACTGCAGCTGCAATTTAAATCTTTACCATCATTGGATGGAGAGTGCCATAAAAACACAGGAAAGGTGGATCAGAAATGTTGGCTTTCCGCCATGCAAGGCTACAACAAAGTAATTTTAGCTCATCATGTAAATCCCCTATTCCTCTTCCAACAAAAACACAAAGGGTCAATCGATGGAAGCATGATAAATGCATCTCTTGGCTAAGAAAACAAAATAAAGTTACAAGAGCTTGTTGGCTTCTATTAGCTCACAGTTTCTCAAGGTAGGCTGGGAATTCCTGGACTCCAGTGGCACTACAAAGAAGTTGCATGTGGACTGGGTGAGGAACCTGTATGGGAGAGCGCACAGAGGCTGGGCAGTCTGTACAGAGCCATGTGCTGGGCACTGGTCTCTCTGCCCAGTGGAGACCAGCCTTGTGGCTGGGAGGAGTTAAAATTACTCCTTCCCCCCCCCCCCAGGTTGGAACCAAACCTCTCACCATGGCTTATTGTGATAGAAGGTTTGACAGTGGACAAACGACACATGGCCAACATGTGGCTGCCATCTTTAAACTAGCCCAATTAAACTATTAAAAAGTGGGTAAAGGGCCTTGAAAAACCATCAAAATAATTTACAAATTATTGCAGATTTTAGTTTTCTTCTTTATAATATTCATTAAATTTATTTTAATCAGTTTGCATGTATTTGATAAAGACGTACAATACATTCCCTGCTTCTTCAATTTTTGAAACCCAGATGAGATCACTGGACTTTTTAAAAGGACTTGGACAGTCCCTTTAAGTAATGAGTCTTGGTGCCAATAAAGTTAGATTTTTTTTTAAAGGGGTGTGTCAAACTCACATAGCAGTCAGAACATCCAATCATGAGAGAGGAGTAGGTTGACAAGAGGACATGCCTGTGAGGCATGTCTATATATGCTGTTCCAGTTTCCTGCAGTTACTGCCCTTTCACCTAGTAAAATGGTAAGTTTAAATGATTTTCTCAAATTTGTTGGCCTGCTTAGAGGGGTTATTTACCTTTTTTTCAAAGTACACAGTGTGTGACTTCAACAGTTTGGTATATGGGATAATTTTATAATCCTTTTTTTAGTGCTGTATAGTAGGAGGAACGATTGCACATATGCTGATATATATATACCTACTGTAAAATTGATATTTTTTAACTGAGTGTGCAAAATGACATGCTAGATTTCTGTACAAGTTAGGGGCCTTTCACACTTGTTTTTTTACGGATTTGGAAGATCAGGAAAACACCTGATTCGTACAGGATTCATTTTTTTGCCCATTCTCTTTAATGATTTCAGGACAAAAAAAAAAAAAAAAATAAAGCAACAACATTCTACCTGACAAAATTAAAGTGAAAGGGCAAAATACTGTCATGGTGGGTTTACACACACCAATTTATCTGTTCAATCTCTGAACCAATCTCTGGTTGCAGTGAAATCATGGATACATTGCTCCATGTTGTACACAGCCACAAAATGGAGCAATGTATCCATGATTTCACTGCAACCAGAGATTGGTTCAGAGATTGAACAGATAAATTGGTGTGTGTAAACCCACCATCAGAATCGGGTTTTGCCTGATCTTCCAAATCAGGAAAAAAAACGCAAGTGTGAAAGGCCCCTTAGTGTGCAGGGGATATCCAAGTATACACTCAGCCTTAATTGAGAAGATAAAGGATCTGCTGGAATAAGTCTGCTAATCCTGAATTAACACTAGAAGTCCCAGAGAGGGGTCATTTAATATTTCTACCTTCGGAACCCAGAGACGGGTCGAATTACCTGAAGGATTTTAGCTAACATCCTCTAATCACCGTCTTTAGTTCTGTAATTAAGGCCATTACTGTCGCACCACAGAAGGTTGTTGTTTTCCATCGATTTAGCTTCTAGTTAATTCTATTCAGTTTGGACTAAGGGTCATTTTACCCTCTTTCAGGACTTCAGGGGGGGGGGGAAAGCTCGAAATTTCTGGTACTTCTAGTGTTAAAATGTATCAGTAGACTCATGGCCATTATCAAGCGTGCCTTTTCCTCTAGGATTCGGCAATGTCATCTCAGGAGTCTGCTATTCCTGTGAGCCAGAAGAGAGGTAGGAGGAGTCTTAAACATTAGGTTGTGATGCAAAAAAATAAATATTCACTAACATTTTGATATTTAGGGATTCCAGCTGCTTTTCTCAAAGAGAAGACTCCAGGAAAAAAGGTGCGGACAGAGTGAGTAGAGTGAGCAAATGGGTAAAGAGGAGCCAACCAAAATGGAGGATAAGGAGGAAATATTATTCTTGCAAGTTCCTGCCCACATTAACATTTCTCCTTCATTCACACTATAAAAAAAAAAGACCTAATTGAATGTGCATTTTCTGCAGCCAAAATGGATCTTTTTGCTGGAAAAAAAATACAGAAACACACAAAATGGACTGAATACCAATCCATTTTTTATTCTATTTTTGGATTATTATGGAGTTTATGACTAAAGTGCTGCAGAAAAGAGGAATAATTGACATGCTCATTTTCTGGATGCGCTTTGTACACCACCAATGCAGCAGTAGAAAACACTAATGTCAGAACAGCATTTAAAAGCTACATTCACTTTGCTGGCAAATGTAGTGACTAATCAAAAAAAATGCACCAAAGTGGATTACCAACGCAGCACAAATGTACAGTGCTTTATTAGACACCTTTTTGTAGGTCAAAGATGTGAACCACTACTTGCTGTTGAGGAACTTAAGGGATGCCCTAAAAGTTCAAGCAGAAACAGAGAAGTTGAGAGTGTTAGGGTGCCTTCACACTGCGGCACGATCCGGTCCAGGGCTGTCCGGGATGACCCCGACATCTGTGGACTGGATCAGCACACAGAACCGGAGGGCTAAATTGCCCTCCGGTTTGGTGTGTTAGGGCTGTCAGGGTCATCCCGAACAGGATCACGCCGCAGTGTGAAGGCACCCTAAGTAAGCACAAAGCTACCACATTAAGAATTATTTTACATGGGATAATTTGTCAGGCTATCGCACACCTGACCAATCTGATGTAATTGATCTCTACATTTACACAATTAGATTGTCAGTGTGCTTTTAGCTTTAAAAAAAATGCCAATGAGCTTCTTGGTCAGCACCCTGGCAGTAGGCTTTTTGTTTACAGTGACCAAGATTTGGTCAAAAGGGCTCGTTTGAGCGACTTAGCAACTGCTAATCACCTTGTGAAAAGGCACTTTGTGTAATATACTGCACTGTTCAATATTTTTTTTCTCCCCCCCCCCCCCCCCACCCAACCCCCTCCCCCCCAAGTTGAATGCTGGCAAAGATATATGGAGCTTGGCACAGGTACATGTAAGTTTCCTTACATTGTTGTTTTTGGCACAAGTCTAATTTCTTTCATTAATCAAGTGTTCGACAATTTTTTTGCCTCTTGTATAGTGATGGGGTGTACTGTTGTCAGCTATATTTGGGCATGCTCAGCATCTGAATATATCTATTGCTACTGACGATACATCTTGGAGGCTGTCACAACATGCATTCTTGTTAGGAAAATACACTATCCTGAACACAGATGCTGCAAATTAGCATCCAGGATAATGCAGGGAAATAAGGGGAAGACTCCCCACACACCTGCAGCAGTGACACCTGTCTGGTTGCCCCCACCAACAGTGACGCATGTGGGGATGTCCCCAGAGTTTCCCTCCCTAAAGCATGCGTCGGTGCATGGAGATGGGCAAGAACATACTTGCATGTTGTAAATGTGGGTGTAGAGACCCATCTTATATGGATAGGCAAAGGCATCCCAGGAATAACCACACGTGTCACTTGCAGGGGTGTTCCCAGTGTACCTGCTCACCATTAGTTCTGACTGAGCATGCTTGTCACCGCTTGCTAATTGATCGAGCAGTAGCAGTATTTGAGCAACATACTTGGCTCACCATTGCTGCAAGTGATGTCACCCAGGGTTTTCTGCTTCCTGTGGGTAAGGAAGCCTTGGGACACCCCAATCATCATCGGAGGAGATAGCCTGGCAATTCCCCCCACCAGTGGCACTGCATTCCTATGACAGGGCATCAGAAAAAAAATAAAAGTAAAAAAGTTTTGATATGTAACTGCAAAGTAACAAAGAATAGCTTTTAAAGGTTAAGTGCACATTGAGAAAGGGAGGAAATGGAGATATAGGCCCTGTATACTATTCTCCCTCCTCACCTCTACCTAACAGCGGGGGTTGGCACCCTGGTCAGCGATATGGCGCCCCCACTCCACGACGGCTTTCCCTATGTATACGCCCTGTACTGTCCCTACAAGTAGGAAAACAGTGCAAAGGACTACAGAGTTTAGATCAGGACAAAACACAACTATTTACAAAAAATGGGATGGCTCACCCTGATTATACAGCCCTGCCTTACAGTGGGGGTAGGCACCCTGCATGTACGATATGGTGCCCCCACTCCAGTCGGCTTATGCCTAAGCCTGTCCCTACACTCGCAAGCCCCAACCTGTGGACCTATGGCATGTAACAATATGGGACACTATAGCATTACAGCACTTAGCTTTACTGCCATTTGAACAGTCAGTCGCTCGCTCCTTTATGCCTTGACGTGTTTCACTTTTGCCAAGATCATCAGCAGGCTTCCTTCCTGCACTTTACCTTGTGCGCTCACTGATATTAGCAATATGACAGGGTATCCCCAGATTTCCCTGCCCACTGGCAATTAGTAATGCAGACTGCTGGGGAAAACTGGGTACACCTTGCATGTCATCACTGTGGGCAGGGACATGTCAGGAAACCCCAGACACATCAGTACAGTGACGGATGTTATAGTTTCCAGCCTACAGTAACGTGTGCATGGTGTCCACAGGTATCCCTACCCTGTGTCGCTTAGTGCACGGCATTGGGCAGGGAAACATGTGGACATTTCACAGGTTTTTGTAAACTAGATACCCTCTCTGGAAGGTGTAAGCTTTAAAGCTCGAGTCCTTATAGAACATTCCCTGCTTCCTCTACTTTTTTAAACCCAGATGAAATCACTGAAGTTACCTCAGGGAAAATGGAGGTAACTTCTGGATGATTCCCACGTGCATGTGGAAGGTGGAAGTCCTGCAGCAGCTGCATTTAATGCCAAATGCTTTTACACCAGTTGTGGGTCTCACAACTGTGCTAGGTGAGTGAATTCATACCCACCGCATACATTGTCACTAGTGATAGGGCACTGTTGCACCTCTTGTTCCCCCCCCTATTTTTTTACTTTGATACAGATGAAATCACTGGACTTTTTAAAATGACTTAAAGCTACGAAAAGGGTTTGTGCAATTGAATTCGTAAAGACGAATAAAGAAACATTTAGAAAGTAAATCGGTGACCTGTAAATTTTAACACTTTTTTTTATTCTGAGAACTACCAATCACAGTTCATTCCTTTGAAGAGACTCTAAAAGGTCATGGGAAAAAAAATTATACACCAGAGGTTTGCTAGCACAATTGGGTATGGAGTTTGGTGATGGGGAGAATAACCTGACCTGTTACTACCTTGAGTCTATTATCATCTTTAAGCATCTATGTAAGCCATCTGAGGTTCAAAATGTCATGGTGGGTTTCTTCTAATTAAAGAACTTGGCATATTACTTCACCATAGTATGTTCTTTGTATGTCCTTACTTTTATAGGTAAAACAGGTTTTAGTTTTATTTTGAAATCAGTCTAGTTGGCAGATTGGGATGCGATTCCTGAATAAGTATTTTTTTCATTATTTTTAGTTTCATATTTGTCAGCCTTATGCCAAGTTGATTAACTAGACAGATACGTTGCTTCACCATTTAGTATGTCCTTACTCTTATGGGTAAGAATGTATTCAGCGCAAGCAGAGGTTGATTAAAGGACAGGTAGTCAACTGGAACACATTTTTATACTACAGGATGAGGATGAGTAGGTGTTACAACACAGTTCTTTAACACAATGTTTCCCCTTTGACATAATTTCCATACATACTTTGAGAAAATAAAACACTGACTAAGCAGCCCAAGGATAGAAACATGAATTCTTTGTCTTCTCTAAGGGACAACAAATCGTGAACTCCAAAGACATGGAGTGCTTCCAGGAGAAGCATGGCAAGTGAGGCCCTCCTTGCCTTATCTACGAAGCAATTACCAATACTAACAAAATGTTTTTATTCACAGGTATCAGCTGCCCATATCATATTATACATGACTGGGGTGTACATAAAAATAATTTGTCCCCATAGTAACATTTGTAATTGCCCTCCGCCCCAAGAAAAAAACAAATATTTGTCAGTGTCACACAACACCAAATCCTATAACTTCACAGCCCGTGCATATTAATATTTCTCCTACTGAAGGCCCTAGATTCTCCTTCCATTGCAGCCATAAAGCAGGATGCAAAAAAAAAAAAAAAAAAAAAAAAAAAAAAGTGCCCCAGAAACACACAACCCGGGGGGGCACACAGCTTTGGCAGGGCATGCCTACTTGCGCTGAGACTCCTATCTATAATTTACAGGACTGTTGAAGATAAGAAGCCATATACATCTACTGGCATAGCAGCACACACAGCCATACCAATTCCTGAATTGGAGGATTGTGCAGCTACAGGAGACCCTACATCCTCTGATTAAGCCGATCAACAACCAAAGACAAGAGAAAGTGAGGAGAATCCTAGCCAAACAGATGACAGGCTGAGGTCCGAATGAGTGCGAGTCTCTCCCTCAACATATAAAATTATAATATACATTAAAATCAACAAATTTGTTTCCCTAGTCAAAATTGTAATATATTTCAAGTCTGACCTATTTTCTTCCTACAAATTTGTAGAATGCCAAGCCAGAAATGGTCTGCTGACAAGAGGATCAAAATTCAGGTTTTTGTGACTTACATCTTTGGTCTGATCCAAAATTAATGTTTTTTCTTATTATTTGCAGACCCATTGTTGGCTGGAAAGATACGAACAAAATGTTAAAGACGAGCCAAGGTTTCTATACTTAATCAACAAGCACTGTGTGAACCTCAACTTCGCAAAAAAATAAAATTGAAAAAGCTACTAATACTACTAATATTTTTTTATAATTTTTTTCTTCTTTTAAAATAGATCATATCAAACAATAATCCCAAGGAAGATGATTTGAATGGCTATGTGATTAGAACGACCAAGAAAAGGTGGATAAAGACCACATTGTCCAACAAATTAAAGATGAAATATACACAACAGCCAAACCGCACACAACACATGGTTGTTAAAAGGGACCCATAGTTTGTGATTATCATGGAGTGCTTAAAAGGGGGGAGAGGCTGGTGGGAGAAAAAAATAAAATAAAAAAATAAAAAAAACAACACACACAAGGCCATGAAGTACTTCAAGTATGTGAGTGGACATCCAGGAGCTCCCAAGAGAGAAACATTTTCCTCACTTTAATTTTGAGACATATCAATGACTCCAGTCCTGGTCTTAAAGTTTCATAATTCATGTTTTTGTTATTTCTCCATTCTAGGTTGAGTCCAATTATACATTTCCAGGTGAAAGGGGCCATCAACGTAATGGGAGGATATTGCTGGGGAAAGGAAAAAAAAAAAAAAAATGAAAGTTAGTCAGATTTTTACAGAGCTATAGATATAGAGCTAAAAATCTGACTAGTTGCCAGCATTCTATTCTTTATAATAGAACTCATGAATATTTTATTTTTGCTATATACACTACTTTAAAAACAACAACAACAAAAAAAAAAAAAAAAAGTTATATCAAGCAATATCCCCAAGGAAGACAATTTGAATGGCTATGTGATTAGACCAACCAAGAAAAAATGGATAACAACCACATTATCCAACTTCAAGCTTTGGAAAGGCCTAGAAATTAAAGATGATATACACAAAAGGACAAAGGCTGGCTTCACACTTTAGTTTCCTGCCGCAGCTTATTGCGGCAGGCGAACGCAAGCTGAGCGCATACACCACACAGCTTTATGTTTACCGTGGGGACGCGGGTGTATGCGCTCGAGTGAGGATTGCCATGCGCACAAATCATACATTCTCGTCCGCACCATGAACGCGACATATCACATTCATGGTGCGGAATGAGAATGTACGATTTGTATGCAAACACCTGCATGCATAAAAATGCGTACATGGCAGGCAATGGGTGTGCATTGCCATCCGAACCTGGGCACATACACCCACGTCCCCATGTTAAACAAACATAGGGATGTACGGTGTATGCGCTCGACTTGCGTTCGCCCACCGCTATACACTGCAGCAGGGAGCGCAAGTGTGATTTCACCCAAACTGCACAAAACTCATGGTTGTAAAAAGGAGACATCGCAGGCAATGGGTGTGCATTGCCATCCAAGCCCGGGCGCATAGGGACACGCGGTGTACGTGCTCGGATTGCGTTCGCCCACAGCTATATGCTGCGGCGGGGAACGCAAGTGTAATTTCACCGAAACTGCACAAAACTCATGGTTGTAAAAAGAAGACAGTTTGTAGTTACCATGGAGTGCTTCAAGGAGGAGGGGCTGGGGAAATTTTAGACAGACAGACATGGTGGATACATCTTAGGCGGCCGTCGCACGCATCAATTTCCTGCACGATATCGCTTAAGCGATCTGCTTTTTGATCGCTTAAGCGATATTGTTTGTGCATCACTGCGTGTAATCAAGCGATTTTACACTGTAAAAATCGCTTGATTGATAGATCGCAGATTTGTGAGCTAGAGCTCATATCAAGCGATAATCGCTTGATCAATCTGCCTCATCATCGTGGTGTATGACACCACGATGAACGATCTCCCAGTGGCAGAGAATATGCTGGGAGATTGTATCTATGGCAAACGTCGGGTTACTAAGCGCCGCGCGCTTGTGAGTCTGTCTGTGTGACAGCTCACCAACGATGTGAACGATATTGTTAGCGATCGCGTGTGCATGTGATCGCTAACAATATCGCTCTCAACATTGAAGCGTGTGACGACCGCCTTAATTAGCTGCAGAAATGTCAATTGTGACCACACAACAGGCAGTTGCAGACAATAAAAAGCAAGAACCTCCATGTAAGAGGCCTTACTTTATTCACAGGCATCAAATATGGATATTTTTATAGCCTGAGATTTAAGTAACGAGGCCATATATACGATTGGTACTATCTTGGTTACATTGTCCTGTACGGACCACCACCATTTTCAGTTTATTATAACTACCTATATGACAACATAAAAAGATGAAGAGTTTGCATGCCAGGGAGGCTCCCTGCAGTTATCAACTGGACATGTCTTCAACATTTGGAAACACAAAATATCAACCACTCATGGTACCAAAAAAAAAAAAAAAAAAAAGTGAACACACACACACCAACACACACACACACACACACACACACACACACACACACACACACACACACACACACAATAAATATAGGGACTACATCACACGCAGGCTGGCATATGTCAAAATACACAGCATAACAGAGGGAAACACCAGAGAAACAATAAAACTATAACATTGGCAGGGCCTGTCAATAGGGAATGGGAAAATGGACACCTCGTACACTCACGTGAGGATGTACTTACATGGGTTATTTCACTCCGCTGGATACCTAGACCCTAAATTGCCCTGCTCTTATCCATAAGTAGGGATCTGGCCAACGAAAACACTAGTCTCACCACTGAAATAATACAACAAGAAGAAAAGAAAAGACAAACAGTGAATTACTAAAAAGAATAAGCAGCAGCTTCATAGTTTTGACCACGTTTTCAGCCACAGGACGGTTTGGCACCAGATAACTCACCAAGAACTCCTTCCACCCAAGCACCTTGCAAAGAATGAAATTCACACAGCAATACTAGCTGATGGGTCATATGACTGTTTGAAGGAGATTGGAGCAGTCACACCTGAGCAGATCACTAAATGAACTTGATAGCAGTAAGAACTGACATTAACCTATAGTGTGCCAAAATAAATTAACTATGTTTGAGGCCTTTTTCAGGCAACATACAGGGGCCCCTGGCAGCACACAGGGCCCCAGGCAGTGCACAGGGGCACCAGTCAGTGTCCAGGTCCCCAGGCAGCACACAGGGGTATCATGCAGCACACAGGGACTCCAGGCAGTGAACAGTGGCCTAAGATAATGCACAGGGACCCCAGGCAATGCATAGGGGCCCAAGGCAATGCACAGGGGTGCTAGGCAGCACACAGGGGCCACAGACAGTGCACAGGGGCCCCAAGCAGCATACAGGGCCCTCAGCCAGTGCACAGGGCCCCAGGCAGCACAAAGGGGCCACAGGCAGCACATAGTGGCCAAGGCAACATACAGGGGTTCCTGACAGTGCACAGGGGCCACAGGCAGCACACAGCCCCCCAGGCAGTGCATGGGGACCCCAAGCAGCCCACAGTGTCTCCTGGCAGTGCTCAGGGCCCCAGGCAGCACACAGGGGCCCAAGCTGCACACAGGGGCCCAAGGTAATGCACAGGGCCCCAAGCAGCACACAGGGGCCCCAGGCAGTGCACAGGGTCTCAGGCAGCACACATGGGCCCCAGGCAGATGCGTGACACATGTGTGCTATCCACGGATAGCACAAAGACAGCCTGCCCTCACATACTCACCTTCCTCCAGTGTCGCTGCTCCCCACACTTCGGGTCCGCTGTTGGTCTCCGTGAAGTGAATATTTATGAGCCTAATGAGCGGCACCGAAAGTGAGAGAAACTGTCAGTGCTGGAGTGAGGTGAGTATGACTTTCTTTATTTTTAAGTTTATAACTTTTGTCCGTGCACAGGGATGTCACATGGATGACATCCATGTGCATGGAAGTTTTCACCCAAAAGTGGTCCATGGGTCTGCAAAAAAACTGACATGTCTCCATTGGAGCACACGGACACGAATCTGCTCCACACGGCGACATGGTCTGTGCAGAATTACGGACATATAAAGGAGGCCATAGGGGATCATGTGTCCCGGTATGTCCATGCCTCTGATATGTGTCCACACGGACCGCACACGTGTCGGTGGCATGGATGTGTGAATGAGGCCTTAGGCCTCTTTCACACATCCGTGTCACCACGGACGTGTGAAACAAGGCCATTTGGGGATGGGGTGTGCACACGTGTCATGGATGTGTGACACAATGTGTGCAGTCCATGTGCTATCCGTGGGGCCGTGGATAGCACACGGACAGCCTGTCAACCGCATACTTACCTCCCTCCAGCGCCGCTGCTCCTCTCTCTTCCGGTCCGCTCTTGGGCTCAGTGAAGTGAATATTCATGAGCCCTAATAAGCGGCACCGGAAGTGAGAGGAGCAGACACCACTGGAGCGAGGTGAGTATAAAATTCTTTATTTTCAGGATTTTTGGCTTTGTCCATGGTCCGTGCACATGGATGTCACAGTGTGAACATCCGTGTGCAGGACATTTTGACAAAAAAGCTGTCCGTGGCTCCGCAGAAAAACAAACAAGTTGCCATGTGAAGTACACGGACACGCATGTGCTCCACACGGAGACTCGGTCCGTGCGGAAACACGGATGTGTGCATGGGTCCATAGGGGATCGTGTGTCCCCGTATGTCCGTGCCTCCGGCATGTGTCCGCACGGAACGCACACGTGCCGGAGGCACGAATGTGTGAAAGAGGCCACACGGACGTGTGGAACAAGGCCGTTTGGGGGCGGGGCATAGACTCATGTGTCATGGACGTGTAACACAATGGGTGCTGTCAGTGTGCTATCCGTGGATCCACGAATAGCACACGGACAGCATGTCATTACATACTCACCTCGCTCCAGCGTTGACAGTTCCTCTCACTTCCGGGCCGCTGTCAGGCTTAGTGAAGTGAATATTCATGAGCCTAATGAGTGGCATCAGAAGAGAGAGGAGATGTCAGCGCTGGAGCGAGGTGAGTATGAAATTCTTTATTTTTAGGGATGTCACTTTCGTCTGTGCACACAGAGGTCACATGGATGACCTCTGTGTGCATGGACGTTTCACGGCGAAAGCGGTCTATGTATCTGCAAAAAAAACGACTTGTCGCCGTGTGGAGCACATAGACACGCATGTGCTCCACATGGAGACACGGTCCGTGTCGGAAAACGGAAGTGTGAATTTGCCCATAGGGGAACATGTGTCCCAGTATGTCCGTGCCTCCGGCGTGTGTCGGCACGGACCGCACACGTGTCGGGGGCACAGATGTGTGAAACCGGCCTAGATCTGTGTGACTCATGATTACCATTAGGATCATCTGTTCTGGGAAACTTATCACAATTCAGCCTAGCCTTTTTAAGGCCGGTTTCACACATCCGTGCGGACACATGCCGGAGGCACGGACATATGGGGACACACGATCCCCTATGGACCCATGCACATGTCCGTGTTTCCGCACGGACCGTGTCTCCGTGTGGAGCACATGCGTGTCCGTGTGTTCCACATGTCGACAAGTCCGTTTTTTTGCAGAGCCACGGACCATTTTTTTGTCCAAACCTCCTGCACACGGATGTTCACACTGTGACATCTGTGTGCACGGATCACGGACAAAAGAAAAAAGCTTCAAAATAAAGAATTTCATACTCACCTCGCTCCAGCGGTGTCTGCTCCTCTCACTTCTGATGCCGCTCATTAGGGCTCATGAATATTCACTTCACTGAGCCCAAGAGCGGACCGGAAGAGAGAGGAGCAGCGGTGCTGGAGGGAGGTACCGTATATACTCGTGTATAAGCCGACCCGTGTATAAGCCGACCCCCCCTACTTTTGCCCCCAAAACCTGGGAAAACCTATTGACTCGTGTATAAACCGAGGGTGGACCCCAGCACATGTATACAGTCCCCCCAGTGGTATACAGCAGCCTCCCCAGTGGTAGTATACAGCAGCACAGAGGTATATACAACAGCCCCAGTGGTAGTATACAGCAGCCTCCCCAGTGGTAGTATACAGCAGCCTCCCCAGTGGTAGTATACAGCAGTCTCCCCCTGTGGTAGTATACAGCAGTCTCCCCCTGTGGTAGTATACAGCAGTCTCCCCCTGTGGTAGTATACAGCAGTCTCCCCCTGTGGTAGTATACAGCAGTCTCCCCCTGTGGTAGTATACAGCAGTCTCCCCCTGTGGTAGTATACAGCAGTCTCCCCCTGTGGTAGTATACAGCAGTCTCCCCCTGTGGTAGTATACAGCAGCCTCCCCCTGTGGTAGTATACAGCAGCCACAGAGGTATATACAGCAGCCCCAGTGGTAGTATACAGCAGCCTCCCCAGTGGTAGTATACAGCAGTCTCCCCCTGTGGTAGTATACAGCAGCCTCCCCCTGTGGTAGTATACAGCAGCCACAGAGGTATATACAGCAGCCCCTCCCCTGTGGTAGTATACAGCAGCCACAGAGGTATATACAGCAGCCCCAGTGGTAGTATACAGCAGCCTCCCCAGTGGTAGTATACAGCAGTCTTCCCCTGTGGTAGTATACAGCAGTGCCTCCCCCTGTGGTATATACAGCAGCCCCTCCCCTGTGGTAGTATACAGCAGCCCCCCGCTGTGGTAGTATACAGCAGCCCCCCCTGTGGTAGTATACAGCAGCCCCCCCCTGTGGTAGTATACAGCAGCCCCCCCTGTGGGTATACAGCAGTGCCCCCCCCTGTGGTATATACGGCCCCCCCCCCCCCCGTTGCTGCCGCACACCTGTAAAAAGAAGATCTTTCATACTTATCCTCCTGCTGTCACCGCGCGCATCCTCCGCTCTCCTTCTTGCTTGCACCCGGCGTCCATCCATATGACCGCGCACAAATAATGACGTCATTATTTGTGCGCGGTCACGTGGATGGACGCCGGGTGCAAGAAAGAAGGAGAGCAGAGGATGCTCACAGTGACAGCAGGAGGATAAGTATGAAAGATCTTCTCTTTACAGGTGTGCGGTAGCAACGGGGGGGGGGGCTGTATATACCACAGGGGGGGCACTTCTGTATACTACCACAGGGGGGCGGAGGAGCGCTGACAGTGCAATGTAATATGCACGGCTCCCCCTGCCGCTGATGGACAGGGGGATGCAGTGCATATTGCATTGCACTAATGAGCGGCCCCACGTGACCGGCCGCTCACTATACAGCCTCCCACACCTCCTCCAGCCCCCGGACACCGGCCCCACACACTCAGCCGTATAGTGACTCGTGTATAAGCCGAGGGGGGCACTTTTCAGCACAATTTTTGTGCTGAAAGACTCGGCTTATACACGAGTATATACGGTAAGTATAAAATGACAGGCTGTCCGTGTGCTATCCACGGCCCCACGGATAGCACACGGACTGCACACATTGTGTCACATGTCCATGACACATGTGTGCACGCCCCGCCCCCAAACGGCCATGTTCCACATGTCCGTGGTGATACGGATGTGTGAAACCGGCCTAAAATGGAGTAATCTGACTTTCCATGCTGACTGTAGCTTTTTTCTTTTTGTGCAGGGTTGTTCAATGTGCTGTGGTGAGCTGGTTGCTGGTGAGTTATTGAAGTTCTGTTTAGTGTGCTGAGAAAATTCTCTTGACAGATTTTTCTCCTATGCATGTGTTATCTTATATCTCTGTGTGAATTGCTGTAACTTTTGTTTACCTGTTGTATTTGTATGGGGGTCTACCACTCCTATCCTTCTCCCCCTGGGTGAAGGGGGCATTGGAGCAGAGCTGGCCAGGAGCAGAAAGACTTAATTTACGCTGCCATGCAAGCTTGGATAACGCCAATGCATCTCATAAACAAATATAGAAAATATATTAGTAAAAATGGCAACCTTTATCATACAGTCATATGAAAAAGTTTGGGCACCATTCTTAATCTGACTCATTTTTTTTGTTTTTAAATGTGGGTTTTTGCAACAGCTATTTCAGTGTGATATATGTAATAACTGATGGACACTGTAATATTTCAGGATTGAAATGAGGCTTATTGTACTAACCGAAAATGTGAAATATGACTTATTTCAAAATTTGACAGGTGCAAAAGTATGGGCACCCTTCTGATTTTCATGATTTGAATACTCCTAACTACTTTTTACTGACTTACTGAAGCACTAAATTGGTTTGGTAACCTCATTGAGCTTTGTACTTCATAGCCCGGTGTATCCAATCATGAGAAAAGCTATTTCAGGTGTCCACTTGCAAGTTGTTCTCCTAGTTACATCTTCTCTGAGGAGTGGCATCATGGGCTCCTCAAAATAGCTATCAAATGATCTGAAAAAAAGATTGTTCAACATAGTTGTTCAGGGGAAGGATACAAAAAGTTGTCTCAGAGGTTTAACCTGTCAGTTTCCACTGTGAGGAACATAGTAAGGAAATGGAAGACCGAGGCGTGGCCTGCAGCTCTATGGAATAGACTGTCTCTACAGAGCTCTGGTGCCTGACACAAAGCGACGGGGATTTTCAGTCTGTAAGGGTACCTTTACACACGGCTATATTTGTAGCTTGTCACCAGGTAACTTACTGGTTGCAGTGAAATCATGGATACATGATTCCATTTGTACACAGCACCAAGATAGAACTATGTATCCATGATTTCACTGCAACCAGTAAGTTACCTGGTGACAAGCTACAAATGTAGCCGTGTGTAAAGGGGCCCTTATAGATAGAATTTCCCACCCAAGCTACGCTGACTGAACACTTAGGGTATGTGCAGACTGGCCGGCGGGTTGGTCGGCGGCGGTTGGGCGGACCCGCCAGGAAGCTCCGGAGCCGTCCACCGGCATCCTGGCGGGTATGTGCGGCGGGTGCCGGGCGGGTGGCCAGCGGGTTAGCGCCGGCGGTGTTGCGGCGGCTGGAAGCAGTACATGATTCTGCTTGCAGCCGCTGCAGAACCGGCCGGATTATAGAACATGCTCATTCGTTGCTAACCCGCTGGGAACCCAGCAGGTTAGCAACGGATGAGCATGTGTAAACCGCCGGTGTGTGGACACCGGGTGTCGGTTTACATAGGTTTTAATGTTAATCCAAACGCCGGTTTGGATTAACATAAATTTACATGAAATTTATGTAAACCGACCGGCGGTTTACACACCTAAACCGACCCTAACCCAGCCAGTGTGCACATACCCTTACATCCCAGAGACCACCCAGACCAAGTTATATGAAGCCACAGTAAGAGGTTTACACATAGGACCTCTCTGAACTCCGGGCCAGATCCCTGTTTACCTCAGGTGCCATCTTGCTGAGGAGGAGAGACAGGACACCTGCACCCAAGGACTCTTCCCCGTCCTCACCCAGGAACCTCTGAGGTGCCCACTGAAGGCTTTAACCCTCCACTGGGCAAGCAGGACCTAACCAGGTTCCCTGCTGCTGGCAATCAAAGGACAAGGAACAAGGGGAACCGTCATTACAAACACGGACTCTCCTGCTCCTCACACCTCTCTCTCCCTGAATTTGGAGAGGGGATTTGCATCCAGCCCTGCAGCTGTAATCTTATCTTGAAACCGCATTTCAGAGGAGACTGGGAGTTGAGAAGACTGGAGGAACTTTTTTTTTTTGTTTGTTTGTTTGTTTGTTTTTCTCTACTCCCTCGGACCTGGAGCAGAGCAAGTCCTGGCATATCACACAGGCTCATCCACAGCTCTCCAGCGCCATCTAGCGTCACAGACCTGTTCCAGCAGCAAGAGAAGTGAGGAGGATCAGGACAAGACCAGCACTGCACCCAAGCTTCGCAAGCACAGGATCTAGACTCAAAGAAGAGGACAGAGCCCTACAAGCAAGCGGGTGCCCACCCCTAGATGCCCCCATGTTTACAAGCCTCACAAGGCTCCACAAGCGACCCACAAACTTTTCCACAACACATCTTGTGCACTTATTACAGAGGTAACTTTACAGCTAGCATCTGCCTGTATCTCTCTCACCTCAGCTAATACTTGAACTAGGCTTCAACCAGCCTCTCTGAGGACCTGGCAGATGCATGCAGCATTGATCCACCACCAATTCTTTGAACCCTATTACTGATCTGAATACATGACCTTGGCTACACCTACTATATAGACATCAGATACTCATTGTTTGCAGCGTGCATAGTTTGTCAATATTATACCTGCTTGTTTAATCTATTACCTTAACTGCATTAGTAACCCACGTGACATATGGTCTGCCCTAAGACTGGTACTGATAACTCAGGAGAATATATGAATTGAGGAGCACGATTCTACTAATTTTCAGCACGTATTAATCAACAACTTGTTACCTCCTTATATTGATCTGGGACCACCTTGCCCCTTTAGCCCGCTATTTTCCCAAGGGGGATAAATATATTGCATGTATATTTAGATGTTTTTACTTCTGTGATAATTAAGTGACTAGTAGTAACAAGTAAGAGACGCGCAAATTCTTGTATACGTACATATTGCTCCTGATTCACTCCTGCGAGTGGCTCTGGAAATCTTCTTTCAGGGCCTACCTGCAGACTCCTACTTTAAACTGACATAGAACTAAATGTACACTTATATATTCTGACTCCATCACTTATCTAAGTCTGCCTCCCAACCCCACAAGACCTGACAAGACTCTTCACCTGACTACTATAGAAGCACCCATACCTCAGACTTCCTCTAGACTCCCCCTGATTAAAATAATCAAGGACCAGCCAAATTATGTCTAAGAAGAACAAACTTACTTCAACTCCACAAGGGATCGAATCTGCAGGAGATCTACAGAAATCTCCACTAAAAAGTAGAATCCCCACACCTTTACAGAACGCCTACACCAGCACCAAAGGCAAAGAAGGAGACTACACCGAGAAACCAACAGAATTCCCGATGGATGAAACCAGCTACTATTCTTCCAAATGGAAGGAGATGGGCACTCCTTCTAAATCCGACTTCCTGACCTCTTCCACAATTAGCCAGACTACAGACCAAAAATCCAATATCAAAAGCCCGGCTAGGCAAAAACTGAAAACGGACAACACAGAAACAGAACCACTCATTAACTATACTTCATGATCAATCTTTTTACGGCTTTCCAACTTAAAATGGAAGATAAATTGAACACGCATCTAGATGAAATGAAAACAACTGTAGCCACGATAGTCTCAAGGGTCGACGAGCATGATCAAACCATTTCCGACCTCAGGAAAGATTCGACACTACCGTATATACTCGTGTATAAGCCGACCCGTGTATAAGCCGACCCCCCTACTTTTGCCCCCAAAATCTGGGAAAACCTATTGACTCGTGTATAAGCCGAGGGTGGACCCCAGCACAGGTATACAGCCCCCAGCAGTGTGGAATACAGGCCTCCCCAGTGGTAGTATACAGCAGCCCCAGTGGTAAAATACAGCAGCCCCAGTGGTAGTATACAGCAGAACCAGCAGCCCCAGTGGTAGTGTACAGCAGCCCCAGCAGCCCCAGTGGTAGTATACAGCAGCCTCAGTGGTAGTGTACAGCAGCCCCAGCAGTATATACAGCAGCCCCGGGGGTATACAGCAGCCCCCAGGGGTGATACAGCAGCCCCCAGGGGGGATACAGCGGCCCTGGGGGTATACATCAGCCCCCAGGGGTGATACAGCAGCCCCAAGGGGTGATACAGCAGCCCCCAGGGGGTATACAGCAGCCCCCAGGGGGGATACAGCGGCCCCCAGGGGGGTATTACAGCTGCCCCCAAATGCTGGCACTCACCCCCCTTGTAAGGGCCATCCCCCCCCCCTGCTGCTTAACTTACCATCCCGGTCTTCTGCACAGCGCCGCTCCTCGGTGCTCCGTTCTCCATGCTCCGTCCTCGCTGCATCCGGGATCCCCGGCCGTCGCGCGATGACGTCATATACCTGCGACGGCCGGGAATCCCGGATGTAGCAGGACGGAGCATGAAGAACAGAGCACCGAGGAGCGGCGCTGTGCAGAAGACCGGGATGGTAAGATAAGCAGCGGGGGGGGCCCTTACAAGGGGGGCGAGTGCCAGCATTTGGGGGCATATATGCACTGTTTCCCCCTGCCGCTGATTGACAGGGGGAAGCAGTGCATATATAATGAGCGGCCCCACGTGACGGGGCTGCTCATACAGCAGCCTCCCCTCGCCTCCTCCAGCCTCCACAGCCCCCACCACCGTATTGACTCGTGTATAAGCCGAGGGGGAGACTTTTCAGCCCAAATTTTGGGCTGAAAAACTCGGCTTATACACGAGTAAATACGGTAGTCAAGAGTGACTGCACCAAAATGAAGGAAGAAATCAAATTTCTTAAAGAGAAGTTAGCGGACAGGGAAGATAGAGACCGAAGAGTTAATTTAAAATTCAGAGGCATTCCTGAAACAGTTAAACCCCAAGAACTTGCCACCTTTATTAGAAACCTGGCTAAGAAGGTCCCTCATACCAGGGAAACAAGACATTGAATACTCGATAGAGAGAGCCCATAGATTACCCAAACCAACCCGACTCCCAGACAATATCCCGAGAGACGTCATGGCTAAATTCTCATTTTTCCCCACCAAAGACCATATAAATGAATATCTTAAGAGGAACAAAGCCCTGCCACCTCCTTACCACGACATTAAAGTTTTCTTGGACATATCAAAAGAGACCTTAATAAAGAGAAAAGATCCAGGGAAGTCCTGCAGCAGCTTATAAACTACATGCAATAAAAACTAGTTGTGGGTGCACACAACTAGACCAGGTGAGTGCACCTCTTTTTGATCTGAGTGTGGAATCAGTGTCATATTGATAGGGCACTATTGCGCCTCGCTTGTCTCCTTTATCTTTTTTTAATAAAGAGAAAGTCACTCAAACCAATCACAGATGCACTGCGAGCTAACCAAATCTTATACAGATGGAGCCACCCATCATCCAACGTCATCGTCACGCTCAAAGATAAGACCTACAATCTCGAAGACGCCGGAGAAGGACTCAAGATCCTGAAAGACCTCCACATCGGAGTCCCGGGATGATCCCACCTCTAACCCTATAGACTAAAACAGTCAAATTTAGGCACCATTGGCCAAAACATTCGCCACAAGGAAGGACAACACCGGTCTCTTGACTCTTCCTCAAAGGTTACTTATTGATACGTTACAGTTGACGTATCCTAAATTCTCTTGAAATAGAACCTTGTCCAGTTGATAAGGTTTTGTTGTAATCCCTCAATTCTCCCCCATCCCCTCACTTCTCCCTGTAGAGTCATTCCTCACCTAACCGACCAACCACACTCTACGACACAGTTATGACCCACAATTTTCTATCATTAAACACAAATGGCCTCAACTCGCCGCAAAAGCGTTTTTACGTATGGAAGGAGCTAAAGAAACTTGCTATAGACATTGCTGGACTACAGGAAACGAGGTTTAGTGCGGAACACCAGCCACAATTTTCAAATCCGAACTTTCCCCATATTTTTTTCTCCTCAAATAAAAAGAAAAAGCAGGCGTAGCCATACTAATTAAGGAAACAGTAAAATTTGAACTAAAAGAAGTAATAAACGACACTGAAGGCAGATACATCATCCTCGAGTGCAAATTGAATGACGTCACCCACACACTAGTTAATGTTTACGCCCCAAATTCCGGACAAATCTCGTTCTTGAAAAAACTCATACGTCTAATCAGAGAAAAGCAAGATGGCATCCTGTACATATTCGGAGATTTTAATTCTGTCCCTAACAGCAACTTAGATTCTTCTAACAAAAGTAGAAACCAGAACACCCAATTGGATCCAATATTGAAAAAAGAAGAACTATATGACACCTTTAGATGTTTCAACACGTCATCGATCGAATACACCCACTTCTCCAACGTCCATAAGTCTCTAGCCCGCATCGATCTAATTCTTACAGATATCGACTCCCTTAGATGCATCAAATCGGTCAATATCCTCCCCAGATCATGGTCAGATCACTCGCCAGTCTTGTTTGTAACATCACAAGGATCCCCTTCAATCCACAGAAACACTTGGAGAGCAAACTCCTTTCTCTTTACTCACCCGCACTACAAAGCAGAAATTGAAACAAACCCTAAAATTTTATTTTAACGAAAACGACCTCACTGACACCGCAATCTCGACCATTTGGTCCGCTCACAAAGCTGTTATAAGAGGTTTTCTAATACAATTAAACTCCAGATACAGAAAATCCCTGACCTTAGCAACAGAGACCCTGATTCAAAAAATTAGAGACCTGGAATTATCAGTAGCAACTCACCCTAATGAATCTACTCTAAAAGAAATTCTCAACTTGAGAATTGAACTTAAATCATTGTTGATCTCTGATTACGATAAAATGATTCGTCTAAACAAGTCTAAATTTTACAATTGCTCGAACAAACCCACCAAACTTTTCGCTACACTTATAAAACACCGCAGAACTAAGGCTACTTTCACATAACGATTTTTAGGGAGCCGATGCTGTCCGATATAAATCGGACAGCATCAGCTCCCTTCTGATGCCTGGAATCGGGTGCCAAATAGGCACCCGATTCCGGCATAAAATCGCTCCCTGCGGGGTGAAAAAAAGAAAAAAAAAATGTTATTCTCATCTCTCCACGAGCCCCCGCCGTCTTCCGCCATCTTCTTGGAGGCTCCCGGTGGCTCCCGCAGGCTGCCGGTGTCAGCAGAGGGCTTCCTCTGCCTTATAGGACCTGCGGTGATGTCACAGTCATGTGACCACAGGTTACCAGGTAACCCGCGGTCACATGACTGTGACATCACCGCAGGTCCTATAAGGCAGAGGAAGCCCTCTGCTGACACCGGCAGCCTGCGGGAGCCACCGGGAGCCTCCAAGAAGATGGCGGAAGACGGCGGGGGCTCGTGGAGAAGTGAGAATAAAATTTTTTTTTTTTTTTTTAACCCTTGTGCTCCTAGTTAGGAGCAGTTTTACTGTACTGAGCATGCTCAGTACAGTAAAACGGGGTCCGAGGAGACATCAGATGTTTCCTCGGACCCTTCTCCATAGGGCCCCATGTTATAGGGATCGGACCTAATCGGATGTGCACTAAATGCCATCCGATTTGGTCCGATCCGATTCTGTCAGATTTTATTTTCGGTGCAAAAATCGGAGCAAGCTCCGATTTTTGCACCGATAATAAAATCGGACAGAATCGGATCGGACCAAATCGGATGGCATTTAGTGCACATCTGATTCGGTCCGATGCCCATAGGGATGCATGGGGCCAAATTCGGATCCGATGCTGTCCGATTTTCATCGGACAGCATCGGCTTTAGAAAAATCGTAGTGTGAAACCACCCTAAAACTAACATTTCCCAAGTAAAAAACAATAATGGTATCCCACAAAAACTACCACAACAGATTTCAGACACCTTTGCCGAATATTATAAGTCCCTCTACAACCTGAACCAAACACACTCAGACCCTACTACCCTCCACTCCAAAATTACTGCCTTTTTCGATTCAGTAGATCTTCCCTCACTCTCTGAAGAAGACGAAAAATTCTTGAACTCTCCATTCACTGAAAGAGAAGTTCTAGACACAATTAAGTCTTTGAAAAAGCCTAAATCCCCTGGACCTGACGGTCTTCAAAATGAATATTACTCCACTTATCAAGAAATATTAGTACCCTACTTAACCAGACTTCTAAATTCCTTCACTGACCCCAAAGCACAACCCCCTAAAGAAATCTTACAGGCCATTATCACCATGATACCCAAAAACAAAGGCGACCCAGAGAATGTATCAAATTTTAGACCCATCTCACTTTTAAATTCAGACCTTAAAATAATTTCCAAAACCATTAACACCAGAATACAGAAGATCACCCCGAAACTAATACACAGCGATCAAGTAGGATTCATCAAAAACAGAGGTTCAGCGGATGCAACCAGAAGAATCATCAACTTACTATCTCATATCGAAAGTCATAAAACCCCTGCAATCATGGTCTCTGTCGAGGCCGAAAAGGCGTTCGACAGAGTCTATTGGGGTTTTCTCTTCGAATCATTGAAAAAATTCGGCTTTAGGGGTAATATTCTCCACTTAATCCAATCATTGTACTCTTACCCAACAGCTAGCATCTTAACTAACAAAACCTTTTCAGATACCTTCCCCCTATCAAATGGAACTAGACAGGGATGCCCCCTATCACCCTCATTATTTGATCTCTACATTGAACCGCTTGCGGAAAAAATTAGGATGAATCATCTCATAAAAGGTATTCACACCAGGACTAAAGAGTATAAAATCAGTCTGTTTGCGGATGACGTCATTCTCACCTTATCGGACCCCATTAACTCCCTTAGAAGTCTGTTTTCGACCATTGAAGAATTTGCAGCAGTTTCTTCATACAAAATTAACCTCACTAAGACTCAAGTCCTACACTTCAATCTTGACCCCGAAACATTGTCCGCTATTAAGGCTGAGCATAACCTTGCTTGGGATAAGAAGGAATTAGACTATCTAGGCATCCAAATTACTAGTCACACCTCCACCCTGATAGACAAAAACCTTACGACATTAATCAAAACTATCCAGTCGGATCTAACACATATCTCAACGGTTGATTTGTCTTGGATTGGAAGGATCGAATCTTACAGGATGTTTACACTTCCAAAGATACTTTATGTTTTTCGCTCCCTTATAATTCCAATAAAACAAACGTGGATTAAGAAACTCCAGTCCCAACTCTACTCCTTCATATGGGGGCAAAAGAAACCGAGGGTCTCTCGGTAGTGATGGGCGAATCTACTCGCTAGGACTCGTTACTCAGCGAGTAGTAAGGGACTCGCAGGACTCGCTACTCGGCGAGTTTCCCAGCGATGACTCGCAAAGTAACGAGTCCAATGCAAGTCAATGGCAATCCTAGTTTTACTAGCCAAGATAATGATGGGAGTGCTGGTGTGTCACGGTCCGCGCTGCTGTGGTATGAATAAACTCACCAAAGAGACAGCAGTTATTCCATCCTTTTATTTCCTCCTCTTTCCTACGCGTTTCAGCGCCACACCCGGCGCCTTCCTCAGGGAGAATATCCCTGAGGAAGGTGCCGGGTGTGGCGCTGAAACGCGTAGGAAAGAGGAGGAAATAAAAGGATGGAATAACTGCTGTCTCTTTGGTGAGTTTATTCATACCACAGCAGCGCGGACCGTGACACACCAGCACTCCCATC
Organism: Allobates femoralis; assembly: GCA_033576535.1. Taxonomy (NCBI): domain Eukaryota; kingdom Metazoa; phylum Chordata; class Amphibia; order Anura; family Aromobatidae; genus Allobates; species Allobates femoralis. Next base: position 487,548,092 of record JARQOC010000001.1, read on the forward strand.
ATTATCTTGGATTCAAACCACTATCCAGTGGTCGGTGGAGGTCCTGCAGCAGCTGGAACACTGATTCCAAAACGCCTTCAAACCAGTTGTGGGGATCACAACTGGACCAGGTGAGCAGCTTCATAGCACCACCATCTTACACAAGTGTCACCAGTGATAGGGCACTATTGCGCCTCTTGTCCCCCTCCCTATTTTCTTTTCATAGTTTTACTAGCGAGACTCGCTATATCACATCGCTATGTAGCTTGAATCTCCCCAAAATCGTTTACAGAATCGCACCGCTTCACAGATACCCGCTGTAAGCAGCGATTCTGAGCGAGTCTGAGCGAGTCTTAGCGATTCCGAGCAAGTCTACGAATCCGAGTCCTGTATTCTGTATTCGGGACTCGCGAATACAGAATCTGTTATGTTCCGACAAAGCTTCCGAGACAGCCTAGCGTGTTAGGTCAGACAAACTTGTGAAGATGGACAAGCATGTTAGCCAATCATATTCAGTAATGCCACAGCCATGTTGGTTGTGGCATTACTATGATTGGCTGCTGTCCATCGTGATGCCTATGTCATGGATGACAGGCAAGGCTGTATATAAGCCTTGCCACCGCCATTTTGGGCACATTTCTCTGAAGATCTGAGCTAGAGCAGGGTGAGGTAGATTCTGGAGCAGATCATAGGGATTGTCAGTGAGTGTAGGGAAACTTCAAGGTTCCTTATATTAACCCCAAACAGCTCTTGTGAGAGCTAGCAGGAGGACAGAGGAGTACTGTGTACTGTGAGACTGTAGGCAGGCAGGGAAGCAGGGAGCTGCAGCCTTACAGTGTTCACAGGAGCGACCTCATAGCTTCGCTTACTCACTCAGCTGTTCTAATAGCTGAAGTCAGAGGCTTAGCTGAGGTACTATTTACAATTTTTTTGCAGCTGATAGATTTTGGGTCCTAAAAACCCCTTCAGCGTTATTTTGTCTGTGGCAGAACAGTGCGTTGCTGCTCTCCTAGCTGCAAATAGCACGTACGCCACCTACTTGTGCGACTACTTGTGCGCACTTAATAATTTTTTCAGGGACTACTGTGGTGCTTCACTGCCAAGTGTTAGCACACACTTAACCCGCCATAAGTGAAGCCTACAGCAACACCAAACTCCATCTCAGTGGCTGTGCGCACTTTCTAATTTTTTCAGGGACTAGTGTGCTGCTTCACTGTCAAGTGTTAGCACACACTTAACCCGCCAGTAAGTGACGCCTACAGCAACACCAAACTCCATCTCGGTGGCTGTGCGCACTTTCTAATTTTTTCAGGGACTAGTGTGCTGCTTCACTGTCAAGTGTTAGCACACACTTAACCCGCCAGTAAGTGACGCCTGCAGCAACACCAAACTCCATCCCGGTGGCTGTGCGCACTTTCTAATTTTTTCAGGGACTAGTGTGCTGCTTCACTGTCAAGTGTTAGCACACACTTAACCGCCAATAAGTGAACGCCTACAGCAACACCAAACTCCATCTCGGTGGCTGTGCGCACTTTCTAATTTTTTCAGGGACTAGTGTGCTGCTTCACTGCAAGTGTTAGCACACACTTAACCCGCCAGTAAGTGACGCCTACAGCAACACCAAACTCCATCTCGGTGGCTGTGCGCACTTTCTAATTTTTTCAGGGACTAGTGTGCTGCTTCACTGCCAAGTGTTAGCACACACTTAAGCCGCCAATAAGTGACGCCTACAGCAACACCAAACTCCATCTCGGTGGCTGTGCGCACTTTCTAATTTTTTCAGGGACTAGTGTGCTGCTTCACTGCCAAGTGTTAACACACACTTAACCCGCCAGTAAGTGACGCCTACAGCAACACCAAACTCCATCTCGGTGGCTGTGCGCACTTTTAATTTTTTCAGGGACTAGTGTGCTGCTTCACTGCAAGTGTTAGCACACACTTAACCCGCCAGTAAGTGACGCCTGCAGCAACACCAAACTCCATCTCGGTGGCTGTGCGTGTCAACATGTACAAAACCAAATTTTCAAAAATGTGCAAAGGACGGGACGAGGCCCGTGGCCGTAAGTCGTGCCCAGAAGCACTGTAAGTAACAGACGAGATTAATGATCTCTCTTCTCACGTCTAAAATTACCAGTACTCAACAAAAACGTGTCTTGAGGCCGGAAGAGCATGACCAGATAACAACTTGGATGGCTGATAACACCTCCACCACTGGTTCTCTGAGTACACAATCGTCCGTGCCAACACAGTCTAGTGTCGCTACAGACAGCGCAGGGCCATCCAATCCTCAAAGGCTTCCTATTTCCTCAAGCTATCGGCAGCCAGAGGAAAACTTGGAGTGCGACCTTGGTCACTCCTATGATTTATTTGGTTCGTATCAGCACTCGATTCCATCTGGCCTTTCTTTAGCAGTGCCTGACGAGATACTTGAAGAAGACGTAATATCTATTCATGGCCAAATTTTGGAAGCACCTCGTACTCAAGAAAGCCACTTTCTCCAAAGCCATACAGCATCTCAGGAGGTGGATGATGATGACGATGATGAGACACACATTTCATCTGGCCAGCCTGCTCAGTCACGTTATCCCGAAGACTTTGAGGAGGAAGGCGTGGATGATGAGACCACAGATCCTACCTGGACTCTTGGCATGCATAGCCAACAGAGCAGCCAGGAGGAGGAAAGTGGCTATGTACCACCGCCAAAAGCACCAAGGCTTACTCCTTTCTCCAGAACACACACTGTGAGAACAGTTGGCCAAATTGTGTCAACTGTTGCACAAAGTGTACCAACTGTTGCACAAACTGTAAACACAGTTGCCCAAACTGTGTCAACAGTTGGTGTGGTACAGAGTCATCCTACTTTGCCTCCAATTCAACATAAAGGCCGAAAAGACATTGTGTGGCAATTTTTTAAGGATGCCCCATCTGTACCAAATGTGGTTATCTGCAACATCTGCCATGCAAGGCTAAGCAGAGGCCTGGGAAAAAAAAACCTGAGCACCAGCAGTATGCGTAAGCATATGTCTGTTAAGCACCCAATTCAGTGGTCGGCCCATCAGGGTTCAGAATCAGTGCCTTCTGATCCCAACACTTCCAGGCCACCTCAGATCCATCCTTCACCAGCTAGTGTTCAGGCATCAGCTCCTGCTGAAACGTACTCCTCCGAAGCTGCGCTACAAGAGAGACTTCAGAGTAGTGAAGCCACTGGTGTGTGTGCGGCAAACGTCCAGTTGTCTGTGCCACAGCTGTATGAAAGGCAAAAGAAGTACCTATCGACACACCCATTTTCCCAAAAAATGACTGCTAAAATTGCAAAGTTGTTAGCTGTGGAAATGCTGCCGTTTAGGCTTGTAGGTACAGAATCTTTTCGGGAGTTGTTGGCTGTGGCGGCACCACGATGCACTGTACCCAGCCGCCACTTTTTCTCACGTAGTGCCGTGTCCGCGTTACACCAGCATGTTGTCAACAACTTAAAGGTGCACTAACAAATGCGGTAACCGCCAAAGTCCACCTAACAACGGACACGTGGACAAGTACTTGTGGACAGGGCAGATACATCTCAGTAACGGCTCACTGGATCAACCTGGTGGACAGTGTCCCAACTTCGCAAAGTCGAGCATCTGAAATACTGCCAACTCCACGAATAGGAGGCACAACATCATTCAGGGTGGCTGCCTCATCATATATGTCCAGTGCGCAATCTGCTTCTGCAACTTCCTTGTCCACTGCTCAGCTGCCCGCACCATCACGTCCAAGTTGGGAGCTTTGCAGTAGTGCTTCAGCAAGGGACAACAGGCTCTTCTGAAGCTTATCTGTCTAGGTGACACACCTCACACTGCAACTGAGCTGTGGAAGGGTCCTAAGCAACAGACTGATGAGTGGCTGGCCCCACTGCAACTACAACCAGGTCTTGTTGTGAGCGATAATGGACGAAACCTTATGGCGGCACTGAAGCACGGTAACCTTGTTCACGTCCCTTGCCTGGCTCACGTGCTGAACCTAATAGTTCAGAAATTCCTTAAAATATACCCCGAGTTATCTGACCTACTCGAGAAGGTGAGGGAATTTGCGCCCATTTTAGACATTCGTCCACAGCAGTTGGCAGTCTTTCAGCCCTTCAAAACAAATTTAATTTGCCTAAACACCGGCTAATTTGCGACATGCCCACGAGATGGAACTCAACATTCCATATGTTGGCAAGGTTTAATGAGCAGCAGAGGGCAATAGCTGAATATCAGCTGCAACATGCCCGTCATCCACGGAAGTCAGACCAGACACATTACTACTTTAGAGTGGGTCTGGATCGCTGATCTTTGCGAGTTGCTGGACAACTTTGAATACTGCACCAAACTTGTCAGCGATGATCAGTCCATTATCAGTCTCACCATCTCCCTGCTCTGTTTGCTTAAGGAGTCGCTCCTGAATCTGAAAACAGAAGCTTTGAGGGCCCAGCGGATGGCTATGGAGCCAGAATTTAACATCGCTGATCCTAGCCAGCCAAGCCAACACCAGCAGGCTACATTGGGTCTGGAAGAAGAAGGTGATGAGGGTGATGATGAAGAAGATTCATATTTCTGTGGTACTGATGTGAACCCAGATGGTACTCCAAACCCTACGTTTATGTCGGTACAGCATGGGTGGGCTGAAGAGGAGGAGGCGGAGACCGATGTAGAGGCCGTGATGCGTAGTGATCCTCATTCTGTTGCAACCGAGGAGATGAGTCTTTGCAGCTTAGCACATATGGCTGACGTAATGTGTCAATGTCTCTCCCAAGATCCACGCGTCATTCACATATATGCCAGCAACCTCTATTGGTTGTCAACCTTTTTGGACCCCAGATACAAAGATAAATTTCCGTCGCTGCTGTTGCAGTCAACCAGGGGCTTAACGACGGATTTTTTCAAGACTGTTGTTGTTGACTAATTTGATGTCCATATCACCGTCTGACTCCGCTGTACCCCGAAGAATCAGCTCTTTGCAACAGCAGCCTTTGGTTGGGACACAAACGTCAACAATGTCAAGAAGAGGTGGGGGTAAGATGTCCACCAACTGGGCGATGTTCAACAGACCTTCCAATCAACAACGGATCATGCCTGCGGTCACCTTGACTAGGAGACAACAATTTTCCAACATGGTGAATGAGTATGTCAGTGACAGTACCAGCTTTCCTAACCGAACCTTCAGTACCCTTTAATTACTGGGTTTCCAAGCTTAACACTTGGACAGAGCTCGCTCTGTATGCCTTGGAGGTGCTGGCCTGCCCAGCTGCTAGTGTGACATCAGAGCGTGTTTTCAGTGCCGCTGGGGTATAGTCACTGATAGAAGGTCACGGCTTACTACTGAAAATGCCGACAGGCTGACTCTCATAAAGTTCAACAAGGACTGGATATCATCGGAGTTCGTAAGCCCCCTCAGACGACAGTACCCAATTGTAGTGTAACCTAATCTTAATTAATAGGATTGGAATATTGCGCTTTTAACTTTATGCCCTTTTAAGACAGGAAGTATCGGCATCTCCCTCAGCTGAGACGATGTGATAAGTCATGTTCCTGAAACATTTGCGGCATGATAAAAAAATACGCAATCAGTAAACATCTTTTTACTTTACAAGTGCATCCACTTGTGAGCATTTCTAATTTTTATTTTTTTTTAAAAATACAATGCAGCCCCTTGGGCTAATTTTTTGAGGCAACAAGCCTATACCTGCATCGAAGACGTTGCTTCTCCTATGCTCTCAGGACAAGCAAGAATATAGTATGGCCAGCGCCCTCCTCTATATCTAAAAAGAGTTGATCAAGCCCCTTGGGCTAATTTTTTGAGGCAACAAGCCTATGCCTGCATCGAATACGTTGCTTCTCCTATGCTCTCAGGACAAGCAAGAATATAGTATGGGCCACGCTCCCTCCTCTATATCTAAAAAGAGTTGATCCCGCCCCTTGGGCTAATTTTTTGAGGCAACAAGCCTATGCCTGCATCGAATATGTTGCTTGTACTATGCTCTCAGGACAAGCAAGAATATAGTATGGGCACGCTCCCTCCTCTATATCAAAAAAGAGTTGATCCCGCCCCTTTGGCTAATTTTTTGAGGCAACAAGCCTATGCCTGCATCGAATACGTTGCTTGTACTATGCTCTCAGGACAAGCAAGAATATAGTATGGGCCACGCACCCTCCTCTTATTCTAAAAAGAGTTGATCCCGCCCCTTGGGCTAATTTTTTGAGGCAACAAGCCTATACCTGCATCGAACTATGCTTCTCCTATGCTCTCAGGACAAGCAAGAATATAGTATGGGCCACGCGCCCTCCTCTATATCTAAAAAGAGTTGATCAAGCCCCTTGGGTAATTTTTTGAGGCAACAAGCCTATGCCAGCATCGAATACGTTGCTTGTACTATGCTCTCAGGACAAGCAAGAATATAGTATGGGCCACCTCCCTCCTCTATATCTAAAAAGAGTTGATCCCGCCCCTTGGGCTAATTTTTTGAGGCAACAAGCCTATGCCTGCATCGAATACGTTGCTTGTACTATGCTCTCAGGACAAGCAAGAATATAGTATGGGCCACGCTCCCTCCTCTATATCTAAAAAGAGTTGATCCCGCCCCTTAGGCTAATTTTTTGAGGCAACAAGCCTATGCCTGCATCGAATACGTTGCTTTACTATGCTCTCAGGACAAGCAAGAATATAGTATGGGCCACGCGCCCTCCTCTTATTCTAAAAAGAGTTGATCCCGCCCCTTGGGCTAATTTTTTGAGGCAACAAGCCTATACCTGCATCGAAACGTTGCTTTCCTATGCTCTCAGGACAAGCAAGAATATAGTATGGGCCACGTGCCCTCCTCTATATCTAAAAAGAGTTGATCAAGCCCCTTGGGCTAATTTTTTGAGGCAACAAGCCTATGCCTGCATCGAATACGTTGCTTGTACTATGCTCTCAGGACAAGCAAGAATATAGTATGGGCCACGCGCCCTCCTCTTATTCTAAAAAGAGTTGATCCCGCCCCTTGGCTAATTTTTTGAGGCAACAAGCCTATACCTGCATCGAAAATGTTGCTTCTCCTATGCTCTCAGGACAAGCAAGAATATAGTATGGGCCACGCGCCCTCCTCTATATCTAAAAAGAGTTGATCAAGCCCCTTGGGCTAATTTTTTGAGGCAACAAGCCTATGCCTGCATCGAATACGTTGCTTGTACTATGCTCTCAGGACAAGCAAGAATATAGTATGGGCCACGCTCCTCCTCTATATCTAAAAAGAGTTGATCCGCCCCTTGGGCTAATTTTTTGAGGCAACAAGCCTATGCCTGCATCGAATACATTGCTTGTACTATGCTCTCAGGACAAGCAAGAATATAGTATGGGCCACGCTCCCTCCTCTATATCTAAAAAGAGTTGATCCCGCCCCTTGGGCTAATTTTTTGAGGCAACAAGCCTATGCCTGCATCGAATACGTTGCTTGTACTATGCTCTCAGGACAAGCAAGAATATAGTATGGGCCACGCGCCCTCCTCTTATTCTAAAAAGAGTTGATCCCGCCCTTTGGGCTAATTTTTTGAGGCAACAAGCCTATACCTGCATCGAAGACGTTGCTTCTCCTATGCTCTCAGGACAAGCAAGAATATAGTATGGGCCACGCGCCCTCTTCTATATCTAAAAAGAGTTGATCAAGCCCCTTGGGCTAATTTTTTGAGGCAACAAGCCTATGCCTGCATCGAATACGTTGCTTGTACTATGCTCTCAGGACAAGCAAGAATATAGTATGTGCCACGCGCCCTCCTCTTATTCTAAAAAGAGTTGATCAAGCCCCTTGGGCTAATTTTTTGAGGCAACAAGCCTATGCCTGCATCGAAAACGTTGCTTCTACTATGATCCTGCTGGAGCCTGGCGAAGGGTCCCACTGTACGCTACGGAGATAACGCGTAGACGTTCTGTGTTGCAAGTAGACGTCCCAGCCTCTCGCATCTGTGTTCCTAGTGTTTTTGCCATACCGAGTCATTAAGTAACCCCTCCCCCAAACACAGCCACTATTTCTTTGTTAGCAACATTGGTATGTGCAGTAATGATTTTACACATACTAACCAAGGTGCCATCATGCGCCATGCAGGCCGTAAAGTACTTGCTAATGATGATGACTTTAAGGCCACCCACAAAACAACCTACACATCCATTCCCTGAAAAAAGATAGACACAAAGCAGTTTTTTTGAAAATCTGTATTATTATGCCTTAATGGCAAAGATGTCAGATTTTTTTTATTTTTTTTTTTATTTTAGCTTTCGAAAAGCTACGAAACAAAACAGAAATAAACATATTAGGTTCAAAGTGCAAACATGCACTATTTAGATAACAAAAAAAACAAAAAAGTTGTCCCTACAGGTGGTGGTAGGTGGGGTGATTGTGTGGGGTAGCCTCTACCGGGCCACCATCATCCTGGTCCTGGAGAAGGTCCAGGGCCCCATGGATAGCCTCCCCCACTGCTTGTAACCCTGTAGGGTGGGTCACCTGGGCCGGTGTCTCGAAATGGCCTTGGGTTGGGAGGTCCATGTTGGTTGGCCAGAAATGTTGGTACGGCCTCTGGGTCGCCACATAGCTGTCCCGCCGTGGTGTGTGCCTGTCTAGCCTGTTTGCGCTAGATTGCTGCCACCCCTCCAAATAGGAAAAGACCTGGCCAGGGTGGTTTGGAGGCTGACAGGCATCTATTACAATATGTATTGCTGACCAAGCCCGCAGTCGTCTCTCGAATGGAATGTCATCCAAGAATGGTATGAGACAAAGTCAGCATTACACTGTCCTCTGTGGTCTTGTGGTGCCCCCGGGATCAGAGCAGGGCTGCTGGGGTTCCAGTGACTCCCCACACTGCTGGCAGTCGGCAGTGGAGGGCGCTGGATGGCCACAGTTTGGTTTGGTTGGGTAGACCGCTGGTGTGGCGTTTCATCCTCCTCTTCTTCCTGTGGCCCCAAAGGTGGTGGTGTGGTGGTGGTGGATGCTCCCTCCTCCTCATCTGGTGGGGGTTGAGGGGCCTCCCTCGCCTCCTCAGGCAGCTCTGCTGGCGGGTGACGACGACGCCTCCGATAGTGAGCAGCTCTGTGGGTAAATATAAAAAACATTTGGTGAATGGGTTGCGTTTGGAAACAAAACCATAGGCCAAACATAACATGTGCACGCTTTTTTGACTCAGTGTATCTGTGTATTCTGTGTCTTTTCATTGTTGCCCTTAAGATGGAATTGCAGCAAATAAATTAATGACATTTTTGGCTCATGCCTCAAACAATATTGTATGTGTGGGTAGTGTTGTCCACGATTTTTTGCCATTACATTACAAATTTTAAAATTTGTCCGCACTATTACACTGTGCCCTGCCTTAGGCAGGACAGCTATGTAGTCACTTGAAGACATATTAGTGGCCACAACTATTGCTTAGATTTTTTGTGGAAACTTTATGTGGACAAAGCTATAGCCTGACACTGTGAGGCAAACACATTCTTCAGGGTTGTTTGCCATCAGATGGACACAAAAAGACACAGTGTGGGCGGCCTTGGTCTCAATGCACATAACCCAGATCTATAGGGCAGGTGAGCAAGACAGGAAATGGAGTCATGCAGCATAGGTGACACATGAGCATTGGGCGTTAGTGGCCTACACTCCTTTTTGCTGCCATGTATGCTAATCAGGAATGTCTTGGTAAATAAAACACACCAAACAGATGGCTTGGGTTTTGAAACGACTGTAATGGACATAGAGTATGGGGTTGTTTTTGAGCAGCAGGTCACACATCGTTGGTGCCAAAGAAGGTGGTATGCACAGATGGACAGTTTTACAGTTATTCCAACGGGGCCAAACAAAAAACCGGGAGCAGCAAGGGCAAACCTCGGGTTTCCTAAAGGACCTTGGACATAAAAGCCTGTTGCACTGAAAATATGGCCCTCTTTAGTTTGATTTTATACAGCATTAATACACTATGTTTTCCGAGGATTCGTAATGTGCCCATGAGTTAACGACAAAAAAATTTAAATTCACATGTGGGCCCTAATATCTACACCATATTGCAGCCCCAAATATACCCATGGGAAAACTGAACCACACATATTTGTAGTGATACAGGGTATGTCCTGAAATGTGTGTGACTGTGTCAAGCAATCTGGGATGGTGTACAAACAGTTTAGTGCAAAAGGGGTATATCCTTGCAACGTTATTTAGCCGAAAAAAACACCCACAACTAAACGTGTAGGGATGTATGTGGCCCTTATGCAAGTCGAGGCCATTAGGAACTGATACAAATGAGGCTTATGACAGGCAAACCAGACAGGGCCACACACCTTAGAGGCCATTGCAGGGAAGAACATGGCTTTGTTCCACAAACATGCCAACAATAATAGCTAATTGTGAGGTCACGGAACATTGTGTCTGACCACCCTGCAGAACATTGCTTATTTGTCCCAACGTCACAATGTGACTATAAATGTGTATGTCCTGGATCATTGCCAAAGGTAATAGAATTGTGTTGCACCATGGCAGAAACAAACCCCAGTGTGGGTATGTAAACCAGCACACTCATTATAGAGCTTCATATGTACACTGTGTGCCCTCGTGGACAGGGTCTCCTCTTGTACCTGTATGACCTGATTGTCTTCATGTACTGTTTTTTGTCGTTAACCCTTATCCTCATGTTAAGTGCCATGGAACCTAATGGTGCTATATAAATAAATAATAATAACAATAATAGTAAACAACAGTGCAGCAGACACATACCTTGGCATACGGGCCACCGGTTCTAGAAAGGACAGCCGTTCGTAGTGGCAATATATTGTCCCGTGACCAGCTTCCGGTCCCCCCTCCATGATCCTCCGGTGTTGCCGCTTGAATTGGTCGCGGCAGCTCCCCACCGCTTCATAATGTGGTCAACTGTGAAATGATTTCAAACCGGGTTTAGACCTCTGTAACATTTGAAACACTAAAAGTATGTGTACAAATCAACAATAACATTTTATTCATGTTGTGTGTGTAATGTGTATACAAGGCACAGTGACACGACAGTGTGGAACATCATCAACAGCATTACGGACATTGAGCTCACGTGGCCACAATCACAAATGGGGCAGGGCACATGTCAACGCATAGAGAATGTAATAGTGCGGGCACCAGACTCCGCTCATTAGTGGTATTTATATACACCCAACCCCCTGGCCTTCAGAGCCAGGAGGACCAGCCCTTAAACTAAGTGTACTATTGTGACCCCATCCAAATATAGGCAACCATGCGACGGCGCATGATAACACATTGAGGGCCCTGTATACCCTACTATGGGGCCCTGTATACCCACGGGGGCCCTGTATACCCACTGCTGGGGGCCTGTATACCCACGGGGGGCTGTAGACCCTACTATGGGGGTCGTGTATACCCACTGCTGGGGCCTGTATACCCACGGGGGGCTGTATACCCTACTATGGGGGCCCTGTATACCCAGGGGGCCCTGTATACCCACTGCTGGGGGCCTGTATACCCACGGGGGGGCTGTAGACCCTACTATGGGGGCCGTGTATACCCACTGCTGGGGGCCTGTATACCCACGGGGGGGCTGTATACCCTACTATGGGGGCCCTGTATACCCACGGGGGCCCTGTATACCCACTGCTGGGGGCCTGTATACCCAGGGGGGGCTGTAGACCCTACTATGGGGGCCGTGTATACCCACTGCTGGGGGCCTGTATACCCACGGGGGGGGGCTGTATACCCTACTATGGGGGCCCTGTATTCCCACTGCTGGGGTCTTGTATACCCATGGGGGGGCTGTAGACCCTACTATGAGGGCCCTGTATAACCACTGGGGGCCCTGTATACCCACTGCTGGGGGGCCTGTGTACCAGGGGGTCTGTATACCCTAATATCGGGGGCATATATACACACTGGGGGGCCTGTAAACTCTGCAGGTGGAGCTGTATACTCTGCTGGGGGGCTGTCTAACAGTGATAGCCGCTGTATACAAGGATGGCGGTCAATATGGTTTCCCACTTTTTTGGGGCTAAAGTAGGGTGGTCGGCTTATACACGGGTCAGCTTATACACGACTATATACGGTAAATGCAATATAACGTGTGGACACATTTAACTCACCCATATTGCTCTGTGCATCATGGCCACAACGATGAAACGTTGGGAAAACGCCCTGTGCGATCTCCCTCCAGGCTGTAGTCCGCTGGACATTATCCCCATAGGCAGGGTCAGTGGGCAGCCAAAGCAGGGACCGAGCCTCCACGAGAGCAATTAATTGCAGGGTGTTGACAGGGGCCATGCTTACTCGTGTGTGTTTCTGCGCGTCCAGCCAGGCAGCTCGAGTCTGCTTATTTCCTGTTTGCAAAAAGCATGGGGTTTGCTGCAGAAAATCGCTTGCCTCGCCTCAAACACATGCGAGTTTGGCCTCGGAGACAGCAGCAAAATACAGTTGCGAGTGGGGCTTCCGACACGGCAATGCGAGCGCTTTCCGAGACACATCTGCGATTTTTAAATCACACATTACTCGCTATTACTCGCTTCCCCATTCATTAACATTGGACTCGCTAGACTCGCAACAAGTAGCGAGTCCCGGGCTCGGACTCGCTAGAGTCAAGCGATTCCGAGTAATTTAGGATTCGCCCATCACTAGTCCCCTGTAAATATCACCCCCTTTTTAAAAGATAGGCCCAGGACACAGGATCAGGCGCGGCCGCCATTTCCCATGACACCGTTAACCCCTTTGCCGCCTGACACCCGAGTACCCCAAAACCTGGGCTCGACATATCTTTCTTGGCGTCACCGGTATTACTGGGTACTGTGTGCCGTGTTATTGACTGTATTGAGTGACTGTTTAAACTACGCCACCATTACTGCGCCGAAGAGCGGGAAGAAAGGGGGCATGCCAGCCACAGAGCGCGAAAGTGAAACCCACCCCTCGCTCGAGCATTCCCGAGCTCCGCGGCCTAGTCCGTAAACTCCCGAACTGATTAACTCTTTAAGGACTGGATGTAATTCACTAGGGGGGCCTCCAACATGTCGGCATCCTCCAGCGATGACGTCTGTGCGTATGCTGAATCCCGGAATTACGCCGAAACATCTATGACTGCCACCAGTAGCACTGCACCCTCCGGCGCCCTGGGTGCACTCGCCCCGATAATGCCGATGTCACTCCCATACATCCCGGGGGCCAAGTGGTTGCCCCAGTATGACGGATGCCCCGATACATTGGATAAGTTCAAACGAAAAATCAACAGCGTCCTAGATATGTATGCGATGACCGGCCAACAACGCGCTGCTGTGGTACTCGGACAGGTAACTGGTGCAGCAGAGAAAGAGAGTGCATCCTGGTCTGCTGCGGACCGCAAATCCCCTCTGCTATGTTCAATAAACTGAGAGCTACCTTTGAGGAGTGCAACGAGGCTGATATACTCATGCGCTTCCATCACTGCTACCAGAGGCCGGGAGATGACATAAGAGCTTATGCCTGGCATCTGTAAGAAGCTTTGCGTGCCCTTATACATGTCAGCCCCACCAGTGTACCCGATGAAAATAAGCTCCTGATTGAACAATGCACTCGGGGACTGCTATCCCCTGAGGACAGTAAGACTGTACGTTGGTGGTTATTAAGCAATCCCAAAGCTGACTTTAACACCCTGAAGGAGATGGCCATTAAAGGGTTAAAGCCGGTAGAGACCCATGAAGCTGCAATTAAACGATGGTGCAGTGGTGAGGTGCAGGCTACTTCAAAACCATTACCCGTGTCTTCAGCCACGCAACTCTGCTCAGCCTGACAAATATGATTCACTGCGGGCTGAGATGCGTGCTGAGATGTGGCAGATGAATAAAAACATCGCTAAACTAATGGACGTTATGCAGTTACAGCAAAACCAACAACCAGCGCCAAGACCCCAGCCCAAGCCTCAGCCGCTGATTCAACTTGCCGACAGCCCAGAGGATGTACCCTGGACGCGAGGGAAGCAAACCACAGCGTACCACCGACCGCTACAGCTCCACTGGGGAGCCCATCTGCCGCCATTGTACCCGCAACGGACACCTTGCCAGGAGCTGTCCTTTAAATGGGCAGTCCCTGGGGGCTGGGGCCAAACCTCAGGACTAGATCAACAGGCCTAGCCACTTGGTACAAGACCTTCATCGGAGACAGGCCGTTTCTGTCCATTGTACTGGATGACATCCTGACACCTGCTCTTCTGGACACCGGGTCACAGGTGACCACCATCCCCTATATCCTTTATAAGAAATACTGGGCTGATGCAGAACTGAAACAGCCTGAACTAGACCTTACCCTTAATGCATCTAATGGTGAACCACTCACTGTGATAGGGGTTAGAGAAGTGCCCATAAAGGTGGGGAGGGTGGAACTGCAGAACCAAGGAGTCCTTCTAGTAGCAGAAGCCAGTAATGCAAATGATCACTATATCATACTAGGTACTAATGTTCTTAGCAATTGCATGGAGGAAGTTTTGTCTTTGCTTCAACAGATTGCAGACACTGCCAGACCTGGTCAAAGGAAGGTCCTCCAGCGAGAGATCAGAGCCATCCTGCACCAACAACAGGTAACAATTACAGGTGGCGAAATTGGTACTGCACGGGTGACAGACCCGTTGCCTTTTGTGATTCCCCCAATGAGTGAAATGATGATTTGGTGTCGAGCAGCTATAGGTCTGAGAGAGCAGAACTATCAAGCATTAGTGGAGCCCATCAGCACGGAGCACAGACCTACACTGTTGACCGCCAGGGGGGTGGTGGACGTATACAATGAGAGAGTACCTGTTCGCATCTTAAATTGTTGCAGTGAGGAGGTAAAATTACCCAGGTATACCACCGTTGCTAAATTGTACACAGTCAGCAACAACGAGATTCAAACAGTGCAACCTGAACTCCACAAAAAAGGGTCAAAACCTGATCAAACAACTGGGCCACTGGAGGACTGGTGCCAGCAGCTCCATGTCAGAACTGACACCACTCCTGTGTATGAAAAGCAAGGTGTGTACCGGATAGTTCAAGAATTCGAAACAAGTCTGTAGTAAGCATCCACTTGATTTTGGTAGGATAAAAGGGGTCCAACATCACATCCCCACAGGTACACATCCACCAATCAAGAAGCAGTATACGCCTATTCCACCTGCACATTATCAAAAAGCCAAGGAAATGTTACGGGACATGAAGGACGCAGGGTTTATACGAGATAGCTGTAGTTCCTGGGCAGCTCCATTAGTCCTAGTCAGGAAAAAGAATGGCAGTATGAGAATGTGTGTAGACTATAGGTAAATAAACCGCATAACACACAAAGATGCTTACCCGTTACCTTGCATAGAGGAATCCTTAGCTGAAGTCTGCCAACTACTTTTCTACCTTAGATCTCACTAGTGGGTATTGGCAGGTGTCCGTAGCCGAGGAAGACAGAGAGAAGACGGCATTTACAACACCTATGGGCCTATGTGAATTCAACAGCATGCCCTTCGGACTATGTAATGCTCCTGGAACCTTCCAGCGATTAATGGAGAGTTGCCTGGGGCATAAGAACTTCAAGACGGTGTTGCTCTACCTGGATGTCGTGATCGTGTACTCCAAAACCTATGAAGAACATGTCACTCATCTAGGAGAGGTGTTTGAAGCTCTGGTCAAATACAGGATGAAGCTAAAACCATCAAAATGCCACCTGTTAAAGCTAAGAGTACAGTACCTGGGACACATAGTCAGTGCTGAAGGTGTGGCCCCTGATCCAGACAAGGTGACAGCAATCAAAGCGTGGCCAAAACCCAAAACCATCAATTCCTGGGTTTGGTGGGCTACTATCGGAGGTTCATGAAGGAGTATACCAAGAAGGCTGCTCCCCTACAAGACCTCCTAGCAGGCCAACCCACGAAGGGCAAGCCAGAGGATTCTCAGTGGAAATGGGGTAAGGAACAGGAGAAAGCTTTCCAGATAATGAAGGAAGCCCTGACAGAAAAAGAAATCCTTGCTTACCCGGACTACAACCTGCCATTCCTGCTGTACACAGACGCCAGCAATGTGGGACTCGGAGCCGTCCTCTCCCAAAAGCAAGACGGCAAGGAGAGGGTAATCGCCTATGCCAGCCGGAAGCTGCGCCCCACAGAGAGGAACCCAGAAAACTACAGTTCCTTCAAGCTGGAATTCCTGGCCTTGGTCTGGGCCATCACAGAGAGGTTCAAACACTATCTAGCCTCTAGCAAATTTACCGCTTACACAGATAACAATCCGCTCACCCACCTGGAAACTGCGAAGTTGGGAGCCATGGAGCAGAGATGGATGGCCAGACTCTCCAACTACCAATTTACCATCAAGTACCGGGCTGGGCATGAGAATAGAAACGTGGATGCTTTATCCAGGATGCCTCACTTATCATTAGAGGGTGTAGATGAAGACGAGCTGGATGAACTGGAGTTACCTGCCTTCCATCATGTAAGAGTAACCCAATGCCAGCAGATCCGTCAAGACCCCTCTACAAGGACAGTAAACCCGTTGCCCCACTTCGGCTGGAGGGAGTCGCAATACCATGACCCGGCTGTCAGTCTAATCAAACAACTGATAACCCAAGAGTCAGCAAAGCTGCCTGAAAATCCCCCGTCTGAAGCCAAGCATCTGTGGAACGAGCGGAGTAAACTGTTCCAATACCAGGATAAGCTATGTCAGCAGTACATCAATCCAAGAACTCACGAGATGACTTGGCAAATCATCGTGCCAAAAACAGAAATCCCTGTGGTCCTGAACGCCTACCACAACCAGACTGGTCACTTCGGATGGAAGAAGCTTGAGATGCCACTGAAGCATAGGTTCTTTTGGGTCGGCATGCGGTCATCCATTGAAAGATGGTGTAAAAATTGTAAATCCTGCAGCCTGAGAAGAAAGGACGTACAGAGTCAGAAAGCCCAGCTTCATCCCATCGTAACCAAGCAACCTCTGAAAATCATAGCCTTGGACCACGTGGAACTAACTCCAAGTAGATTGGCTATACCCTACGCTTTGACTATGGTAAACCATTACTCAAGATTCTTAATGGTTGCCCCTGTGAAAGACTTTACAGCTGCCACAGCTGCTGAACCCTTCCAAAATGTCTTCTGCAGACCGTTGGGATACCCAGAACATGTCTTAACAGATCAAGAATCAGCCTTCGAAGCAGAGATCTTCCAAGAGTTTTGCCAGATGTATGGGTGCAAAAAGATCAGAACAACCCTGTATCATCCCCAAACCAACGGCCTCTGTGAGAAAATGAATCACATCATCATCGACATGCTGAAGAGCTTACCAGTAGAAGAAAGAAACCAATGGCCAGTAAAACTACCTGATTTGGTTGACATGTACAACCACATTCCAGTCAGCTCTACGAACTGTACACCAGCCTACCTGATGAGAGTGTTAAAGACTATATCATAGGTACTATGTAGCTTCCGCCATATTGTATCTAAAGAAGCCATTTTATTAGTTTATCATGTCCATTCTAACTAGCTCTGTAACAGTTTGTTCAGTGAAGATGAGCACAACTCAGCACATTCTTGCTTTTGTCCTTGTTTTTCAGATAAGACCACCAAGCTATATATAAGCCCGAGTGTACCGTTCTTATCTTCTGTAACTCTCTTAAAGGTCACTAATTAATCATCTCAAAACTGTCTATAATGCATACTTATCATATTTGTTATTGTATGATGTAACCTATTTTTTCTAAACTTCCGTAACGTATATAAGCTCTAAACAACAATAAACGTTCAGCTATTCTCTTGAAGACCGAGTCTGCGTCATCAATTGAGTTATAGCCATTACCAGGTATACCTGTGTAGAGCTCTTTATCAAATCAGTCTACTCTGGTTAGTTGTAATTTGTTTACATCTATAACAAATGGAGGCCCCAGCAAGATGTTTATCTGTTATGTATATTTTTCCCCTTTTTACATTCACCTTGGACTGGACACAAAGGTTATCCGTCTCCTGCTGAACATCATACAGAACTGCGGTAAGTTTGAGCCATTGTCTCAAGGTACTGTCTTTTCCAGGAGGTGGTAGCAAGAGCCAGTCTTTGGGGAATTAGAAATGGGAAACTCAGATGGACTGATTTGATTATTTGTTATTTGTTCTTAATCTTGTCCTGTGTTGTCTTGGTCTTGTCTTCTCCTGTCTCTTCTTTGCTGATCTGTATTGTCATACTTCACAGTATTGTTGTGGACAGGATCCTCCCCCGTCGTGTATCAGCAAGCATTGACTGCTCATATGTACTGTACCTGTCCTTGTTACCCCCACTCCTTATGTAAAGCGCCATGGAACCAATGGCGCTATATAAATAAATAATAATAATAATAATATTTGTCTGTATGCGTTAATTGTTGATTGTGCAAAACTACTCTTTTCTAAACCGCTCATATATTCTTGGTGCTTTTATACAAACTTTACTAATCTTCTAAATTCTATCACTTTCTCTCTTTACGGTACTACTTTGTTTTTAAGATCTTGCCAGAACTAATAGGGAAACAGGAGAAGAATTTGATAAACGGTTAGAGAACTACAACTCCCATTCTCTTCATACTGCTGAGGTCTGAACAAGCTTCTCACCACTCTTCCCTCCCTTTCTTACCTCCCTCCCTTCTCTTTCTTCATACGTCACATATTATCTATTATGTCTTGCTCTAATTGTGTTTGTAGCTTGCTATTCCATTGGGAACCCGGCAGCTCTGACCCATTGATTTCATTATTAACCGTACTGCCATCTTTGGTAGACTTACTGTATTTAAGTCAAAGTCCAGATCCACAGGTTTACAAACAGAACTCCTAATTGGAATATATGTGAGTATATAGAAAACAGACAAAATATATTAATTTACAATTGTACTAGAATCACTGCTTTTGTTTTTCCTTTGAAAAAAATTGTTTATAATAGAGCGGAGTCAATGGAATTCAAGCATGTTTGTGTGAAAGTTTTAATCACAGCAGCAGGGAGCAGACGGGGGGGACTGGGCTGGCAGCTACTAATTATTATAGTTATTGATTCAGACTTTTGAAACTGGATTGAGTTTAAGAATATAATGTTAATTGTAATGTTTGCATTGTGATTGGGCGAACACCGGCAAAATGTCTTATAATGTCATGCCCTGATGTCTTTGTTTGAGGAGAGATGCAAAGTGGGGAAGAATAAGTTACAAGTGTCACAAAACTAAAAGTCATTTGACTTGGTTATTGCATCTCTGTCCAATCAAAGCACATTGTGGATTTGGATTAATGTTAACTGTGTCTTCTGAAGGGTAGAGGCTTGATAAAATTTTTGACATTTATTATAGTCAGGTGTACACTGGGTTTGGACCTCTGGAGCATTATTGAAACACCTAGAGTAATAGAGAAATATGATGTCTGGTCAGTCCTAGAAACATACCATTCAGGTGTTTTCTGGATAACACAAGACCAGAGACCCCAATCCCAGTCTGCAAGATTTTTTTGTTCTCCTCGTGGAATTCCAGCCAGCTATAACATGGGTAATGTGTCAGGTAGAAGAATATAATGTGAATTGTTTGATGTGCCACAGTGATGTTGTATTCTTGTATAAAGTTGATTCAGAAAAAGTGTAAAGTATAGGTGAAAAAAGGTAATACATAATTACAGATATGCAGAGGAAGAGGTGGATTCATTAATAGGGGTGTCTGCTACAGATAATTTTGATATACATGACAATTGTTTTTTTGGGATTGCATTGTATGTAGGGATGAGCGAGTCCTAAATTACTCGGAATCGCTAGACCCGCACGAGTCCGAGCCCAGGACTCGGACTCGTGGCGAGTCTAGCGAGTCCAATGTTAAAGAATAGGGAATATGGATTCGCGAGTCCCGAATAGATAATTCAGGACTCGGAATCGCAGACTCGCTAGGATTCGTAGCATTGGCTCAGGGGCTGGGCTGGAGCCTCTTCCCCTGGCTGGCAGTTAGGTATGTCTTGTCCGGACAGCCTTGAGAACGGGGGGGGGGTGCTGTCAGCTCCGGACAGCCTTGAGAACCGGGGGGGGGGGGGTGCTGTCAGCTCCGGACAGCCTTGAGAACCGGGGGGGGGGGGGTGGGGTGGCTGTCAGCTCCGGACAGCCTTGAGAACCGGGGGGGGGGGGGGGGGTGCTGTCAGGGCCAAACCTTACCTCCTCCAGCCGCGAAACAGCCCGCCTGCCGCACACCGACTCGCCCGCTTTGGACTCGTTACTAGCGGAGTCTTCACTAAAAGACTCGCCGATTCCGAGTCCAGCGAGTCCCTTAAGAATCGCCGAGTAACGAGTCCTAGCGAGTAGACTCGCTCATCCCTAATTGTATGTTTTTCCCGTAGATCATCATTATTATATAATTACTCATCATTGTATGTTTTATTTTTTTTTTTTCTACTTGCTTAGTCAAGTGTTCTCTACAATTAGAATTATCAGGAAATTGGGTTTTACATTGACTGCCTTCAGAAATAGAGGTCCAGCTTGGGGTGTCAGTATACTGAAGATAGGGTTAGCGGCCTTGACAGTTATTGTGGAAACCAGGTTGCTGGTTTGGATGACAAGCTGGAAGCAAAGTGAACCGGTGAATGTCTAGTTTGTGGTGCCAGTAATCTGAAGACAGGGTTAGCGACCTTTGACAGTTACTGGTGAAACCAGGTTGCTGGTTTGGATGACAAACTAGAGGACAAACTAGTAAAGGTCTAGTTTGGGGTGCCAGGATACTGAAGACAGGGTTAGCGACCTTTGACAGTTACTGGGGAAACCAGGTTGCTGGTTTGGATGACAGATTAGAGGATTACTAGTTCAGAGGGATAACGGGATGCTGAAGACAGAGGTCACGACTCTTGACAGACGTTATGGGAACCAGTTTCACCAGCTCTTACTGGATCAGGACAGAGTATGGATCCTAGACTTAGGATGGTTGATTCAGTGGGAGCAGAGAAGCAGGGCAGTTAATGACGCAGCAATAATGTTAGAGAAAAGTGAGAAATGCCTAGATGAGTAAATTGGGTTGTTTTGATATGGCCTGTTGGAGGCGATTCATCCGTGTGAATGACCAGTGGATTCAGAGGCACAGATACAGGTACCAGGTAAAGTCCTGGATCTGGGCTTCTAAACGCCACAATCCCCTTATAGATTATAGATAATGGAAACAACTAATATGGACATAAAATAGACCAAAATAAAGCAGCTCCACTATCACCTGTGCCTGCATCCTTCTTTCCTTGCACACGGAAAATGGGCATGTACAATTGATTATGCACACCAGACAGACCAACTTGTTTACAGGTAACACTGTCTCTGTTGGGGTTTTTGTTTGAGGAGAGATGCAAAGTGGGGAAGAATCACAGACTGAAGTCATTTTGACTTGATTATTGCATCTCTACTCAGTTAAAACACATCACAGCTGACAGAAAGAAAGCAATCAGTAAAGCAAAACAACCTACCACTGAAAGAGTATTAAGCACCTTCTTAGGCTGTGTTCACACTGGGCGTTTTTGGGCTGTTTTTGCTCAACAGTTTTTGTAGCCAAAACCAGCAGTGGGTGATTAAATCCAGAAGTGGTAACGTGTTTCTATTAGACTTTTCCTCTGATTGCTCTACTCCTGGTTTTGGCTACAAAAACTGTTGAGCAAAAACAGCCCAAAAACGCCCAGTGTGAACACAGCCTTAGGGCTGGTGGATTACTGCGGGGAGTGGATTTCTTCAGCATCAAAGAAAATGCAGCCACTATATCACGTGTTGGCAGAGTGCAATAAGAGCAAACCCTATGAAATCACACCAGAAGCAAAAGAGGGGTTTGACATGCTGAAGAATGACATTCTCTCTGCCCCAGCACTAGGAATTCCAAATGTATTGGTTTAATGTTATGAATTAGAGGGATATGCAAAAAGAGTATTGACACAGAAACATTTATTACCTGATACTAATGATGACTTGACAAATTAAATTGAACACAATTGTTTTGAACTAATAAACATTGAAACACAGCCATTAGCAAATGTACAAGAGACCCCAATCCACATTGCAGACTGAACTAAAGGCTCTGACAGAGGCTTGTATTATGGTGGAGGGACTTGGGGTGCATTTTTTGTTGATAACCGTTACGCTTTTGGTATTTGCCATGATTACGGCCCTGTATAGAAAAGCAAACAGCTTGTGGGAGCTCCAGGGAAACCCATTAAGCTGTGGTTAATGTGCAAGTTCACTTAAAGGAGCACACCAAGGAGGCCGAAGGAAATGACCATGCTGACAGGGCAGCTAAAGCTGCAGCCCTTCTCCCTCTCCCGATAGTGATGTACACTATGTGTGTCTCTGGGAGGGTGGATGCAGAACTCCTAGGGTGCCTGCAAGCACAGGCCTCTAAACAGAAGAAAGAAGAATGGAAACATGAAGATGCCCGAGAAGAGGATCCAATAGAAACATCACTAGGTAGCACCTTGGTTCCACTATGCTGCTGCTAAGTATATACACGGTTGTGTGGTCTGTGTATGCTATAAGGTGGGAATAGCGGTTGAGACAGAAGTGTGCGCTAAGGCTACTCTACCCATTTCAGCCACTGCAGATTGACTTTGTTCAGCTTCCAAAGGTAGGCACCTATGAGTATGTGTTGGTCTACACACACCTATTCTCTGGATGGCCAGAAGCATGGCCTACTGCCAAGGCCACGGCCCAAACTGTTGCAAAGAAATTATTATACATTGTATCCTGTAGGGGTAACGCCAAACAAAAATACTAGGTTATGTCCATATGAGATACTATTTGGGGAACCACCAAAGACAGGATTGTATTTTCCTTAGCAGTTACAGACATTACACTCTGATATGACAGCATATGTAGGAGCTTTAATTATAATAATAATAATAATTTTATTCACCTATATGGCGCTATTAACTACATACATTATATCAGTACAAACAGCTTTACAAAATGTATTGCACCAAACTCACAAATGTGTTTTCAGTTCCAATCTAGATCTATCCTCCTTGGAAGGTACACACTCCCTAAAACCTGGTGACCAGTCCGTGAGGAAAGCTTGCAACCCAGATTTGAAGGTCCAT
>JARQOC010000001.1:487571194-487615790 GCA_033576535.1 Allobates femoralis
CTGCGTTCACATTAGTAAGGGCTGCGTTTGCCTGCGTTTGCATCTGCATGCCCTTCGCATGCAGACACAAACGCAAGTGGGAAGGCAGCCTTATTCATTTAGAAACAACAATACTCATGTTATAACTCAGCAACAGTTCAGAAATCAATATTTGGTGGAATAACCCCAGTGTTTATCATGGTTGCCAGCCTGTGAGGTCGCTGGATCGCTGGTCTCTCGTGGTCACACGCGTGGATGCGTGCTGACCAGCGGGAGACCAACAACCAAAAAATGGTCCTGAACGACGTGCAATGATCAGCGACCTCACAGCAGGGGCCTGATCGCTGCTACATGTCACACACTGCAACATCGCTGGAGAGGTCGCTGTTACATTACAAAACCTGTGACGTTTCAGCAACATCGCTAGCGATGTTGCAGTGTGTGAAGTACCCCTTACCTGATCAGCTGTTATCTGATCCCCGACAGTTTTACAATATAAGCGATTGATAGAGTGGAACATAGCAGCCCCTTACATTGCTTAGTGGCCACTGAAGAGCACTGCTGCTTATCTTTGATTCATTTGAATGGAAGATATAATGCAGTACTCAGCAGGAGCAACCAAACAATGTAAGGGACTGCTGTGTTCCAACTTCCACCATCTACATCGCTTATATTATAAAACTGTCGGACCAGATAACAGAGGTTTCAAATGTCAGAGCCTCACCCATCTCATATTGATGACATTTAATGCATCATCAATATGTTTTATTATGTCATTAGTATGGTATTCATGAACAACTCCTTTAACACTTTCCAAATATATACTTGCATGTAGTTCTGTGAAAGGGTCCTTATGCATTACTTACTATATAAAAAGACTAAGACTTAAGGTGTTAAAGGGGTGTTCTTGTGTTTGCTCTTCAGGAGTATACTGCTTCTTGGCCCCATGCCTTTTGCTCTTCTGGGGGCAGTGCACTCCTGAAGATAGAGAGTTGAGACAAGCAACATGATTGGATTATTTTATTTTATTTGCAGATTACTAATCCTAACTAACATTATCCTACAAAATGTCATTTTATCATCATATGAGTGGCTCACATAAGCGTAAACAAAAAAAAGGAAGATGAGCAAAGGAAGAAAAAACTACCTAAAATAAGTAGCTACTTTTCACAGACTACTAATATTGGTGCTTCTACACCTACTTTAACTACTCAAAGTGAGGAAAGGATTAAGACACCTACTTTCATACCTTCAGTTTCAAGTTCTCCACCATTGTTAGAGGTGAATATTGGTAGTACTAGTGCCGACATTCAAGTGGTAGAGCCACATACAAGTGCCAATATTACTGATTTACAGGAAACCTTAGAAAGTGCAGACACTACAAGTGTCAGTATAGAACATACCTTAATTGGAGAAAGGTATGTTACAGATAGAGGACATTTTCCAATTACAATTGCAGACCCCAAAGTAAAAAGATTTATTCTTGCTAATGGTCCTTGCAGGCCTAAAGGTCCATTCCCAAGAGATAAAGATGTCCATCGTAGATGTTTCTCCGCAATGTACTATGAAAGAATAACAAAAGCAGAACACAATTCCAGTGATGTGGCTGTGCTATTCGCCAAAGTTAAATGTAGCTTATTGTGAGCCATGTTGGTTATTTGGCGATCGTCAAAAATGAGGCTTTGAACCAGCATGGGCAAAAGGAATACAAAAATGGCAAAGACTTTCTGCTAAAATACAAATTCATGAAGCTTCACAAGCTCACATGGATGCATGTATAGTTTATGATCATTGGAGAAGAAAAAAAACAATGGATGATGGAACTGAAGAACAAATTTTAAAGGAGAAAAACTTTTGGAGATAAGTATTGCATAGATTAACAAATGTGACACTGACTATGGCAATGTCAAATCTAGCCTTCCGAGGTCATAGAGAGAAAATAGGAGAGAGTAATAATGGCAACTTTCTCTCCATTGTAGAGCTCCTATCTGAATATGACCACGTTTTGAAGGAGCTCCTTCACTTGCCTCAGGGAACAACAAAGTATCTTAGCCCTAAAATACAAAATGAAATAATAGATATCCTTGCAAAAAGAGTCGAAAATGACATAGTAAGTGAAATTAAAGCAGCTACTTTTTTTTTCCATAATTATGGACACAACACAGCATATTTCTAAAGTTGACCAGTTAAGTCAGATTTTCCGATATGTGATTATAAGCCGAGATAAAAGTCAACGGGCAATTGCTGTAAATATTCGAGAGGTCTTCTTAGGTTTTCATGTAGTTGAAGACCCAACCGCTGCTGGACTTGAGAATGATATTATCAAATGTATAGAAGATAAAGGACTGCAGCTGTCAAAATGTCGTGGGCAGGGTTATGATGGTGCTGCTACAATGAGTGGAGTGTATACAGGTGTTCAAAGTCGCATTCAAAAGAAAGAGAAAAATGCTTTGTATGTTCACTGTGCAGCCCATAACCTTAACTTGGTCATACAGGATGCTGTAAGCCATGTTCCAGAGGTGCCACTTTTTTTGAGGTCATACAGAGTTTAGTGTTTTTTGAGAAAGTATCACCCGTTGGTCTCTTCTACAGTCGCTCACCACTGAATCCTCTGTGACCTTATAAGGCTTGTGTCCTACACGATGGTCATCCCGTTATGATTCACTCCTTGCTCTACGCCTTCGATTTGTTGATGTTCTTAAAGCACTATCAAAGATAGTCTTGACTTCCACCAAAAGTAAAGAAAGAGAAGAGGCTCAGGCACTTAAAAAAAAAATTGAGTGTTTTGAGTTTGTCTTTCTCCTTGTTCTACAGAGCAAAATTTTGGATAAAACAAATGCCATCTCTAAAGTTATGCAGTCAGAGCATATGGATTTGTCCAATGCTGCCCAATTAATACATAATACAATTGAAGTTCTCAGCAGTTACAGAAACCAGTTTGAAGATGCCAAAAAAACAGCCAGCACACTGGCAGCTAAGTGGGGGATTCCTGTAATGTTTGTGAATAAAAGAATAGTTAAAGTAAAGGCCTTACTGATGAGCTTTGTTTAGATGAAAGACTGCAGGATCCGAGAGAAGATTTAAAACAGCAATTTTTTACTCTACATTAGATGTAGTTACATCACAGTTATCGAGCAGATTTGGTAGCATGAATACTATAGTGGAAAGATTTAATATCATTAAGCCATGTGTGCTGGCTGTGAAATCAGATGATGACTTGTTTGAAGAAGCAGTGAAATTTCACCAGTATTATGAGGATGATATATCTACAGATTTTCCTGGACAGTTGCTGAGTTTTCAAAGCACACTTCAAGATGAGATCTCCAAATCACCCACAATTAAGGATTTGGCTCACCTACTTCTAGTTGACAATGCTGCTTTGTCATCTATACTTCCAGATGTATGTACAGCTTTCTTACTTTTCCTTACTTTACCAGTTACAGTGGCATCAGCTGAAAGAGCATTCTCTAAGTTATCACTTATTAAAAATTACTTAAGAAGCAGCATGTCACAACAAAGGCTTTCTGGCCTTGCTCTTCTAAGCATTGAAAATGAGAGAGCCAGAAAACTGGAAATTTCAGATATTGTTGACAAATTTGCAGAGGCTAAAGCAAGACGGCGCAACTTCTAGCAATATGCAGTGTGTGTGTAAGTGTACTGTTGGTTCGATATAGGGAGTTGTATTATCAAAAAGTTGATACTAACTCGTTCATTTCATTACTTCGGTTTGATACTAACTCGTTCATTTCATTACTTTGGTTTGATACTAACTCGTTCACTTCATTACTTCGGTTTGATACTAACTCGTTCATTTCATTACTTCGGTTTGATACTAACTCGTTCATTTCATTACTTCGGTTTGATACTAACTCGTTCATTTCATTACTTTGGTTTGATACTAACTCGTTCACTTCATTACTTTGGTTTGATACTAACTCGTTCATTTCATTACTTCGGTTTGATACTAACTCGTTCATTTCATTACTTTGGTTTGATACTAACTCGTTCATTTCATTACTTCGGTTTGATACTAACTCGTTCATTTCATTACTTCGGTTTGATACTAACTCGTTCATTTCATTACTTCGGTTTGATACTAACTCGTTCAGTTATATTATTTGGTTTTACTTGTTTTTTTTTTACTGCCTCTTTTTGATATAATGTATTGCCCTGCATACAGTAAAATGGCTTTCAAATATTAAAAAATTCTGATGTCATTACATTCTACAATTAAAGAAATATCCATTCAACATTTGAAAGCAACACAATTTTCTGTACTACTAATACTTTATATCAAAAAAAGTGCAGTTATTCTACAGATGAAAAATTATTTGTATTAACACTAACTGTCCCCTTTCCCTTTTAATAGTGACAACAAAATGATTTCTGTTGGCTTGGTGATTTAATTTCCATTACCTTTTCATTGAAACACGTTCGTTGAACTTGAGCAGTTCCAAGTTAATTTGTATCCCAGTTGGATTTGTTTACTTTCTAGTTAAAAAACAGGAGTAGCTCTCATCTTAAAACAGATTTCTGTGTAAGTAAACAAAAAACAATTCAAACCTTGTATAATGTTCAGAATTTAATAATGTCGTTAACAGGCGGAATATACTGACATAATGATAATTCTATTTGTAGGTGACTTACCAAGACATATATCCAGGTGGATTTCTACTCTTGTAAGTAACCTTTGTTTCTGTATAATCTGAATATTTTTTTCTTTAAATGCTGGATTAGTTAACTATACCTATATTGATTAAATATTACACTATAAAACATTACAACAATACCATAGCGTGCGAAATGAATAGAGAAATTGTGAATTTGGGTTCATAATATTATGGTATGGGGGGGGGGGCCATTTGAAACTTCGCACCGGGGCCCATAAGTTTGTAGTTACGCCACTGAACAAAGACCTACATTTTTGGAGACATGCCCTGTGGTCTGACAAATATAAAATATAATTGTTTGGCTACAATGACAATGATCATGTTTAGAGGAAAGAATGAGAAGTTTGGAAGACTAAAAACACCATCCCAACTTTGACACATGGGAGGCAGCATCATGTTGTGAGGTTGTTTTGCTGCAGGAGAGACTGGTGCACTTAACAAAATAGATGGCATCAGAAAGAAAGACAATTATGTGGCAATACTGAAGAAACATCTCAAGACATCAGCAAGGAAGTTAAAGCTTGGGCAGAAATGGGTCTTCCAAATGGACAATTACTTGAAGCACACTGCCAAACTGGTTAAAAAGTGGCTTAAAGGGAACCAACCACCTCAGATCACCCTAATACACAGTTAGTACATGTCCCTGCACCCTAAGGATACCTTTCCAGCACTGTTTTTGTATAAAATCTTGCATTAGTATAACTCATATAAATAGTTTATAAACTTACTAGCCTGGTGACTTCTGGGCGTATCCCTCCTTCTGTTATACTTCAGAAAGTCCTCCATTTATCTGAATGGGAAGTGAGGCGCTATGCTCATTGGTCGGCGCCAGCACACAGCGACCAATGAGCATAGCGCCTCACTTACAGCGGTAAATTTGAAACTCAAAGTCCTCCATCTATCTGAATGGGAAGTGAGGCGCTATGCTCATTGGTCAGCGCCAGCACACAGCGACCAATGAGCTTCGCGCCTCACTTACAATGGTCAATTTGAAACTCAAAGTCCTCCATGTATCTCAATGGGAAGTGAGGCGCTATGCTCATTGGTCGGCGCCAGCACACAGCGACCAATGAGCATAGCGCCTCACAGCGGTAAATTTGAAACTCAAAGTCCTCCATGTATCTCAATGGGAAGTGAGGCGCTATGCTCATTGGTCGGCGCCAGCACACAGCGACCAATGAGCTTCTCGCCTCACTTACAGCGGTAAATTTGAAACTCAAAGTCCTCCATCTATCTGAATGGGAAGTGAGGCGCTATGCTCATTGGTCGGCGCCAGCACACAGCGACCAATGAGCTTCGCGCCTCACTTACAGCTGTCAATTTGAAACTCAAAGTCCTCCATGTATCTCAATGGGAAGTGAGGCGCTATGCTCATTGGTCGGCGCCAGCACACAGCGACCAATGAGCATTGCGCCTCACTTACAGCGGTCAATTTGAAACTCAAAGTCCTGCATCTATCTGAATGGGAAGTGAGGAGCTATGCTCATTGGTCGCTGTGTGCTGGCGCCGACCAATGAGCATAGCGCCTCACTGCCCATTGAGATACATAGCGGTCTTTAGAGCTGTGCATGGCCAGGCACTTGGTTCTGTTTTCGGCCACGGAGCTCGGCTCTCGTCGGTCGGAGCGACGAAGTCTGTAGCTCCGGCCCGCTGTATTCTCATTGCTCGGCGCTTGTAGCCACCGGCGGAGCAGGCGTTCTGGCGGGGTGTACGTGGGCAATGGCTCGCTGCAAAGGCTCACAATGCCCGCTGCGCGGGCAATGCTTCGCAGGTCGCGTGGGCGCCGCGCGCCCACGGCTACAACAACAGAAACAGCGCCGAAAATTACGGAAGTGCGTTAGGGGAATTATATATTAGATTGTGATAATCCTAATTAACCTAAAACAGGAATGGTTTATTCTGATTTCATGTCAGATATTGAGAAAAATATGCATACAGTCATATAAAAAGGTTTGGGCACCACTCTTAATCTTACTCATTTTTTTTTTTAAATTTGGGTTTTTGCAACAGCTATTTCAGTGTGATATATGTAATAACTGATTGACACAGTAATATTTCAGGATTGAAATGAGGTTTATTGTACTAACCGAAAATGTGAAATATGCATTATTTCAAAAGTTGACAGGTGCCAAAGTATGGACACCTCAACAGAAAAGTGACATTAATATTTAGTAGATCCACCTTTTGCAAAAATAACAGCCTTTAGTCACTTCCTGTAGCTGTTAATGAATTCCTGGATCCTGGATGAAGGTATTTTTGACCATTCCTCTTTACAAAACAATTCCAGTTCAGTTAAGTTTGATGGTCGCCGAGTATGGACAGCCCGCTTCAAAACATCCCACAGATGTTCAATGATATTCAGGTCTGGGGACTGGGATGGCCATTCCAGAACATTGTAATTGTTCCTCTGCATGAATGCCTGAGTAGATTTGGAGCGGTGTTTTGGATCATTGTCTTGCTGAAAGATCCATCATCGGCGTAATTTGAACTTTGACACTAATTCTTGGACATTATTCTCAAGAGTCTGCTGATACTGAGTGGAATCCATGCGACCCTCAACCTTAACAAGATTCCCGGTGCCGTCATTGGCCACACAGCCCCAAAGCATGATGGACCCTCCCCCAAATTTAACACTGGGTAGCAAGTGTTTTTCTTGGAATGCTGTGTTTTTGTGGCGCCATGCATAACGCCTTGTTGTATGACTAAACAACTCAATCTTTGTTTCTTCAGTCCACAGGACCTTCTTCCAAAATGAAACTGGCTTGTTCAAATGTGCTTTTGGTTACCTCAGGCGACTCTGTTTGTGGTGTGCATGCAGAAACGGCTTCTTTTGCATCACTCTCCCATACAGATTCTTCTTGTGCAGTGTGCGCTGTATTGTTGACCGATGCACAGTGAAATCATCTGCAGCAAGATGATGCTGCAGGTCTTTGGAGGTGGTCTGTGGATTGTTCTTGACTGTTCTCACCATTCTTCTTCTCTGCCTTTCTGATATTTTTGCTGGCCTGCCACTTCTGGCCTTTACAAGAACTGTCCCTGTGGCCTTCCATTTCCTTACTGTGTTCCTCACAGTGGAAACTGACAGGTTAAATCTCTGAGACAACTTTATGTATCCTTCACCTGAACAACTATGTTGAACAATCTTTTTTTTCAGATCATTTGAAAGCTGTTTTGAGGAGCCCATGATGCCACTCCTCAGAGAAGATGCAAATAGGAAAACAACTTGCAAGTGGACACCTGAAATAGCTTTTCTCATGATTGGATACACCGGGGTATGAAGTACAAAGCTCAATGAGGTTACCAAATCAATTTAGTGCTTCAGTAAGTCAGTAAAAAGTAGTTAGGAGTATTCAAATCATGAAAATCAGAAGGGTGCCCATACTTTGGCACCTGTCAAATTTTGAAATAATGCATATTTCACATTTTTGGTTAGTACAATAAACCTCATTTCAAACCTGAAATATTAATGTGTCCATCAGTTATTACATATATCACCCTGAAATAGCTGTTGCAAAAAAACAATTTTAAACAAAAAAAAATGAGTAAGATTAAGAGGGGTGCCCAAACGTTTTCATATGACTGTATGTATGTAAACTTCTGGGTTCAATTTAATCTATTTATGTATATGGTGCCCCTGCGGTCCAGTCGCCCCTATTAGTTTGCGGCATCTGGGATTGGCCAGTCCAGTCACCCATAAACACACCCAACACACCCCAGTCCCAGAGCGAGTGGGTGAACCCAGGTAGTGGCATGGTTCAGGCTGCTGAGGGACAGCGGGGGAACACATGTGGTGGGTGGGAAGTGAGCAGGAAGCGGTTAGGGAAAGGAAGATAACAAAGCGAAAACACCACGGAAACTAGTTAGTTGGAGGAGGACAAGGGACAGAGAGGCCTGAGCTACGATGAGGCCTATCCCTGGTCCTGGGACTACAGACCACAGAAAGACGGAGGGAGACCTAGAGGTGCAGGCATTGAGCGATCCACTCGCGTGCCTGAATCAGCTGTGAAGCAGAAGGACAGGGCGAGGACCAGGGGCCCGGCCCTGAAGGTGGCGGGAAGTCTCCAAGCTACAACCACAGAACCAGGGGCCATGAGATCTCCAAAAGCTGTGGCCAACCCTTGACGCAGCGCAGAGAAGGTAGCAATAATATGGGCCAGGGGACCCTGCCAGTTACCCAAGAAGGCCCATAACTGCTAGATCGGGGCTCTGCGTGCAGAGGCATGTGCAGGAAGGAGGAGAATAGGCAGCACTGAGAAAGGAAGCCCAAGAGAAAGGAAGACAAAAGGGGTGCACTGGACAAACTATCCTGGTTGACAAGGACTACCCGAGCTGCTACTGTACTTGTGCTGCAACCTGAAGTGCCTGATGAGAGAAGCAAAGTAAACTGGGTTGAAGCTCAGTATTGTGTCAGACTGTTCATTTCCCACCTGAGGAGTGGTAGACTGAAAGGCTGCGCAGGCAGCAGTTGCCTGCCTGAGAGTATTCCTGATCCTGCAGCCAGCTCAGCCTTGCTGGCTCTCCATCACCCCAAATCACCTTGACTCTGGATGACCTAGGGACCTGCTCCTCCCATGGGGAGCTTCACCATCACAGCTGCAACTTCATCATCCCCAGAAGTCCCGGACCACAGCAGCGGCCCCTACCGTCCCCATTCCACGGGTGGCATCACAACAAACACTTTTCATTTTACTTTTACTTTTCTTTTTACCCCTTTTCAACCCACTTTTCTCACTGACCGCCAATTAGGGGACCACGGACCGGGTCACGCCACCATGACATCCCACAGCCCCAATGACGTAGAGAGGGCCCGGTCCCGAGTACCCCACGGCCCCCGCTGGGGCGACTCATATATTTGATGTCATGACATAATGTTATACATTTTAGGTCGATCCCTGTTATCCGAGATCCTACCACTGACAGATACAGTGACCAATGTGAGAAAGTGGCCGGGGTGATCCATGATGGCCTTTATATGTCTCCTAGACTGCTCCATATAACTATAAGACCCCTCCACTCCGGGTCTTGGAGGATCCCCATGTCCAGGCTTGGGTTTAAATGTGAACTATTATGGCGGGTTTACACGTCGCGATATCGCAGTACAATTTCAATCAAAAGTCACGTGGTTCAATCGTTGGACCCGATATCGTGCCTGCGTTGTATGGTGTGAACGTCCAATGCGATGCAGGAACGATGTCAATGCGATATCGGGGATCGAATGAGCGTGCTATTCAATGCCCGATATTGCATAGCGATTGAAGCCAGATCGTGCTGTGTAAACACCCAATTACGATGCGATTTGATACGTCACCCATTCACTCCCATGTTAACTATGCGATCCTGGATTGGGAGGCGGAGACATCGCACGGACGTTGTATTACGATATCGCAGCGTCTAAACAGGCAATGCGATGCGGGTGAAACGTGCACTAATTGCGCGCTCCCGCGCCATTGAGTTGCGATATCGAAACGATATCGTGGCGTGTAAACCCACCATTACACAGGGTGTGTTCTCAGTTGAAGCCAAGTAGGCTAATGAGCGGGAACTGTGAGAAGGGCTGTGTATGCAGGAATACACAGTTCAGCCTTGTGGTTTGCTCTGTGTGGACTTATACCTGTATATCCAGGACTGTACCGGCTGCGATCAGAAACCCTAAAGGTCTGTAGTTGCCTGGTCTGGCAATAAACTGTGTGTGATGTGAATAAGAACCTGAGTCACTGCCCGTCATGCTTGACTACCGCCGTTGCCTCACACCAGTAAAAGCGACAAATTTTCTTGCTGAAGATACTAAGACATCTCTGCACCCAATATGATGTAGCAGATGCAAAACTGCAGTGGAAAATTGGTAATTCACATTTTCATTGAAGTTTCACCCTCATATTACTAGTTAATCATTTAAGGCAAGCTGTTGTTAGTCATTACCTGTCATTGTTTTTAATTTCTGATCATAATGTTTTGCCTTTGCAGATAGTGATGTTCGCAAGCGATAAATATCATTGTGTATGATAGTTTTAATAAGCAAACAAGAAATGCAACCAAGTGACAATTCCCCATCACGGAAAAAATGTCCATATTTTGATGAACTGCAGTTTACTTTGACAAATAGGACCTTAAGCATGTAAGTTGTTTCCAGGTGTACAAATAGAGTTAAAAAATATGAAAAATGTTCTGGTAATCCTAATTAACTTTTTAAAAATTTTTTCCTTTACAGCACTGAAGGGAGTACTCTGAGCCAATGTCAAGAAGCTGACAATTTGGATATGGACCTGGAGGGTGACGGAAGTGACATGGAGGAATTGACCAGCACTGCCTCCATTGCTGCTGTGACTGCCTCCATTGCTGCTGTGTCTGGTCCAGAATTGTCTTCAGTAGAAGCTGAAGGCACAGTTGAGGTAGCACCACCAGTAGCCTTTTCCTGTACATCTGGAGTTGTCGTCAACCGATTTCCCAGATGACCCTTGGCCTTCAACAAGCAAAAAAGGAAAGGAGGAAAATTTGCCAGAGGGAGAAACGATGGTTTGGATTCACACATGTTAACTTCTGAGGCCCAGAACCACATGAAAATATCAGCTAGTGATGACGAGTTTGACAAATTTGTTTTGAGCTTCGTCAGTAGGCTATGAGACATGACCAAAGAAAAATACGCACCATGCATGGCCAAAATGTGTGCTTTTTTGAAGCCTTTGAATCCCCCTCTCCTCTTTTACTAGTGATAGTTCAAGAAATCAACAATATGTGGAACTGAGAACCTGTTGCCCCACCTCCAAATGTCAGATCCCCCAAATATTATCATTCTGTGCCTGGTCCTGTACAAGGAAATCTGCAATATGCAGCTCAACCTGCCAGCAGATTGGGTCCAGAGGCAGAAGCTTATGAGTGAACACTGTTTGCCGAGGCCTCTGTGCAACATTCCCATGATACACAGAGGTCTGGCCATGGCATCTATCACAGCTCAACACAGAGGTCTGAAAGCCTGGCCAGTTAAAGTTTCTCCTAAGATTATTATAATCTTTAAAATGTTGTTGGTATGCTAGTGTATGGTATATCTAAATTTAACTAAGTTGGCATGTATGGTGGCTTATGCCTCCAGGAGAGTTGTTGTGAGTCTTGTTTTCTTTATTTATTATTATCTGTAGTCACCGGCGTTGCCCAGGATAGTAACTAACTGTTCTTAGCTATAAAAAAAATGAATGGTTAACAAAGTCTTGCTTCTCTCTGCTGAGATACAAGAGCTGCAAGTGTAATCCAGGGGCTATGTGTGTGCTCCTGATGTAATACAGGGGCTATGTGTGTGCTCCTGGTGTAATACATGGGCTATGTGTGGGCTCCTGGTGTAATTCAGGGGCTATGTGTAGGCACAGGCTTCAAGTGTAATACAGGGGCTATGTTTGGGCTCCTGGTGTAATACAGGAGCAATGTGTGGGTACAGGCTGTAATACAGGGGGCTATGTGTGAGCTCCTGCTCTAATACAGGGTTTTTGGTGTAATACAGAGACTATGTGAGGTCTCCTGATATAATACTGGGGTCTTTGTTCGGCCTCCTGCTGTATAGTGGAAGCCGTGTGCAGCCTCCTGTTGTATACTGGGGTCTGTGTGCGGCCTCCTGCTGTATGCTAATGTCCTTTGTTCCCTATAGCAACCAATCAGATGCTGAGCTGTCATTGGTTGTTATAGGCCACCTGATAAATATCCACGCTAACTGTCAAAAACAGGCAAGACAGTAGGTAGTAGGTCACACATACAAACAGTAAATAAGCCTTTTTTTGGCGAATGACTGTAGAGTGCTGGGTTAAAATTTCCCCTCAAAACATAGTCTGAGACGTTCTGTGCAAAATTTTGTGATTGTGAATGTAACAATGTGGATTCCTTTAGTGGGTGTACGCACACACACACACACATACACTCAGCTTTATATATTACATTTTGTTGCTCATTGGACCAAAAATGTTCTATTTAAATAATTGTTTTTGTCTTTCTGTACAAATCGTTGACAATATTTGTCAGTCAAAGTTAATTAATTTGTTGTCAGGGAAATATGAATTGTTTTCATGGGTGTAGGAACACAGACAAAACTGACATAAAAGTTTCCCCAACTACGGGTTTCTGTAGACCAGATTCTACAGGCAGCCCCTTGCTCTCTCTGTCCTCTTCCCCTATCAGGAATGTTTATGACAAGCCATAAACCTGAGCTAAGCTGAAAGCCATCTGGTTTGCGCTGGTTCTTCCTACAGCATCCAAGTGATATTCCTTTGTCTTAACTTACAGTCTTTTAATGTCAAATTTCATAAGACACGTTCATACCACAAATACATAAATCACATTTTTGGAATATGTACAGTTTTGCCCATCTAATGATGACTCTTTTATATCTGGGAAACAATCAGAAACCTGGGAAATGAGTTCTGACCTTCCATACATCTCAGATATATCATATTTGATGTCAAACACCATGTAAATTCACAAGAGTAAACATGATGTACATATATTGGACGTGGGTGCATCCAATGCAAAGATATGGAAAAATGGAGGTTTTGATAACTTTGCCGATGGGTGTTTCTCTAAGGAGGCAGCCCCTCTGTGATGTCAGAAAGGTGGGAGTGATGAGGTTGATGTCTGATATCATAAATTCATGCAGCCATCTTTGGCCTCATTCCAGCTTAATGAAGGACATAGCAACTCCAGCTTAATGAAGGACATAGCAACACTCTATGCTGTGAGGCCAGAATCCTAACCCATCTCCGGGGTGCCTTTTCCCCCTGAAATCTGCTGACGGCCACCATGTGGCACAGGTTTTAGTTTTTCTTATTTTAATTCCTTTTATTTTAATGTGTAATCAGTTTTTATTGAATATAAAAGAAAAACATACAATAAATGTATATCTTTAACATTGTATAACATTAGTTTCTTGGGTATCTTATTTTAAAAAAAATAGGAAAGGTAGAATCGAAAATAAGGAATGGGAAACACAAATAAGAGGGGTACAAATGTTATTACATCTAAGAATCTAAGACCCTCCCTGTCTGTTCCATGCACAAACAGAAGGGTATGACCATCTATAGAAGTGGGAGAAAAATAAAAGGGATGTGTAAATTTCAATATTATACATGAGAGCATATCTACTGCTGAAAATCAGTGTATATAGCTAGATACTCGTATGTTTCATATCTGCTGC
Source organism: Allobates femoralis (assembly GCA_033576535.1). Classification (NCBI taxonomy): domain Eukaryota; kingdom Metazoa; phylum Chordata; class Amphibia; order Anura; family Aromobatidae; genus Allobates; species Allobates femoralis. Next base: position 487,585,013 of record JARQOC010000001.1, read on the forward strand.
ATTATAAGGCAATAAGGTAATGATCTTCAGGGGGAAACGGGAAAGAATGGGGCCAGATAAAGACACATGAGGAACTGGAGAAGGGAAAAACGGGGGAAGAAGAGAGAAAAAAAAAGAAAAAGGGGAGGTGGGGGGGGGGATGTGAGGAAGAGAAAAAAGGAAAATTATATGTAAAAGAATATAGTTTGCTTAACTACAGGCTGCCATTCAGGAGGGTCCCACGACCGCGAGTGCGTCCCTAAATAGGATCCATGGGGTCCACACCTGCAGAAAGTTCTCTTTAGATCCTGAGATCTGAGCAGTCAAATCCTCCATGCAGAAAATATTATCCATTTCCAATAGCCAGTCAGTCAGTTTAGGGCTCTGCTGGGTTTTCCAAAGCCTGGGGATCACCAAGCGGGCAGCAGATAAGCAGTATCTGAGGATGTCTGATTTTTGGGATCTGATAGATTCGAGAAGAATCGTCAACAGAGCCACTTTAGCAGATGCCGCGGTCCGCTTCCCCGAAACCCTGGAGTATATATCAAACACCGATTTCCAGAAGGTCCTAACCCCCTCACAATTCAACCAGATATGGATTAAAGATCCTTTCTCCTTACTACATCTCTAGCATAGGTCCGAGACCGAGGGGAATATGGCGTGTAAAGTGGTCGGACAGCTGTACCAGCGAGTCATCAGTTTGAAATTTTTCTCCTGGGCTGCGCATGTCATAGACATTTTATGTGTCATGGTACAGGCCTTAGTCCATTCCTCAATAGAGAATGCCTCACCAAGGTCTTCCTCCCACTTCAACATATACCGAAGTTTGTCTCCTTCCCCCCTCTGACTCACTATGGCGTATAATACTGAGACACTATGACCTGGTGGATCTGAGGACATAAACAATTTTTAGAATCTGGAGGGTGGCTCAGTGCGACCTGAGCGGACCCCCAAGCTCAACAGGTAAGACCGAAGTTGAGCCAGCTCCATCCATGCTGCATGCCATCCATCCCTATCCCCAGCCAAGGGCCCAAATGGTCTGCCTCCCAGTAACTAATATATTCGGGGATCGTCAGAGTGCCTCCACCCCAAAAACTCTGAGGATCCTTCCGCAGGGGGAAGTCCGGATTAAAGAACAAAGGTGTCAATTGGTTCCTCCCTGAAAATAGATGCCCACCTCCTCTCTCCATGTCCCATATCCGCAATGCCTCTCTATCTAAACTGAGCGAATTGGCTGTGAATCGCCTGGTGTCTTTTCTCAGCCAAGGAAGAAGGCGTAGGGGGGTAACAGACTCCAATTGTTCAATCCCCACCCACTGCTTGTTCGTATAATGAAAGTGCCAGTCGAGTAGTCTGTCTAGAGGGTTGAGAATGCGCACATAGGGTCTTATCCTTTATAGGCAGGTAAATGTGAAAAAATCAGATTTGCTCACCTGGTCAGGTTGTGTAGCACACAACCAGCGTAATCGCTCGAACAATGCAGCTGCTGCAGGGACTGTACTTCCACGAGGTGCGGTGCTGTGATCAGGTATTTTGGACGAAGTACCTTAATGTCCGCGCTGCTGCCAGAGAGGAAAATACACCAACGAGGAAGGAGCTCGGTACGTGGCTCCGAAACGCGTTGGAAATAAACCTCTACTACCAGTACTCAGACGTCCCAGTGTCGTTGGTGTATTTTCCTCTCTGGCAGCAGCGCGGACATTAAGGTACTTCGTCCAAAATACCTGAGTCGAGTAGTCTGGTCAGGATTACCGCCTTATAGTTCCTAAAGTCCGGGAGGCCCGCACCCCCTTCGGTTTTGTGTCTACTGAGGATCTTGACATTTATTCGGAGCTTACGGTAACCCCAAACAAATCTCAGGGCAGGTGATCACAGGTGTGCAAAAAATTCACGAGGGACCTGGATTGGGAGTGCCTGGAAAAGGAAAAGAAAACGAGGGAGTATGTCCATTTTAAGAGCATTGATTTGTCCGAACCAAGAAAGGTCTTTTTTATTGTAAGACTTCATATCTTTAAGTGATCTTTCAAGGAGAGGCAGATAGTTGAGAGTGTATAGTTTATCAGTGTCTGGCGGGATCATGACCCCTAAATATTTCAAGTAGTCTCGCTTCCACTTGAAAGGGAAGTTCTCTCTTAGAAGGTATTCCTCCGATTCTGATAGGGAAACATTCAGGGCTTCGGATTTGAAGAGGTTTACTTTGAAATTACTCAGTTTGCTAAAATTGGCAAATTCTTTGAGAGTAGGAAATGAGATCCTGGGTTGGGTGACCATTAACATCAAGTCATCGGCAAAAAGTGCCGCTTTGCATTGACCCCCTGGTATCACGACACCATGATTGTTTGGATTTTGTCGGATGGCCACCGCCAGGTGCTCCATTATAATCACATACAATAGGGGAGACAGAGGATACCCCTGCCTGGTACCATTACGAATGAGGAATGGTGGAGACAGGACCCCGTTCGTGTGAACCCTAGCGGATGGGGCACTATAGAGTGAGAAGATCCAGTCCACAAATCTACCCCCAACTCCAATTTGTTTCAAAGAGGCTTGCATAAATTCCCAGTTGACTCGATCGAAGGCCTTCTCTGCGTCTACTAATAGGAGGCACAACGGGGAGCCAATGGCTCTTGCCCGTGTCATTAGCAGCAAAACCTTTTTAGTGTTATCCCTAGCCTCCCGACCCTTGATAAACCCCACTTGGTCACTGTGAATGATTCCCGGGAGAAGGGGTGTCAATCTGTTGGCCAAGGCTTTCGAGAACATCTTAATATCCACATTGATCAATGAAATGGGTCGAAAGTTGGTCACTTCATTATGGTCACGTCCAGGCTTAGAGATTACACTAATATATGCCTCCAGGGATTGCTTAACCTATGGAGAGTGGGGAGAAACTGCAGAGTAGACCCTCGACAAGAAGGGCGCCATCTCAGCACCAAAAACCTTATAGAACTTGGGGGTGAAACCATCAGGACCTGGGCATTTACCCACTGGGGATTGTTTGATTATGTCCCGAACCTCCTCCTCCGTAAAGTCTCCATCAAGAGCCTCAGCATCGGCACTGGGTATGACGGGTAGAGCTGTGTCCATCATATAATTGTCAATTTTGCATTGAAAGGACTCTTCTGGCGTATCGCTATAAAATCCTTTAATGTTATAAAGACTTTAGTAGTAAGGAGTCTGTATGATCCGTCAAACGAAATCTGACAGGTGCCCCGCCCCCTATCAAAGTGTATTAAACACGCCCCTTTTTATATCAAATTGATATCAAATTGATCTAAAAGGGCCGTATTTAATACATTTTGTTATCAAATTTTATATTAATTTGATATAAAAAAGGAATTGTTTCATAAGGCTTATTATTTATTTGCCCGTTGATTCCCTTTTTTATAACCTTTTTAATAAATCCGTATTATTTAATTGGGAATATTATTTTATATATCCAATAATTATTCCCTGGTATTAAAGGTGTACCATTATAGATTTTGATACAGCCTATTAGCTTTGAATCATAGTAATGGCTTTTTATAGCAAAGGATTTTTATACTTTAATCAGGTTTGATTCATTGGGCATATTATTTATAAAAAAGGTATTGTTTCATGGGCTTATTATTAGGGATAATGATTCCCTTTTATAACCTTTTTAATAAAACAGTATTATTTAATTGGGAATATTATTTTATATATCCAATAATTATTCCCTGGTATTAAAGGTGTACCATTATAGATTTTGATACAGCCTATCAGCTTTGAATCATAGTAATGGCTTTTTATAGCATAGGATTTTTATACTTTAATCAGGTTTGATTCATTGGGCCTATTATTTATAAAAAAGGTATTGTTTCATGGGGCTTATTATTAGGGATAATGATTCCCTTTTATAACCTTTTTAATAAAACAGTATTATTTAATTGGGAATATTATTTTATATATCCAATAATTATTCCCTGGTATTAAAGGTGTACCATTATAGATTTTGATACAGCCTATTAGCTTTGAATCATAGTAATGGCTTTTTATAGCAAAGGATTTTTATACTTTAATCAGGTTTGATTCATTGGGCCTATTATTTATAAAAAAGGTATTGTTTCATGGGGCTTATTATTAGGGATAATGATTCCCTTTTATAACCTTTTTAATAAAACAGTATTATTTAATTGGGAATATTATTTTATATATCCAATAATTATTCCCTGGTATTAAAGGTGTACCATTATAGATTTTGATACAGCCTATCAGCTTTGAATCATAGTAATGGCTTTTTATATACTATGATTTTTATACTTTAACCAGATTTGATTCATAGGTCATAATATTTATGTGCCCCAAAAAGAATTCACTGGTATTAAATATATAACCAATAATTATTCCCTTGTATTAAAAGTGTACTTATATTGTTTATTAATCAACAATCAAATACATGTTATAATGCATTACATTTTACAAATGACGTTTACTTAGGTATTTTAGAATGAGACACAAAAATATGTTATTGAAAACAAAAATCAATTACAATTTATAAAACAGCATATTAACTTGTCATTTTCACAACGAATTTTCATTACGAAGCAACTTGTCATTTTCACAACGAATTTTCATTACGAAGCAAGTTAGGTTTTTAGGTGTAGCTTGCACATTTGTAAGATCAGAGAAAACTAATTCCCTCAGAAGTACAGGAGATAAGGACTCCGCCTAGCTTTGGGTTTACAGAATACAGTGGAAGATAAGATCAAAGCAGCAGCCACAGATGTTGAGCAGTACTGACAGATAATGTTGCTCTTAGTTTTTTGTTTACATCACAGTTTTTTCATCACATAAGCAATATTGTGTAACACGAACAAACATATCAGGTTTTCTTATACTATGCATTTTTTGCATCAGATCACTTCTTTTTAATGAAATAGACATTTGAAACTGTATGTCATGACATGTTATTTTACTGTATCAAAAACATTACATAGGGAAAGACAACACTGATTAAACATAAAAGAATTCTTGCAATAGCAGTTTGATTCAAGTAAATCTTGCTTTACAGATTTATATACTAAATTATCATTATGATTTAAGTCATCAGTAAATGGTTGCAAAATCTCACTGAATGTCAAGCCCCTTGCAAGAAGCTTTAGAATATACACGCAATAATGCCCACACACAGTACTATAAGTATTTTGAATTTGCTTGTCTTGATAGCAGAATATTTCACAATTTCTCTTCAGGAAGTTTATAAATTCAGCTGGAAAAAGTACGCTGTCCGGGGAGAGGCCATAACTGTCAAAGAATATTGCATTTTTTTTCAGTACAAAGGACAATTAATATCCAATGTTTGCCGCTCTGATTGGCCCGGTCTGTATTTATGATGTACGCTGCAGGCCTCTGAGTAACTCTACTTAATGGTAACAAGTCACATGGATACACCCCAGAAAATATGGCATCTGTATAGTGATCGGCCTTCAATACCGTAGTGAGTTGCAGGGAATCCATCATCAGTAGAAGTCATACAATACTTCACGGCGATTGTTAATTTCTAGAATAGACGAATTTACTGAGTATACCAGCATGCTTAGCGTATGGGGGGTGGGGTTGGAAAAACGTACTTCAGAACGCAGGTTCCCCGTTTTAATGAGAGAAAAGTGGCCTCCAGGTTCTTGATCCGCTGATAAATCAAAGGCGAAAAGACTAAAACCGTCTAGGAATTCTTCTCGATTGATAGAGAGTGCTGAGTCAGCTTTCTGTTTACCGGCAATGTGGGCTAATGATAAATACTCTCTGACGGCTAAATTATCATTGAAATTAGGTTGGAATGGTTGGGAGGGTATCTGCTGGCCATCCAAATATAAAGCCGCATGGTTTACATTGTAATGATGAAACTGCAGTGGGTTTTTATGATACGCTCCGCTAAAGGCCTCATTATCTACAAAGCCTAATATAATAGTACGTGGAACAGCCCCCAAAAAGAGATTTTCAACATTTGATATTCTCGTCCCTGCAGGGATGCTGTACACTTTCATACAGACCCTATCAATAGCATATTTTGCTGTAGCAGATAGTAAGGCCTGAGAATGACCGATCCTCACAGCCGGCGAGACTTGGACTCTCTTTACATAGAGACAAGCGTTCATGATTTGTACTTTAAGAGGATCGGCTTCAGCAGACATCAAACAGAAAGTGTCTTTATTTCGTGTCAACTTGATTTTTAGGTCGAGGCCATTCAATATAAGCTTCGGTTGATTAAATATATCACCAAAAATCGGTCCAAGCAAATCCACGGGTTTAGAGCGAGCAGTGGCATGGGCCCGCTTGTTGAAGCCCGCATTCGCACCATCCAGGACGCGAATATTAAAGTGAGACGATGTATCCTTATGAAACAGCCCTGCGGTGAATTGGGAGGCTAAAGTTTGCGGACTGTAATTTAGTAGAGTTTCAATGTAGGCTCTGTAGCTATACAGATTGTCTGATTGGGAGATGAGTCGATCACCCAGGGTGATATCAACTTGATTAAAAAGAGTCGCTAGAGGATAGTTTATGAGCGCAACACGAGCACCGTCAGCGATAGCTGAATTATCTTGTTTTACAATGCGGCAGTTTATGTAGATTAGCGTATTATTCAAATCGTAATAATATTCCCCGCTTCCCGAAATGAAAAATTCCAGTGGAGCGTTGTCCGCCAGAGCCGCAATAGGCTGGACTTCCACAAATATTGATTTCTCTATAGACACCTGGGTACATGGAATTTGAAAAATATCCAATTCTGATTTGGTGCACTCAGCAGAAGAATCGTGTATGAAGGCCATGTTGCTTGTTTTTGTTTGCTTAGAAGATGTCTTCAATACAGCGTCTTACTCTTTTCTGGCGGGCGCGCCTTGTGGGAGTAATTTTATTCATGAGCATTGGCGGAGGCGAATAGCGAACACGCCTTTTTCTTTTTTTCTGTTTTTTAGTAACATGAATAATACCAGACCCGTCTTGACGTGGGGTGCTTAGCCTATTCATAGCAGCTGTTGAGAAAGAGGTAATTGCATCCTTAGCAATATTTGAAACGGCGGTCTTTACATGGGGTTTTACTAATTCGAGGCCTTTTCTCAATAGAGGAACCGCTTTTCTAAATAAGCCTCTAAATATTCCTGCAAGACCTGCCCCATACATGTACTCATCACCGCGAAAGCCTCTAAACCATTACCCGTCTGAGCAATATAGTAGCGGGCATAAATGGTCGGATCTCCGTAAACACGATGCGACACCATTTTGGGGTGTCAATCACGTCGAGGCCTAAAATGTAATCGCAAAATAGTTTTTCCGTACTTGAATTTAACGGGAACCCCCTGATCAGTCAGGATAGAGACGTTTACAGAATCAAAGTGCTGTTTGCATAGAGGAACATAATCAGGTCTTGTGTATTGAAGTGTGATGATCTCTCCACTTTTACCGGACACCTGAGCGGTTCGCAGAAGCTGGACATAAGCGTCACCGACCAGCTGATGGCTAACAATGTCAGAGTAAATAAATAATGTATAAAAACCGCTCATAATATCGGCGAAATTCTTCTCCTTGGCTCTATTCACACTATTATCATAGGCCTCAATATAAGCTGGTAATCCTAAAATATGAGCCAATTTTGGTCCTGGAGCAAATTGTATCATGGGGGAATCCGATAGAGTAACACTTCTCTTCACTTCATCGTAACGAAGTTTAAATCCATCGGATGCGATCTTCAAGTTATCGATACGCTCATTAATGGCCCTTATGAGCTCCAAAATATTTACATAATATCCTGCTTTTATGAAATATTCCCTTGGCACATCGCCATGTTTTCCAAGAAAAAACGAACCTTCTCTATTTTCGAAAGTAAACCAGGTGTGTGGATACTGAAATTCTGTGAGGGCAACTTCATATGAGCCTGCTAGATGTACAGGTTTTGCCAGTTTAGTGGTAAAAGTTGAAATCGTGTTGTCAGGGAATAGCTTACTTGACGCATTACAAGCAAGGGTGATATAAAATGATCCAGAATCCATGATTAGAGGTCCTTCAGCTGATTTTCTTTAATCCAACTGTTAAATTTTGTTGGGTAGCCGAGCCATTTGACGAGATAAACGGTGGACCCTCTAACGCGCTTTTTTCTTAATATCTTCTCTATTTTGTATATACGTTTTTCATCCAATGAGACTTTTTGCAGTTCTTCTGAATAAAATGTTCCTTGTACAGTTTCTCCGTACAAATCTGCAATTTTGTAGAGAGGAAATTGGAATTTTGTGTTAATTTCGGTTATGATAAATATTTCATCGGTATAGGATTGCTCATACCCTTTGGTAAAAATACGTTTATATTGGGCCAAACGTACATTATCACCAATTTTAAAAGAAGGATTAATACGTTTATTTTTCATGCTAGAGCCGTAAATATTTTTCCATATTTGTAGTGAATTTTTGTTTGTAACATCAATCGGTCTACATCGAATGGTAGAATGATAGGTGCGATTGTAGCTATCAACCAAATCTGGTAAAATATCAATATATCTATTAGTGTTTTTTTCCGTAAAATATCTCCACATTCGGGTTTTTAATGTACGATTAAAGCGCTCCACAATAGACGCCTTAACTGTGTTATTTGTAAAATAATGCAGTATTTTATAATCTTTACAAAGACGCTTCATAGATGAATTAATAAATTCTTTGCCCCGATCCGTCTGTAATTTCTTTGGTATGCGTTTAAAAGTTTGAAATATCAGTTCGAATGATCTGGCTACCGAGGTTCCAGTCTTATTTTTCAAAGCAATACACCAGGCAAATTTCGATAGACAATCAATTAAAGTAAGGATATACTTAACATTCTCATTTTCCTTCGAATAGGCAATTAAACTGACTAAGTCTCCATGCCAGAGCGCATCTATGTTTGATATCATGATCTTATTTGTCGGAAATCTTTTTCTCACCGGTTTATGCAACAAATAAGAGTCCTGGTTATTCAACCAATCACGCACAATTGATTTTTTAATTCCATAATCTCTAGTTTCTCTATATAACTTATCAATTCCGCCGTATGATCCTGAGGCATTAGGCTTAAAATATTGTTTCTCTAATATTTTTTCATCGCTTCTAGAAGGCATGTTCTTATAAACAAATGAGGTCTTTGTCAAATACTCAAAATGTATAAAATGATATTAAATATGGAATGTAATACAAATTTATCATGTTTGATAGCAGAATATGAGTATATTGTGTTTGCTTGGGTCAGCATGATGGGTGTAACTGGGAGGCTCTTGTGGGTGTTAACCAGAGGAGTGGACTTTCTGCTGATTGCTTGTGGCTTTGTGATGAGGTGTGACTGGGCAGTGCTTGTGGGTGGAGTGATTTTGCTGAATTCCTTTAAAAAAGGCAACTAGGGCCAGTAGTTATTACATTCAGCATCAGAAGCTGTTTTCCAGAAATACTGACCGTTCTACTCTTTAAAATAGTAAGTATTAACACATTATTTAATATTATTGTCACTTGCTGTATAGTAATACAGATTATATAGGATATAATTGTATTTTCCTTAGAATAGATTTACTCTTTTAGAAGATATTTAGATCTTTAATACAATATTTATTTGATGTATAATATTATAGGCAAAATGATGTATAATGATATTTATTATATACCATAGGATATTAACTGTATTTTCCTTAGAATGGATTTACTTAATAATTACATAGCATAATATTATTTACTCTTTTATAATCTAGATATTAAATACATTATTTAATTAATATCCTTGGCATAGATTTAGATTATAATATTATATTATAGTACTTACCAGTGCATAGATATAGGTAATAATTTTCACAATGTATAATATTATTCACACTTTTAATATTTCTAGTTAAGATGGAAGCCAACAATTTTGGAGATCAAGCCGAGACTTTTCTGACAAACACACAATACCAACAAATAGGTAGGCATTATATTGAATATAATGAACAGAGTATTATCTCAATCTGATTAAGGCTTTGTTTTGTATATTAATTATATATATATATTATTTTACTCTTTTTTATTTAAGAAGAGTGTATGCGCCCTGAGCTTGACGAATTTTATAGGACTTTGGATTTTGATGCCATAACTGCAGGACCTTTAGAGGCTTTTAATGTTGCTGTCGCTTTGGCATCGTCAGATTTATAGGGGCTTCCGAAACATGACGGGTTTCCGGCATGTTGTCCGCTAGCGGCATCTCAACATCTGTATGAGAACTTGTATTTAGTTTCATGTCTACATACATATGATTAAAACTGATAATATACAAATATGCAACTTACCGGTGATAGGATGGTGTACAATTGCGGTGCTTGTCTCTCCAGCAACATTAAAAGCCTCTAAAGGTCCTGCAGTTATGGCATCAAAATCCAAAGTCCTATAAAATTCGTCAAGCTCAGGGCGCATACACTCTTCTTAAATAAAAAAGAGTAAAATAATATATATATATAATTAATATACAAAACAAAGCCTTAATCAGATTGAGATAATACTCTGTTCATTATATTCAATATAATGCCTACCTATTTGTTGGTATTGTGTGTTTGTCAGAAAAGTCTCGGCTTGATCTCCAAAATTGTTGGCTTCCATCTTAACTAGAAATATTAAAAGTGTGAATAATATTATACATTGTGAAAATTATTACCTATATCTATGCACTGGTAAGTACTATAATATAATATTATAATCTAAATCTATGCCAAGGATATTAATTAAATAATGTATTTAATATCTAGATTATAAAAGAGTAAATAATATTATGCTATGTAATTATTAAGTAAATCCATTCTAAGGAAAATACAGTTAATATCCTATGGTATATAATAAATATCATTATACATCATTTTGCCTATAATATTATACATCAAATAAATATTGTATTAAAGATCTAAATATCTTCTAAAAGAGTAAATCTATTCTAAGGAAAATACAATTATATCCTATATAATCTGTATTACTATACAGCAAGTGACAATAATATTAAATAATGTGTTAATACTTACTATTTTAAAGAGTAGAACGGTCAGTATTTCTGGAAAACAGCTTCTGATGCTGAATGTAATAACTACTGGCCCTAGTTGCCTTTTTTAAAGGAATTCAGCAAAATCACTCCACCCACAAGCACTGCCCAGTCACACCTCATCACAAAGCCACAAGCAATCAGCAGAAAGTCCACTCCTCTGGTTAACACCCACAAGAGCCTCCCAGTTACACCCATCATGCTGACCCAAGCAAACACAATATACTCATATTCTGCTATCAAACATGATAAATTTGTATTACATTCCATATTTAATATCATTTTATACATTTTGAGTATTTGACAAAGACCTCATTTGTTTATAAGAACATGCCTTCTAGAAGCGATGAAAAAATATTAGAGAAACAATATTTTAAGCCTAATGCCTCAGGATCATACGGCGGAATTGATAAGTTATATAGAGAAACTAGAGATTATGGAATTAAAAAATCAATTGTGCGTGATTGGTTGAATAACCAGGACTCTTATTTGTTGCATAAACCGGTGAGAAAAAGATTTCCGACAAATAAGATCATGATATCAAACATAGATGCGCTCTGGCATGGAGACTTAGTCAGTTTAATTGCCTATTCGAAGGAAAATGAGAATGTTAAGTATATCCTTACTTTAATTGATTGTCTATCGAAATTTGCCTGGTGTATTGCTTTGAAAAATAAGACTGGAACCTCGGTAGCCAGATCATTCGAACTGATATTTCAAACTTTTAAACGCATACCAAAGAAATTACAGACGGATCGGGGCAAAGAATTTATTAATTCATCTATGAAGCGTCTTTGTAAAGATTATAAAATACTGCATTATTTTACAAATAACACAGTTAAGGCGTCTATTGTGGAGCGCTTTAATCGTACATTAAAAACCCGAATGTGGAGATATTTTACGGAAAAAAACACTAATAGATATATTGATATTTTACCAGATTTGGTTGATAGCTACAATCGCACCTATCATTCTACCATTCGATGTAGACCGATTGATGTTACAAACAAAAATTCACTACAAATATGGAAAAATATTTACGGCTCTAGCATGAAAAATAAACGTATTAATCCTTCTTTTAAAATTGGTGATAATGTACGTTTGGCCCAATATAAACGTATTTTTACCAAAGGGTATGAGCAATCCTATACCGATGAAATATTTATCATAACCGAAATTAACACAAAATTCCAATTTCCTCTCTACAAAATTGCAGATTTGTACGGAGAAACTGTACAAGGAACATTTTATTCAGAAGAACTGCAAAAAGTCTCATTGGATGAAAAACGTATATACAAAATAGAGAAGATATTAAGAAAAAAGCGCGTTAGAGGGTCCACCGTTTATCTCGTCAAATGGCTCGGCTACCCAACAAAATTTAACAGTTGGATTAAAGAAAATCAGCTGAAGGACCTCTAATCATGGATTCTGGATCATTTTATATCACCCTTGCTTGTAATGCGTCAAGTAAGCTATTCCCTGACAACACGATTTCAACTTTTACCACTAAACTGGCAAAACCTGTACATCTAGCAGGCTCATATGAAGTTGCCCTCACAGAATTTCAGTATCCACACACCTGGTTTACTTTCGAAAATAGAGAAGGTTCGTTTTTTCTTGGAAAACATGGCGATGTGCCAAGGGAATATTTCATAAAAGCAGGATATTATGTAAATATTTTGGAGCTCATAAGGGCCATTAATGAGCGTATCGATAACTTGAAGATCGCATCCGATGGATTTAAACTTCGTTACGATGAAGTGAAGAGAAGTGTTACTCTATCGGATTCCCCCATGATACAATTTGCTCCAGGACCAAAATTGGCTCATATTTTAGGATTACCAGCTTATATTGAGGCCTATGATAATAGTGTGAATAGAGCCAAGGAGAAGAATTTCGCCGATATTATGAGCGGTTTTTTACATTATTTATTTACTCTGACATTGTTAGCCATCAGCTGGTCGGTGACGCTTATGTCCAGCTTCTGCGAACCGCTCAGGTGTCCGGTAAAAGTGGAGAGATCATCACACTTCAATACACAAGACCTGATTATGTTCCTCTATGCAAACAGCACTTTGATTCTGTAAACGTCTCTATCCTGACTGATCAGGGGGTTCCCGTTAAATTCAAGTACGGAAAAACTATTTTGCGATTACATTTTAGGCCTCGACGTGATTGACACCCCAAAATGGTGTCGCATCGTGTTTACGGAGATCCGACCATTTATGCCCGCTACTATATTGCTCAGACGGGTAATGGTTTAGAGGGCTTTCGCGGTGATGAGTACATGTATGGGGCAGGTCTTGCAGGAATATTTAGAGGCTTATTTAGAAAAGCGGTTCCTCTATTGAGAAAAGGCCTCGAATTAGTAAAACCCCATGTAAAGACCGCCGTTTCAAATATTGCTAAGGATGCAATTACCTCTTTCTCAACAGCTGCTATGAATAGGCTAAGCACCCCACGTCAAGACGGGTCTGGTATTATTCATGTTACTAAAAAACAGAAAAAAAGAAAAAGGCGTGTTCGCTATTCGCCTCCGCCAATGCTCATGAATAAAATTACTCCCACAAGGCGCGCCCGCCAGAAAAGAGTAAGACGCTGTATTGAAGACATCTTCTAAGCAAACAAAAACAAGCAACATGGCCTTCATACACGATTCTTCTGCTGAGTGCACCAAATCAGAATTGGATATTTTTCAAATTCCATGTACCCAGGTGTCTATAGAGAAATCAATATTTGTGGAAGTCCAGCCTATTGCGGCTCTGGCGGACAACGCTCCACTGGAATTTTTCATTTCGGGAAGCGGGGAATATTATTACGATTTGAATAATACGCTAATCTACATAAACTGCCGCATTGTAAAACAAGATAATTCAGCTATCGCTGACGGTGCTCGTGTTGCGCTCATAAACTATCCTCTAGCGACTCTTTTTAATCAAGTTGATATCACCCTGGGTGATCGACTCATCTCCCAATCAGACAATCTGTATAGCTACAGAGCCTACATTGAAACTCTACTAAATTACAGTCCGCAAACTTTAGCCTCCCAATTCACCGCAGGGCTGTTTCATAAGGATACATCGTCTCACTTTAATATTCGCGTCCTGGATGGTGCGAATGCGGGCTTCAACAAGCGGGCCCATGCCACTGCTCGCTCTAAACCCGTGGATTTGCTTGGACCGATTTTTGGTGATATATTTAATCAACCGAAGCTTATATTGAATGGCCTCGACCTAAAAATCAAGTTGACACGAAATAAAGACACTTTCTGTTTGATGTCTGCTGAAGCCGATCCTCTTAAAGTACAAATCATGAACGCTTGTCTCTATGTAAAGAGAGTCCAAGTCTCGCCGGCTGTGAGGATCGGTCATTCTCAGGCCTTACTATCTGCTACAGCAAAATATGCTATTGATAGGGTCTGTATGAAAGTGTACAGCATCCCTGCAGGGACGAGAATATCAAATGTTGAAAATCTCTTTTTGGGGGCTGTTCCACGTACTATTATATTAGGCTTTGTAGATAATGAGGCCTTTAGCGGAGCGTATCATAAAAACCCACTGCAGTTTCATCATTACAATGTAAACCATGCGGCTTTATATTTGGATGGCCAGCAGATACCCTCCCAACCATTCCAACCTAATTTCAATGATAATTTAGCCGTCAGAGAGTATTTATCATTAGCCCACATTGCCGGTAAACAGAAAGCTGACTCAGCACTCTCTATCAATCGAGAAGAATTCCTAGACGGTTTTAGTCTTTTCGCCTTTGATTTATCAGCGGATCAAGAACCTGGAGGCCACTTTTCTCTCATTAAAACGGGGAACCTGCGTTCTGAAGTACGTTTTTCCAACCCCACCCCCCATACGCTAAGCATGCTGGTATACTCAGTAAATTCGTCTATTCTAGAAATTAACAATCGCCGTGAAGTATTGTATGACTTCTACTGATGATGGATTCCCTGCAACTCACTACGGTATTGAAGGCCGATCACTATACAGATGCCATATTTTCTGGGGTGTATCCATGTGACTTGTTACCATTAAGTAGAGTTACTCAGAGGCCTGCAGCGTACATCATAAATACAGACCGGGCCAATCAGAGCGGCAAACATTGGATATTAATTGTCCTTTGTACTGAAAAAAAATGCAATATTCTTTGACAGTTATGGCCTCTCCCCGGACAGCGTACTTTTTCCAGCTGAATTTATAAACTTCCTGAAGAGAAATTGTGAAATATTCTGCTATCAAGACAAGCAAATTCAAAATACTTATAGTACTGTGTGTGGGCATTATTGCGTGTATATTCTAAAGCTTCTTGCAAGGGGCTTGACATTCAGTGAGATTTTGCAACCATTTACTGATGACTTAAATCATAATGATAATTTAGTATATAAATCTGTAAAGCAAGATTTACTTGAATCAAACTGCTATTGCAAGAATTCTTTTATGTTTAATCAGTGTTGTCTTTCCCTATGTAATGTTTTTGATACAGTAAAATAACATGTCATGACATACAGTTTCAAATGTCTATTTCATTAAAAAGAAGTGATCTGATGCAAAAAATGCATAGTATAAGAAAACCTGATATGTTTGTTCGTGTTACACAATATTGCTTATGTGATGAAAAAACTGTGATGTAAACAAAAAACTAAGAGCAACATTATCTGTCAGTACTGCTCAACATCTGTGGCTGCTGCTTTGATCTTATCTTCCACTGTATTCTGTAAACCCAAAGCTAGGCGGAGTCCTTATCTCCTGTACTTCTGAGGGAATTAGTTTTCTCTGATCTTACAAATGTGCAAGCTACACCTAAAAACCTAACTTGCTTCGTAATGAAAATTCGTTGTGAAAATGACAAGTTGCTTCGTAATGAAAATTCGTTGTGAAAATGACAAGTTAATATGCTGTTTTATAAATTGTAATTGATTTTTGTTTTCAATAACATATTTTTGTGTCTCATTCTAAAATACCTAAGTAAACGTCATTTGTAAAATGTAATGCATTATAACATGTATTTGATTGTTGATTAATAAACAATATAAGTACACTTTTAATACAAGGGAATAATTATTGGTTATATATTTAATACCAGTGAATTCTTTTTGGGGCACATAAATATTATGACCTATGAATCAAATCTGGTTAAAGTATAAAAATCATAGTATATAAAAAGCCATTACTATGATTCAAAGCTGATAGGCTGTATCAAAATCTATAATGGTACACCTTTAATACCAGGGAATAATTATTGGATATATAAAATAATATTCCCAATTAAATAATACTGTTTTATTAAAAAGGTTATAAAAGGGAATCATTATCCCTAATAATAAGCCCCATGAAACAATACCTTTTTTATAAATAATAGGCCCAATGAATCAAACCTGATTAAAGTATAAAAATCCTTTGCTATAAAAAGCCATTACTATGATTCAAAGCTAATAGGCTGTATCAAAATCTATAATGGTACACCTTTAATACCAGGGAATAATTATTGGATATATAAAATAATATTCCCAATTAAATAATACTGTTTTATTAAAAAGGTTATAAAAGGGAATCATTATCCCTAATAATAAGCCCCATGAAACAATACCTTTTTTATAAATAATAGGCCCAATGAATCAAACCTGATTAAAGTATAAAAATCCTATGCTATAAAAAGCCATTACTATGATTCAAAGCTGATAGGCTGTATCAAAATCTATAATGGTACACCTTTAATACCAGGGAATAATTATTGGATATATAAAATAATATTCCCAATTAAATAATACTGTTTTATTAAAAAGGTTATAAAAGGGAATCATTATCCCTAATAATAAGCCCCATGAAACAATACCTTTTTTATAAATAATATGCCCAATGAATCAAACCTGATTAAAGTATAAAAATCCTTTGCTATAAAAAGCCATTACTATGATTCAAAGCTAATAGGCTGTATCAAAATCTATAATGGTACACCTTTAATACCAGGGAATAATTATTGGATATATAAAATAATATTCCCAATTAAATAATACGGATTTATTAAAAAGGTTATAAAAAAGGGAATCAACGGGCAAATAAATAATAAGCCTTATGAAACAATTCCTTTTTTATATCAAATTAATATAAAATTTGATAACAAAATGTATTAAATACGGCCCTTTTAGATCAATTTGATATCAATTTGATATAAAAAGGGGCGTGTTTAATACACTTTGATAGGGGGCGGGGCACCTGTCAGATTTCGTTTGACGGATCATACAGACTCCTTACTACTGACTTTCATAATATTTTCTGAAAGTTTCTGAGATGTCCTTGGGATGCTGTGATATCTCTCCCAAAGGTCGCCTAATCTGTGGGATATGACTCGTGTCTCCCCTAGGATGTAACAGCCTGGCCAAGGGCCTCCCACATTTATCTCCAAATTCATATAAGAATCAGTGGAATCTCGTTTTTCTGCCTAAGATCGCGCCAGTCCACTAATTTCTTCAAATCCTCCCGTGTCTTAATAAGCTCCGCCCAAGTCTCCTCTGAAAGAGTCTCCCTATGTGTCTTTTCTAGATCGCCAATGGCGGCAGTGAGGAATGGATCCTCTCACCTCTCTCCCTCTTCAGGCGTGCTCCATGTTTCACAAAGGTCCCTCTAACAACACACTTTAAAGTCTCCCACTGGGTAGGTAGAGAAGTAGGATCTGCAGTATGTATATCCAGGAAGTTAGTAATCGTGGCTCGGATATCATCCAGGCAAATCTGGTCAGCCAGCAGACCGTTATTAAGTCTCCATGTCCATGGTCTAGGAGATCCATCAGGAAATGGAGAGCTGGAAGAAAACCGGAGCGTGGTCTGAGATGGTGGTCAGTCCAATAGAGGACTTGGCCTTCCATGGCAGAACATGCTGGCTAACCAGAAACGTATCTGTCCTACTGTAAGAGGAGTGGGCTGGAGAATAATATGAGTAATCTTGTTCCACAAGATGGAGAACTCGCCAAACATCTACAAGCCGTCTCCGACAGATCTCCCGTTTGAATGCCTCAACCTTACGTGAGGGGAGGGGGTGTCGTCCTGAAGAAGTATCTAGGCAGGGATCAGTGATAAAATTAAAGTCGCCCCCTATCACCAGGATCCCCTCTGCGAAGTCAGCTAAAATATAGAGAATAGACAGACATTTGGAAATGGGATCACGATTTGGCAAATAAACATTCCCTATGGTGAACAAACTGGAGTTAATCCGGACCTTCAGGAAAAGATAGCTGCCCCCGGGGTCTATAACAGAGTGCACAACTGAGTGACTAAGAGACTTGTGAATTAAAAATGGACAGCCCTTTAGATTTGCCCTCCGGGTTGGTGCTGTGTTGCCAAGATGTTTAATACCTGTTCTTAAATGCCGGGTAACAATCAGATTTAAAATGAGTCTCCTGTAAAAGTAAAATGTGTACCTTCTGGGCATGCATGGAGGATAAAACTTGCGTCCTTCTCTGCGGTACGTTGAAACCCCGGACATTCAAGGAACCCCATCGGACGTCAGCCATTGCAGAACTAGATACTGATTCTGTAGATAGGTAAAAATTAACAACCCAGAGACTTGAGATGAACCCAAAAGAAGAAAACAAAATTAATATTGGGCAAAAATAAACTAGGAGAAGGGGAAGGCAAAATCAAGAACAGACAGAAGAAGAAAGAAAAAAAAAAAAAAAAGGGTGGGGGGAAAAGAGGGTTAGAATAAGGGAAATGGGGATAGGTGGGTAGAAAGAGAGGGGGGGAAGGAAAAAGTCAAGGATTAAGTGTAGTTAGGAAAAGAAAGGGGATAGGTACCAGATAGGACTCTAACCCAAGTATGTACAACTCTGGTAAAGTTCCAAGTCTTATCTAAGAAAGGCAAACGAAAATCCAACTATCTCAGATATATGTGGGATAGCCGAAAAAAAGGCCTGACAGTCCTCAAAAAAGGCTGTCTATCCCAGTCTGTAAAGCTGTCCACAAGGGAGCCTCCCCCCAGGCACTCAACCATATACAGGAAACCATAAACTGCTCAGATCAGATAAATGGTCAAAGAAAAAAAAAAAAGGGAAGAATGTCCATCCAATAAGGGGCCGATTTAAGTACCGAGGCGCGGGTGTACGGTGGCCCCCAGAGATGAACAACTAGAAAAAATAGAAAAAGTTGTAGAGGGCACTCAGGTGAGTGGTGGGTTGCCTCTCTCTCCTCCCCTCCGTCTTCCAATGTTGCCCGACAGCTTGCTCCTGGGATTCTCTCGGGTAGGCATTGGGACATCAGGCCATCTGTCTATGGATATCACAGGAAGATCCAGCGCCGTAAGGAAGCCAGGTATGTCATCTGGAGACCTGAGCACATATTGGCGGCCATTTCTTCTCACTTGTAAACGGAAAGGAAAACCCCAACTATATGGGATGTTGTAGTCACTCAGGAGATCCAGGATGGGGCGAAGTGCTTTCCTTCTCAGGAGGGTGAGACGGGACAGGTCAGGAAGAATCTGGATATTGTGCCCCTGGAAATTAGTTGCAGTTCCAAATCGAATCTTACTCATGATGGCGTCTTTGATAGTGTACCTGTGAACATGGCAGATCACATCTCTGGGGCGCCTTGGGTCCGAGGATCTGGGGCCTAAGGCTCTGTGGGCCCTATCCAACTCAATCTGTCTGTGGGAATGTTCGCCCAAGATTTAGTTGAATATGGTTTGTAATGCCCGGGGGAGCTCCCTGGATTCCACCGACTCCGGCAATCCCCGGATCCTAATATTATTGCGTCGCCCGTGGTTTTCCGCGTCATCCATTGCCTCGATGAGATATTGTATTTTATCAGACTGGCGTTCTATAATAGTTTGCTGGGCTGCTGATCTTTCCTCCAGGATCTTGATTTTGATAGAATGTTCCTGACTCTGGGCATCTACAGTGTTGGTCAAAAGTATTGACACCCCTGCAATTCTGTCAGATAATACTCAGTTTCTTCCTGAAAATGATTGCAATCACAAATTCTTTGGTATTATTATCTTCATTTAATTTGTCTTCAATGAAAAAAACACAAAAAGAATTGTCCTAAGGCCAAATTGGATATAGTTCCACACCAAACAAAAAAAAAGGGGGTGGACAAAGTATTGGCACTGTTAGAAAAATCATGTGATGCTTTTCTAATTTGTGTAATTAACAGCACCTGTAACTTACCTGTGGCACCTAACAGGTGTTGGCAATAACTAAATCACACTTGCAGCCAGTTGACGTGAATTAAAGTTGACTCAACCCCTGTCCTGTGTCCTTGTGTGTACCACATTGAGCATGGAGAAAAGAAAGAAGACCAAAGAACTGTCTGAGGACTTGATAAACCAAATTGTGAGGAAGCATGAGCAATCTCAGGGCTACAAGTCCATCTCCAAAGACCTGAATGTTCCTGTGTCTACCGTGCGCAGTGTCATCAAGAAGTTTAAAGCCCATAGCACTGTGGCTAACTTCCCTAGATGTGGACGGAAAAGAAAAATTGACAAGAGATTTCAACGCAAGATTGTGCAGATGGTGGATAAAGAACCTCGACTAACATCCAAACAAATTCAAGCTGCCCTGCAGTCCGATGGTACAACAGTGTCAACCCGTACTATCCGTCGGCATCTGAATGAAAAGGGACTGTATGGTAGGAGACCCAGGAAGACCCCACTTCTTACCCCGAGACATAAAAAAGCCAGGCTGGAGTTTGCCAAAACTTACCTGAGAAAGCCTAAAACGTTTTGGAAGAAGGTTCTCTCTTTTTGGGCAAAGGCATCAACATACAGTTTACAGGAGAAAAAAAAGAGGCATTTAAAGAAAGAACATGGCCCCTACAGTCTAACATGGCGGAGGTTCCCTGATGTTTTGGGGTTGCTTTGCTGCCTCTGGCACTGGACTGCTTGACCGCGTGCATGGCATTATGAAGTCTGAAGACTACCAACAAATTTTGCGGCATCATGTAGGGCCCAGTGTGAGAAAGTTGGGTCTCCTTCAG
Organism: Allobates femoralis; assembly: GCA_033576535.1. Taxonomy (NCBI): domain Eukaryota; kingdom Metazoa; phylum Chordata; class Amphibia; order Anura; family Aromobatidae; genus Allobates; species Allobates femoralis. Next base: position 487,605,987 of record JARQOC010000001.1, read on the forward strand.
AGGTCATAGGTCTTCCAGCAGGACAATGACCCAAAACACACTTCAAAAAGCACTAGAAAATGGTTTGACAGAAAGCACTGGAGACTTCTAAGGTGATCAGCAATGAGTCCAGACCTGAATCCCATAGAACACCTGTGGAGAGATCTAAAAATGGCAGTTTGGAGAAGGCACCCTTCAAATATCAGGGACCTGGAGCAGTTTGCCAAAGAAGAATGGTCTAAAATTCCAGCAGAGCATTGTAAGAAACTCATTGATGGTTACCGGAAGCGGTTGATCGCAGTTATTTTGGCTAAAGGTTGTGCAACCAAGTATTAGGCTGAGTGTGCCAATACTTTTATCCGGCCCATTTTTGGAGTTTTGTGTGAAATGATTAATGTTTTGCTTTTTGCTTCATTCTCTTTTGTGTTTTTTCATTTTAGACAAATTAAATGAAGATAATAATACCAAAGAATTTGTGATTGCAATCATTTTCAGGAAGAAACTGAGTATTATCTGACAGAATTGCAGGGGTGTCAATACTTTTGGCCAACACTGTACTTGTATACTGGCCTCCTCCTCCACCACCAGAGGTAAAAGACCTCCTCTGTTCCTGTGTGTGTTTGAAGCACAGCCTGCTTGCAACCAGACTTGCCTCCTCTCTCTTCTTGACTGTAGTGTCTGTCTCTCCTCCTGTGTGGTCTCCGGGTTACCTTCTCTGAACACTGCGATGCTACGCTGTTGTGCATCTCCTGACCCACAGAGGATATCGGGTAGCCGAAGCCTCCACGGTGTGATGGGGTTTTCTGTGGTCCTATAGTATACCACAGGTGTGGATCCCCAATATCCGTTGATTCTCCTTGGGTGAACTTCCTCAAGCTCCTTGCTCCCTCTTGGCTCACTGCTCCTTGCCTTCAGTCCCACTTAGGCTGGCCGGATGTAGAAAGGCCACTCCGGGTCACTGGCTCGGGCCTAAATAATAATAATAATAATAATAATAATACTTTATTTATATAGCGCCAACATATTCCGCAGCGCTTTACAATGTAGGGTTAGAGTACAGAAAATACAATAAGTAATTACAATAGAGAACAAATAAAGTACAAATAATTGGATACAAAACAATAGGTATAAAATCAATGTGAAAAAAAAAATACAATAAATAAAGCAATAAATGAAGGTGACCCTGCTCAAAAGAGCTTACAATCTACAACGGGAAAGGGGTTGCGCAAGGTGCCGGGGCTTATTGCACTGGTGGTCCAGGCATCTTGAGGAAATGGGGCATAGGGCTAAGCTTACATGGATGGTCATTATACAATCTGTGTAGACCTTTATGGTTTGGTGGAGTTTGTAGAAGAGTAATGTCCAGAGGGGTAGCCCATTCACTGTCTACAGTACAATGGACTTATTAGGGAGTATGATAGGCCGCCTTAAAAAGATGCGTTTTTAGGGATCGTCTGAAGCCATGCTAGTTGTGGATAGTCCTGATTTCTTTGGGTAAAGCATTCCAGAGGTTTGGTGCAGCTCTGGAAAAGTCTTGGAGCCAGGAGTGGGAGGATCGGATTAGTGCAGATGTTAGTCGAAGGTCATTTGAGGAACGTAGAGAGCGGGTGGGGTGATAGACAGAGATGAGGGAGGAGAGGTAGGGGGGGGCTGCACTGTGAAGAGCTTTGTGGGTGAGAACAAGCAATTTGAATTTGATCCTGTAATATACGGGCAGCCAGTGCAATGACTGGCACAGAGCAGAGGCATCTGAGTAACGATTGGCCAGATGGGTGATCCTGGCTGCTGCATTAAGGATGGACTGGAGAGGAGAAAGTCTGGTGAGGGGGAGGCCGCTTAATAGAGAGTTGCAATAGTCAAGGCGGGAATGGATTAGGGCCACGGTGAGGGTTTTTGTTGTTTCCAGGGTGAGAAAGGGGCGGACTCTAGAGATATTCTTCAGGTGTAAGCGACAGGAGCGGACGAGAGATTGCGTGTGGGAGGAGAAGGAGAGATCGGTGTCAAACATAACTCCCAGACAGCGAGCCTGCTGCCTAGGCGTTATCGTAGTGCCGCATACTGAGAGAGAGATGTCCGATTTAGGGAGGTTAGTGGATGGGGGGAGCAGAAGAAGTTCAGTTTTGGAAAGGTTTAGTTTCAAATGGAGAGTGGACATGATATTGGATACTGCAGCTAGACAGTCATTGGTGTTCTTTACTACCGCAGGGGTAAGGTCAGGGGCTGAAGTGTATAGTTGTGTGTCATCAGCATAAAGATGGTACTGAAAGCCAAATCTGCTGATGGTCTGTCTAAATGTGGCACCGACCACCAGGACGTCTTCGCAGCTCTCCTAGCGTCTGCACACTCTGACTAATTCCGCCCCCAGCAGCAGTATTTATAGGGGATCTTGCCTAAGGTCAGCAAGTGAAGCTCCCTCTACTGTGCCGGGGTGGAATGTGTTGTACTAAGTAGGTACCTGCTGTGGAAACCCAGCTGTGCATTAGAGACGTCTGTGGCTATCTGCGTGAGCAGGGCACCACATACCCCCCTAGGTAACTTCAGTACACCTGGACTGAGCATTTTTGTTTTTGAACAAAAGAAATAACAATATTCACAATAAACAGGTAACATATGTACATAGTCTTAAAATATAAAAATTCACAAAAAGACACTGAAAAATATTGAAAAATAGAAAAACAGGTAAGTCCATACGGTGCTAGTCCATCCACCGCAGGTTTTAAAGAGTTTGTGGCTACATTAGTCCAGTAACTGTAGTCCGTTCAAATTTGTAAAAAGTTCAAAAGGGAAACGTTCAAAGGGAAAAGTTCAAAGAGTCTTTACATTCCATTTCTGTATGCTCCAGGTAAGAAAAGGGGAAAAGTCTTTTAAAGTCCACATTTTAACAATAAACATGGGTCCCTATGGGTGTCTCGGCTTAGGAGACCTGGTACCTCCCCGCTTCAGGCACTTTCTGTTCCTAACTTAATATGCTTGGGACTAGGCCCAGTTCCTCCACCCTTCTGTACACTACTATTTACATTCTCTATTGTACAGTTTACTATTTACATGTTTCCTTAGTGTGTGCTCTACCTTTACATCTTATTATACCCATTCTCCAAACCTAGACGAAGGTTGACCTTGTGTGCATCTCTTTGACTTCCTCACTACAGGTGTTATTGTCTCAGGTGAAGTGTCTAGTGAAGGGCTTAATGTAGGCATGTCAGGTAAGCTTCTGTGTTGCCTTAGTCTCACTACAGGACTAGCAGGTGTACCGATTGCAGCATCCTCAGATTCTCTAGCAACGGGTATTTCTTCCTGATTCCTTGGTATCTCTTCATTGGGCTGATAGAAGTTTAGTATTGGCACAATGATGGCTCCATCTTGTTGAGGCCAGTCTTCTGGGAAGTCTCCTAAGATGCTAGGGATGACCTTCGTTATTGGTTCTTGGAATGGACTTTCTTCGTCAGGGTCTGACTCTTGAATTTGTTGATAGGGGAGACTTTGATCTTTCCAATCTGTTGGACATTTCTTTATATGGTCTCTGGACACTGTCTGTGTGTTTTTTCCACCGTCTTTGCTGATGATACAGACTTTACTGTTGGCATTTCCAGAGTCTATTAGGACGTAGGGCTCTTGTTCCCACCGATCGTCTAACTTATGTTTGGTTCTTTTCCTTTTAAGGACAATACTTCCAGGTGGTATTGGTTCTGCTTGCTGGAGCATGTTTGTTGTAGTTCCTTTCATGTTTTTCACGGGATTTCTCCAGGTTGTTTTCGAGATTTGCTTGAACCTTTTTGTATTGCTCTAGCCGATGGGTTTTCCAATTTGAAATGGCATGATCTGCTTCAGGATCTACTACTCCGAGTTCCAAGTCTACGGGTAACTTTCCTGTACGAGCTCTTGTTATAGATGTAAACAAATTACAACTAACCAGAGTAGACTGATTTGATAAAGAGCTCTACACAGGTATACCTGGTAATGGCTATAACTCAATTGATGACACAGACTCGGTCTTCAAGAGAATAGCTGAACGTTTATTGTTGTTTAGAGCTTATATACGTTACAGAAGTTTAGAAAAAATAGGTTACATCATACAATAACAAATATGATAAGTATGCATTATAGACAGTTTTGAGATGATTAATTAGTGACCTTTAAGAGAGTTACAGAAGATAAGAACGGTACACTCGGGCTTACATATAGCTTGGTGGTCTCATCTGAAAAACAAGGACAAAGGCAAGAATGTGCTGAGTTGTGCTCATCTTCACTGAACAAACTGTTACAGAGCTAGTTAGTCAGAATAGACATGATAAACTAATAAAATGGCTTCTTTAGATACAATATGGCGGAAGCTACATAGTATCTATGATATCGTCTTTAACAGTCCCCTCTTTTTATCATTTCCATTCTTGAACTATCCCTGCCTACCCCTAGGTCCGCAGAGCCCGCCCTACTACACAATACGCAAGGCTACTTCCTACGCATATTATGGAGCGTGATCATTCAGGAAGACCCTGTTAGCTGGGCTATTCCATCCCTCAAAACCCCCTAAACTAAAGATTAGTATATTGAGTAATTTGAGGGGTTTATGAATTTAAGAAAAAAAACAGTGGAAAAAACATATGATATATTTTAGACTGTGGGTTATCATAAGTCCATGATATTGAATGTTTCACACAATGTTGTAGTTCTCATTTTCTTGTATCTTTGGTGGTGGAGGTGAATCCAGAGGATTTCCACAATGAGTGCAGTTGGAAAGTTCCAGCAAAGTCTTTTTGTTGCACAGCACACACTTGCGTCCTGGGGTAGTAACATACGTCAGGAGCACTTGAATACGCAGTGCTTCAGTATCTTTATCGTTATAGTTTTTCATTTTGCATTTACCTGAAAAACATTTGCAGTTAGTTCTTAGAATTTTCTTCACAAGCATTACAAATAACCTTACCAGTATAGCAATAACCAGCATTATAAATGCTCCTTGGATTATAAAATGAATTATCCCAGATATCCATCCACCTACACCCATAAAGAGATTATTCAACCTGGAGAATGACAAACCTGTAAGATCCAACAACACTTTCCTGTCTCTTTTATATGTTACCTTCATACCTTTTCACATACTTTTTTATCCTTCCCCACTCCTCTACCAACACCTGCCAAGTGAACTGATAAGCTCGTAATCAGTTCCCATTATTTTTCAAAACCCCACTTGAACTTTCTATCGACTTTCCTAAATCAACCTTCATTTGCTTCCTGCCTATTGTTGTGGTGGATCCTCGTCCCATTGTGAGTTTCCCTGCTTGGCTACCTTTTTCTGCTGCAACCCTCCTCTTTCCCCCTGCTTAAGTTCACCTTCTGCTGTTCTGGAAAGGAAAGTATTGAAGAAAAACAAGAGTAATGAACAATACTCCCCTAAGGTTATCTCTTTAGTCTTTGTGAACCTTCTTGCAGCGGGATGCTTGGATCCAGATAGTTATGGACCTTCAAATCTGGGTTGCAAGCTTTCCTCACGGACTGGTCACCAGGTTTTAGGGAGTGTGTACCTTCCAAGGAGGATAGATCTAGATTGGAACTGAAAACACATTTGTGAGTTTGGTGCAATACATTTTGTAAAGCTGTTTGTACTGATATAATGTATGTAGTTAATAGCGCCATATAGGTGAATAAAATTATTATTATTATTATAATTAAAGCTCCTACATATGCTGTCATATCAGAGTGTAATGTCTGTAACTGCTAAGGAAAATACAATCCTGTCTTTGGTGGTTCCCCAAATAGTATCTCATATGGACATAACCTAGTATTTTTGTTTGGCGTTACCCCTACAGGATACAATGTATAATAATTTCTTTGCAACAGTTTGGGCCGTGGCCTTGGCAGTAGGCCATGCTTCTGGCCATCCAGAGAATAGGTGTGTGTAGACCAACACATACTCATAGGTGCCTACCTTTGGAAGCTGAACAAAGTCAATCTGCAGTGGCTGAAATGGGTAGAGTAGCCTTAGCGCACACTTCTGTCTCAACCGCTATTCCCACCTTATAGCATACACAGACCACACAACCGTGTATATACTTAGCAGCAGCATAGTGGAACCAAGGTGCTACCTAGTGATGTTTCTATTGGATCCTCTTCTCGGGCATCTTCATGTTTCCATTCTTCTTTCTTCTGTTTAGAGGCCTGTGCTTGCAGGCACCCTAGGAGTTCTGCATCCACCCTCCCAGAGACACACATAGTGTACATCACTATCGGGAGAGGGAGAAGGGCTGCAGCTTTAGCTGCCCTGTCAGCATGGTCATTTCCTTCGGCCTCCTTGGTGTGCTCCTTTAAGTGAACTTGCACATTAACCACAGCTTAATGGGTTTCCCTGGAGCTCCCACAAGCTGTTTGCTTTTCTATACAGGGCCGTAATCATGGCAAATACCAAAAGCGTAACGGTTATCAACAAAAAATGCACCCAAGTCCCTCCACCATAATACAAGCCTCTGTCAGAGCCTTTAGTTCAGTCTGCAATGTGGATTGGGGTCTCTTGTACATTTGCTAATGGCTGTGTTTCAATGTTTATTAGTTCAAAACAATTGTGTTCAATTTAATTTGTCAAGTCATCATTAGTATCAGGTAATAAATGTTTCTGTGTCAATACTCTTTTTGCATATCCCTCTAATTCATAACATTAAACCAATACATTTGGAATTCCTAGTGCTGGGGCAGAGAGAATGTCATTCTTCAGCATGTCAAACCCCTCTTTTGCTTCTGGTGTGATTTCATAGGGTTTGCTCTTATTGCACTCTGCCAACACGTGATATAGTGGCTGCATTTTCTTTGATGCTGAAGAAATCCACTCCCCGCAGTAATCCACCAGCCCTAAGGCTGTGTTCACACTGGGCGTTTTTGGGCTGTTTTTGCTCAACAGTTTTTGTAGCCAAAACCAGGAGTAGAGCAATCAGAGGAAAAGTCTAATAGAAACACGTTACCACTTCTGGATTTAATCACCCACTGCTGGTTTTGGCTACAAAAACTGTTGAGCAAAAACAGCCCAAAAACGCCCAGTGTGAACACAGCCTAAGAAGGTGCTTAATACTCTTTCAGTGGTAGTGTTGTTTTGCTTTACTGATTGCTTTCTTTCTGTCAGCTGTGATGTGTTTTAACTGAGTAGAGATGCAATAATCAAGTCAAAATGACTTCAGTCTGTGATTCTTCCCCACTTTGCATCTCTCCTCAAACAAAAACCCCAACAGAGACAGTGTTACCTGTAAACAAGTTGGTCTGTCTGGTGTGCATAATCAATTGTACATGCCCATTTTCCGTGTGCAAGGAAAGAAGGATGCAGGCACAGGTGATAGTGGAGCTGCTTTATTTTGGTCTATTTTATGTCCATATTAGTTGTTTCCATTATCTATAATCTATAAGGGGATTGTGGCGTTTAGAAGCCCAGATCCAGGACTTTACCTTGGTACCTGTATCTGTGCCTCTGAATCCACTGGTCATTCACACGGATGAATCGCCTCCAACAGGCCATATCAAAACAACCCAATTTACTCATCTAGGCATTTCTCACTTTTCTCTAACATTATTGCTGCGTCATTAACTGCCCTGCTTCTCTGCTCCCACTGAATCAACCATCCTAAGTCTAGGATCCATACTCTGTCCTGATCCAGTAAGAGCTGGTGAAACTGGTTCCCATAACGTCTGTCAAGAGTCGTGACCTCTGTCTTCAGCATCCCGTTATCCCTCTGAACTAGTAATCCTCTAATCTGTCATCCAAACCAGCAACCTGGTTTCCCCAGTAACTGTCAAAGGTCGCTAACCCTGTCTTCAGTATCCTGGCACCCCAAACTAGACCTTTACTAGTTTGTCCTCTAGTTTGTCATCCAAACCAGCAACCTGGTTTCACCAGTAACTGTCAAAGGTCGCTAACCCTGTCTTCAGATTACTGGCACCACAAACTAGACATTCACCGGTTCACTTTGCTTCCAGCTTGTCATCCAAACCAGCAACCTGGTTTCCACAATAACTGTCAAGGCCGCTAACCCTATCTTCAGTATACTGACACCCCAAGCTGGACCTCTATTTCTGAAGGCAGTCAATGTAAAACCCAATTTCCTGATAATTCTAATTGTAGAGAACACTTGACTAAGCAAGTAGAAAAAAAAAAATAAAACATACAATGATGAGTAATTATATAATAATGATGATCTACGGGAAAAACATACAATTAGGGATGAGCGAGTCTACTCGCTAGGACTCGTTACTCGGCGATTCTTAAGGGACTCGCTGGACTCGGGAATCGGCGAGTCTTTTAGTGAAGACTCGCCTAGTAACGAGTCCAAAGCGGGCGAGTCGGTGTGCGGCAGGCGGGCTGTTTCGCGGCTGGAGGAGGTAAGGTTTGGCCCTGACAGCACCCCCCCCCCCCCCCCCCCCCCCCCCGGTTCTCAAGGCTGTCCGGAGCTGACAGCACCCCCCCCCCCCCCCCCCCCCCCCCACGCCACACCCCCCCCCCCCCCCCCCCCCGGTTCTCAAGGCTGTCCGGAGCTGACAGCACCCCCCCCCCCCCCCGGTTCTCAAGGCTGTCCGGAGCTGACAGCACCCCCCGTTCTCAAGCTGTCGGACAGACATACCTAACTGCCAGCCAGGGGAAGAGGCTCCAGCCCAGCCCCTGAGCCAATGCTACGAATCCTAGCGAGTCTGCGATTCCGAGTCCTGAATTATCTATTCGGGACTCGCGAATCCATATTCCCTATTCTTTAACATTGGACTCGCTAGACTCGCCACGAGTCCCGAGTCCTGGGCTCGGACTCGTGCGGGTCTAGCGATTCCGAGTAATTTAGGACTCGCTCATCCCTACATACAATGCAATCCCAAAAAAACAATTGTCATGTATATCAAAATTATCTGTAGCAGACACCCCTATTAATGAATCCACCTCTTCCTCTGCATATCTGTAATTATGTATTACCTTTTTTCACCTATACTTTACACTTTTTCTGAATCAACTTTATACAAGAATACAACATCACTGTGGCACATCAAACAATTCACATTATATTCTTCTACCTGACACATTACCCATGTTATAGCTGGCTGGAATTCCACGAGGAGAACAAAAAAATCTTGCAGACTGGGATTGGGGTCTCTGGTCTTGTGTTATCCAGAAAACACCTGAATGGTATGTTTCTAGGACTGACCAGACATCATATTTCTCTATTACTCTAGGTGTTTCAATAATGCTCCAGAGGTCCAAACCCAGTGTACACCTGACTATAATAAATGTCAAAAATTTTATCAAGCCTCTACCCTTCAGAAGACACAGTTAACATTAATCCAAATCCACAATGTGCTTTGATTGGACAGAGATGCAATAACCAAGTCAAATGACTTTTAGTTTTGTGACACTTGTAACTTATTCTTCCCCACTTTGCATCTCTCCTCAAACAAAGACATCAGGGCATGACATTATAAGACATTTTGCCGGTGTTCGCCCAATCACAATGCAAACATTACAATTAACATTATATTCTTAAACTCAATCCAGTTTCAAAAGTCTGAATCAATAACTATAATAATTAGTAGCTGCCAGCCCAGTCCCCCCCGTCTGCTCCCTGCTGCTGTGATTAAAACTTTCACACAAACATGCTTGAATTCCATTGACTCCGCTCTATTATAAACAATTTTTTTCAAAGGAAAAACAAAAGCAGTGATTCTAGTACAATTGTAAATTAATATATTTTGTCTGTTTTCTATATACTCACATATATTCCAATTAGGAGTTCTGTTTGTAAACCTGTGGATCTGGACTTTGACTTAAATACAGTAAGTCTACCAAAGATGGCAGTACGGTTAATAATGAAA
>JARQOC010000001.1:487615890-487703818 GCA_033576535.1 Allobates femoralis
AACCTCCATACAGGCAGAATGGTAAGCTTGGAAATCCGGCATACCCAGGCCACCCCTGTCTACTGGTCTGCACAGAGTGCGGTAGGAGATCCTTGCCGTTTGTGTGACCATATAAACCGCAGCAGTTTAGACTTTAATCTGGAGAAGAATGCAGCAGGGAGCATAAGAGGAATTGTTTGGAAATTATACAATATGCGAGGAAGAAGGTTCATACCCACTGCATGAATTCTCCCTAGCCAAGAAAGAGTTAGCTTATTCCACTTAACCAGATCGGTCTCCAAATGACTCATCATGGGGAGAAAATTAGTTTTGTAAAGGTCAGCGGGGTCCCGAGTCAGCCTGATGTCCAAATAAGGCAGAGAGTCTTCAGACCATTTGAATGAGAAATCTTCTTTCAGGAGATCAGAGACCAGTCGGGGGAGCAAAATGTTCAGTAACACTGACTTGGACATATTGATTTTGAGATTACTCAGACAGCCATATTTCCCCAGCTCAGACATGATGTTTGGAATGCTGATCAGAGGATTGGTGACATATGGGAGAAGATCATCAGCAAAGAGAGCCAACTTGTGCTCTCTCACTACCCCCACTCCCCGAATAGATGGGTTGCCCCTGAGCGAGGAGGCCAACGACTCCATACAGAGAATATATAAGAAGGGGGACAATTGGCATCCCTGCCGTGTGCCGTTACTGATAGCAAACGGCTCAGACAAGGAACCGTTAATCCGGATACGGGCTATGGGGCTGGTATACAGGGCATTGATGCTGTGTAAGGTGGAGTCTGACAAGCCCAGATGACGAAGAGATTCCATCATGAAACCCAGTGCACCCTGTCGAACGCCTTTTCAGTGCCCAGTGACAGGATGCACATGGGGATACCGCATCTCCTAGCTCTGTCTATTAAAGCAATGGATCTGATGGTATTATCCCTGGCCTCCCGCCCGTGAACAAACCCCACCTGGTCAGCATTTACCAAGTCTGGGAGACAGATTTTTAGTCTATTTGCTATCAATCTGGAGTAAACTTTAATGTCTATATTAATCAGGGATATGGGACGATAGTTTCCATAAAGAGAGGCATCCTTATCTGGCTTTGGCAGGACCAGGATGTGCGCAATTAGCACCTGCGGGGAAAGGATTTACCTCCCGCCACAGCATTGTAGACCTCCAGAAGCCTAGGGTTTAGCGACTTCTGAAACATCTTGTAGAAGCTGACAGAAAAGCCGTCAGGGGCAGGGCATTTACCCACTTTCATGGACTGAATACAGTCCTCAATCTCCTCAGCAGAGAACTCCCTGGCCAATGCATCTACAGATGATTGTGGCAGGGTAGGCAGCCACACCCCCCGCAGATATGAGCCCATTTTTTCCTTCAATTGAGACAACGGCAGATCGTTATAGTGTTCCTTCAGATTGTACAGATCAGCTAGAACCGGCGAAAGCCAGAAAGAATATCACTTGTCTTGTGAACTATCTTTCCTGCTGCATCCCTCATATGTAAAATCGTGGGTCTGATCTCTCAACAATGAAGAGCTCTGGCCAGCAATTTGCCTCTTTTGTTACCCAGGTAGTAGAAGCAGGAACTGAGTTTGCTCTGAAAAACACGGTCTTTTTCATCTAGTATGGATAAAAGTTTGTGTCTAGCAGTGGAGAGCGAAGAGAACATCACCGGGGACCACCTTATGTTGAGATTCAAGGCCAGAGATCTGCTGTAGAAGTGAGGTGATATCAGAGGCTCTGGACTTCTTAAGACGGGCGCTATGAGATATAAAGAGCCCTCTGAGGACACATTTAAGTGCCTCACATTTTACCGGGCTAGAGGTGGGGTCTTTCTCATGGTCCAAATAAAAGTCAGAGATGGCCCTTTCAACTGCAGATTTACATGTGGGGTCGCGCAATAAATTGTCATTTAGATGCCAGGAGTATTCCCTAGGGGGTGTCCGAGCAGAGACCCAGAGAGAGGTGCACCGGAGCGTGGTCTGATAAAAGAATGTTGCCTATATCCATCTGCAGGTGTGAGTCCAGAAGGGAGTGGGATACATAGAATCTATCGATTCTAGAGTAGTTAGAATGAACCGACGAGAAGTATGTGTAATCCTGAGTCTCCGGGTTCAAAATGCGCCAGGCATCTACTAATGAAAGCCCCTCCCACTGTCTTCCCAGGTGGCGGAGAGAGATGGCACAGGCCGGCTGGACTTATCCGTAGAGACAGCCAACGTAGAGTCAGCTGGGTAATTGAAATCGCCACCCAAGATGATCTGAGCCGAGCCCGCAAATTCCTGCAGAGATGATCTGATATTTGCTCCTAACTGTCGCAGTCTCCTGTTAGGAAAGTACACATTAGCAATAATGTACGTATAGGCAGACACTGACACCATGAAAAATATAAAATGGCCTGCTGGGTCTATTAGTTGTTTCAAGATTGAGGGGGTGAACGACTTATGGAATCCAATGGAGGCGCTCCTTGATTTCGACTCTGGATTCGAGCTGTGAAACCACAGAGGATAAAGGGGGGATTCGCACTTAGTCACCGAATCAGATCGGAAGTGAGTCTCCTGCAGCATCAGGATCTGCACCCGCCTCTTATGTGCTGAGTACAGAACCTGGCGCCTCTTATTAGGGACATTCAATCCCATTGCATTAAAAGAACAGAATTTTAAATCAGCCATTATCATCTAACATTTCACCTCCTAGCCAAGAATAGAGCCCATCCCATCCAGGGGAAAGAAGAAAAGTAGAAAGAAGTATAGAGAATATAAAGAATGAATATGAAAAAATCCAAATCATTTGACAGAAATATTTGCGGAACCTAAATTCGTGCAACGTAAAACAGTTTATCAACTGTCTAGCACTTATGGGGATCACGGGAGCCAAGGAGGTGGCCGCTCCTACTCCCGACTACACCCCAGAACATATATAGCAAACTAATGTCCTTCACCGCCGGTTATGGCAGTCAAGTGATTTCAGGAGAGGAAGGGGGGAAGGGAGGGGTAGGCGTAATTGGGGAAGGGAATCAGGAAAAAAAATAAAAATAAAAAAGCATCAGAGTTAGAAAAGTCTAAAGAAGGCACCAGGACCACTGCAGCACGGAACAGCTTCAAGAAGAGCCGGGATTACTCATGAGTTCGGGCCCGCTGAATTCCGACCTCTTCGTCTCTCTTGCCATCTTGATGGAGGCGGAGGTAATTGGTGAGATGGGGGCCAATCTGGCAAGTCTACTTGGAGGAGATCAAAGGCACTTAGAAAGGCGGTGAGGTCCCCAATTCTGCAGAACGAGGTGGACTTCCCATCCTTATGGGCGATTAATTGGAACGGGAAACCACATCTCTGAACAATTCCATTGGTTTTAAGGAGCGTCAGAAGAGGTCTCAGACCCCTCTTCTGCTGCAACGTGCGTCTGGCCAGATCCGGAAATAAGGAGACCTCCGCATCAAGGAACTGTATAGGACCTCGCTGTCTGGCCTCCTGCTTGGTGTAGTAGTGCACGCGGCAAATCACGTCACGAGGCCTGGAATACCCAGATGGTTTAGGGCCTAGGGCTCTGTGCACTCTGTCCATAGTGATTTCAGAGTCTCTGGGGTCGCCCAGATGGTGTTGAAAAGCTGCTGTACTGTCGATCATAAATCCACAGGAGAGACGGATTCTGGGAGACCTCTAATACAAATATTATTTCTCCTGTTTCTGTTCTCTATGTCTCCCTGACCATAGAGAATATCCTCAATCATTTTGGAATGAAGCTGCAGCATCTCTCTATGTACCTGCATCTCATCCAGCACACCCTACTGCACAGCTACCACATCCTCGACCCATGCAGGGAATTCAGCTTTGAGGGTTTGCAGCTCCCTCCTATACGAGCCCTTCAGCCTGTTTGCCAGCCTGTGTAAGTCTCTCTTAGTAGGAAGAGGGTTAAGGAGTTTACTTAGCTTGGTGGTGGGTAGATTTGCTGCATCCTCCATCAGAGCTGTATCCTCATCAGAGTCCTGCTGCAGCGGTGCAAAACGGCTTCCACGCTCACTGGTTTCCCACGCTCCAGACCCCTTAGGCTGAAAGTACGCCGCCATCTTGACCCCGCTGTGTGCCTGGCGGTGCTGGAGGAGCAGAGGAAATGGTTAATATTACCGCTAGAGCTCGGGGGAACAGTGCCGGAGCCTCCCTGTGTCTTCCTCGTCCTGCCCATAAGGATATCGCCGAAGGTGAGGAGGTAAAAGTGGTGTTACTGGGGTTTCAGGAGCGGAGCAGCTCAGAACAGCGTCCTATCTCCTCATCAGCAGGTCACGCCCCCCCACGGATGTGTAGTTAAACACAGGAAAAAGAGATGTATAGCAAATTGGTAAGTCGTTAGCAGAAATGTGGTTACTCACAGAATAACTGAGACGTATATTCAAATTGGAAATTTGTTTGCAGAGAGGCAGTTATACCCAGAAATTGCAGAGATGTATAGGAAAACTGGTAATTTCCCTGCAGATGCAGTTAAAAGCAAATCACGGCAAAGAAACAGGAAAATTAAAAAGTAGCAAAAAAAGAGCATCATTTCCAACGCAGGATGTTAAATTGATGCACTAAAGGATGCTGTGACCAAATCTGCGATTTGCGATCTCACAATATCACACACTGATATTGCGGTATCACACGCTATGATGCACTTAGGACATTGTTCCAATGTCGCAGCCACGCCTCCAAACACGTGACTTCTATGCGATATCCTACGCGATATCGTGACGTGTGACGGTACCATTAGAAAGAGCTCATCCCAACTGAACGCCCAAACTCCATAACTGTGAGCAGAACACTACTCAGACAACACAGGGAGAGAGAATCACAATATTAAGGCTTTATTGTATTCCCAACAATTAACGATATATGTTACATAACCAAACAAAACATAAAATATAACAGGCAACAGTTTCTCACCCTTTCGCGGGCTCACCAGGGATTAGAATAGTCGTGCCTCAGGGCTTCCAGGTCTGCTTACTCCAATCCAGCAGCACCCCGCTTTTGCCGGGCACCCACTCAGAAAGAATAGCGCCAGATTTAGGAAGCTGACCGAGCACCGCAATGTCCGTAGCCAGGTGAACGAATTGTCCGAACCTGGGTTTCTTCTTTAAATAGCCTCTGGTGCACCTCTAGTCGGGACCTAAATCTCTACACTAAGACCACAAAACAGAATACCCCTGGTTAATGAACAGGCCTCCTTATATACCCCTGAGCACTCAATTCAGACCACTGGGGCTTCACAATTGGTGGAATAAGACTGTGCTCTCATAGGCTATACTTCAAGCCGCATACAAAATATCCCTAGGAGTAATGCATCTCTGGCAAAGGGGATGAAGAGGCAGGAAATCTACATAGAATCAGCAATACACATCTTTGGACAAAAGAAGGTTTGCATCCTTAATAGTCTTTGAGTCTCTGACAAAGGGGTGAGATAATTACATAAATTGGACACTGGTAGACTCCTAAGGCTAGCCTCACACCATGTTTTTTGTGATCCTGTTCTGTCAGTTTAGAAAAGGACAGAACAGGATCCTGTTTTGCCTCCCATGTAACCCTATGGTGCCAGATTGGCCATAAATGTCCATCCGATTCTGCCAGTTCAGTCCTGGATTCGTTTGTGTCCTGTTTTCTCCTGGCCCCAAAATCGGAGACTGCTCCGATTTTGGGCTCCAGTGAAAAAAACTGACTAAACTGGACAGAAATGAATCTGGGGTGATCCGGTGCCTATAACATGGGAGTCCATGGGCCCCGGATCCGGGAAAAAACAGGATTGTTTCCCATATCCGGTTTTAGTGTACTGATCATGCTCAGTACACTAAAACTGCTCTGTTCCCATAATTTCACTTTAGCAGTGTATCTACATACGCTGCTTAAGTTAAATTAAAGAAAGGAATGGTTAAAAATAAAAAGATAAATGCACACCTCTCTGCAGAGTGTCCCGCGATGCGAGGCATCCACCTCCGCTAGCTGTAGGGGACCTTAATCAGCTGACAAGGAGAGGGCGACAACCCGATCAGCTGATGTGTCACATGACCGCTGAGCGGTTTAAATAGCTGAGGTACACTGCTAAAGTGAAAGTAAGAGCGCCAACACCACTTGCCAAGGCTCGGCTCCTCCCAGCTCTTTCTGTGTCCGCATCCCTCAAAATACAGGATCCGGACACAAAAATGGCATCCAGAGTTTTCAATCCAGACCTGTCTGTTCCTATCTGTGTGGTCCTGCAGAAAACAGAACCCCACGGACAGGAACGAAACCGTGGTGTGAAGCCAGCCTAAGAGTCTAGCCAAACAATGAATGGCTTATCACAAGTTAGCAAACAAAATTTCAACATGTCTGGCTAAATTTAAGAATCTTAACCCATGATATGATATACACTGAAAGAGTCCATGTCGTCACACTCACCACCTCTCGTGACCGCCTGTTCAACTCCTTGATCACCCGCACTGTCAAAAAGTTTTTTCTATCATCTAATCTGTGTCTCCGCCCATTTAGTTTCATCCTATTGCTTCTAGTGTTTCCTTGAGCAAATTAAAATAAAGCTGATCCCTCTACAGTGTGACAGCTCTTGGGATATTTGTAGACAGCCATTAAGTTTCCTCTCAGTCTTATTTTTTGCAAGCTACACATTCCCAAATCCTGTAACCGTTCCTCATAGGACATGGTTTGCAGACCATTCACCATTCTGGTTGCTCTTCTCTGCACTTGTTCCATTTAGTTAAATCATTACTTAAAGTATAACCACCATTTAAATTTTTATTTAATTATAATGTAGAGCAAGTGATTTTAATGAACTTTAAAATGTACTCTATCAGAGAAATCTAATGGAAAACCATCCATAAACCTTCTGCAAGGTGTCTCCACCACACTGTGTGTGAAGCAGACATATTCTTATTTTCAGTCAGATTTGTCTTCACACTGAATATGGCCAGATAACCATATAAGGGTAGTGGGGTGGGGCCTACACCATGTGCGAGCTCCTGACTGCAGCTGGTGAGGAAACAATCTTTCAGATTACTTCAGGCTACAGCACAGTTGCTAAGTAATGTCAGAGTGTCAGTATCACTGCAAACAACTATTTCCTTAGCATAAACGTCTGATCTGTCATCTGGCTCCACACAGCTCAGTCACAATCTCTGTTAACACCTTCTCTGCTAGCACATGACACTGCTCCCTATCAACCTGCTCTCAGAAGCTGTGGAAAACACACTGTGCTGGCAGACACGATGGTCCTACTCTGGCCACACCCACACAGCCATAAAATGCAATTTTTAAAAGAGCACAGAAAAATGTGAGAAAATAAGTCATACGGCACAAAAAAGCATTATCTTAGCTGCTGTGTGACCCAACATTAACAACCAGTGCAGTATTGTTGTTTTTTTTTATTTTCAATGAAATGATATTTACACCTTAAATCAGGGGTGGGGAACTCCAGAACTCAAGGGCTGCCAACAGCTGTTTTCAGGATTTCCTTAGACATAGGTGATAATATAGTCACCTGCACTGGTGATGATTCTAACTCCTGTGACATGCTAAAGAAATCCTTAAAACCTGACCTGTTGGCGGCCCCTGTGGCCTGGAGTTCCCAACTCCTGACGTAAATCATACTCAGCTGCGATATCACACACAGCCCATGGGCAAGAGTGGCGCTGTTGCTTACAGAAAAAAAACAAGATTTTCGACACTCCTGTAACCCATTCATATTACACCAGGATGGAAAATCAATCAATACCCAAAAGGCAAACTCAAATATGAACAAGGAATATGTCCACTGAGCACTGAACTGACCGATCTCATTACATTTGTCAAAATTATATCAAAATTAGTAATGGTCCCAGTGCAGGGAGGAAGAGGTAATGACGCTTTGATTAATGCAAGCATTTTCTATTGAAATCATTAGTGAACTTCGGCACTCCATTAAATTGTTCTAAACCAGCAAGAAAACAAGATAAATGCACTTTCGGCGGGGATGGGAGCACGTATAAAGAGATACTATCAATCTTCTTGACATAGTCTGAAAACAGGAGAAACATGCTTAAATTGCATTGGGAATGGGATACAGGATAAGATTTGTTAACTAATATTTCACGGCTTTCAGGCTGATTCCACCATTATATCCATTGTTCTCAAAGCTGAAACATTCACTTCATCGTGTTCTACAATCATCGGGGAAAATATGCAAAGAATAAGAATAATAGAACTACTTGTATAATGCAAAAACTGAAAGGAAAAGCCATCTTAAAGGAGTTCTACACTAAAAAGAAGCCGCTCTAATGTCCGGTAGTGCCCTAGGCGTTACCTTCTGTTGGCAGTCTTGTACCCTAAAATGGTGTTAGACATTCAGAAGGGAACAAAAACATGCTAAACATTGCCTTGTCAAAAACTCTGTCATCTAAATACTGTGTAAATTCCAAAATTCTATGAAAACAGAAGGGAATCCAGATCACTGTCGCTTGCTGTTTTCTGCCAGAACACGGAACAACGTCGCTGCCAGGGACGGTAACAATCGTGGTAAGAAGGAAATCCATTTCAATACTAAACATGCCAATTCAAGATAATGAATAAAAAGAACGACGCATAAAACCCAGGCATAATGTTCTTTCAACAAAAACTTACTTCGGTCATAATGATGTCTAAAGCAGAGGAAATACAGAAGGCTGCAGAAAATCTAAGCATACCATATATCAATAAAAGGGAAGCTGTCTGCAGGCATTTGCTATGTAATCTGAAGGCAGCAGATAGATGCTGACACACAGAGTTCAACGATGTCATTTATTACCCAGTGTTCTTTACTTATAGTGAACATTTTATCACCTGGGATTAACATTGCCAGATTAGACTGGTTTCACACTGCCATTTTTTGGAATCCAGGGGAATGTGGGAAAAATCTACATTCCCCCGTATTCCTCCACAATGATGCGACGGGATGCACCCGCTCCGCTATGATTACTGATCCGTTTCACAGATCAGTGATGATACCGGTGTGTTAGCATCCCGTTGCCTCCCGTTGCGTACTTTTTGTTTGCAGGGTCCGGTGGAAAATTACACACCCCATAGTGGGTGTGTCATTTAAAATTGCTTCCTGGGGATGTGTAGTTCACAAACCTGGATCCGATGTTCACGATTTTTGACACATCTTGTGATTTTGGTCTAAGTGAAAAAACATGGACACCTGTATAAGAGGGAAACTGTTATGATCCGATGACCTAGGAGTAACATAAACAGACTTCACAGAAGTAGTTGGACACTGTACTGACTGCAGACCCTGACTAAATACCGCAACTAGAAGTAGCTGTGGGATGTAACTAACCATGCCCTAGACACCTCGGCATGGCCAGAGAACTAGCTACCCCTAAAGATGGAAACAGGAAAGTCTATCTTGTCTCAGAGCAGAACCCCCAAAAGAATAGCAAGCCCCCACGGATATTGACTGGGAAACAGGAGAGGAAAAACACACACAGGCAGATAATAGAGTTTAGCAAAAGAGACCACACTAGCTAGATAGTAAGGACAGGTCTATTGCGGTCAGTATTAAAATACTATCAAAAACTCCAACAGCAGATAGTACCCAAAAATAACGTTGAGTCTGCCAAGACTCACTGCTCTCTATATCTGCAGGAACTTCTGTGAATTAAACTAGAAATAGATTCTAACACCAGCAGAACTGGAAAGTTGCAGACAACAGTGAATAGCGGTTCATACCTAGGAAGAAAACTTCCTAACTGAGAGCAGGTAAACAAATATGTAGACTAAATATCAACCCACAGCTCAGAGCCAGACAAGCAATAAACAGATCCTCAAGCACACAACATGTGTGCCACAAAATAACCAAACACCATTCACTTAGCTTGCAAGGATTCAGCAGAGCAGGAGGAAAACAGGGAGAGATGTGGACACCTCCAGAAATACTTACAACTGGCAGACATTTATCAGCTCCAACCACCTATATGCTCCAATCTGACTGCCAATCATCAGGATCAGCTGAGGAACTCTCCAAAACACAGCCAGCTGCATCACCAGCAACAACCACAGGAGGGAGCTCACAACCAGAATTCTTCATCAATGAATTCACAACAGGAAACGGAAAGAACTGCGTCCACCCGCACGTTCCTGCGGCCCAATTGTACACAGAAAACAGTGGAGGCTTTACTAAAATCCCTGAGGCAAGACTCCAAGCTGATCTTAAAAAAATGATAGCTGAGTTTAAGGCAGAAATCAAGGGAGAACTCCAGGATCTGGGAACTAGAATAGATCACCTGGAGGAGAAACTGGCAAAACTTACTAAATCTCATAATGAACTAATAGATGCTAATGAGGCTTTAGAAATGGAGGTTTCCCAAATCCACAACAAAACACTGGATCTTGAGGACAGATCCAGAAGAAATAATATTCGCATTAGAGGGATTGATGAATCTATTCCTGATAAAGAGTTGCCAAGTCTCCTGCAAAGCTTCATACACATAGTGATTCCTTCTGTAGACAGCAAGGACTTAATTGTGGATAAAATACACTTATTTATGGCTGGTCTCAGGAAAAGTCAGAAACTTCCAGATAACTTGGCCCACCTGAAGGTATTCCCTGACCTGTCGGCAGGTACTCTAGCTCAGAAGAGGGAATATATGCCATATATCTGGAGATATCTCCACAGCTCTTAGAGAGATTACTCCCATTTCTCCCCTAGATTTAATTCTTATAGCAGGATAAACTATATTTTGGTGGATGATATAATTGTAGGTTGTGCACATGAGGCAACAATAAGTGTAATCTCATGGTCTGACCATGCTCCTGTCTCCCTCACCATATCTGATATGGGCTCTTCGGTCAAAGCTAATAGGTGGCGTTTAAATGATTTTTTAATGACCAACAAACAAAACATTGAATTAATAGAGACAAAGTTAAAAGACTTTTTTGACATAAATTATAATAACTCCACCTCAGACGAAGTGGTATAATCAGCCCACAAGGCATACATGAGAGGTATTTTTATTAAAATGGCAGCAGTAGAAAAGAAAGAGAGGCAGCAGTGTCAGACCTTTATACTCAAATTAAGAATCTGGAACAAAGCAACATGAAAAACCCCACCCCACAGTTGTCCCCAAAAAAACAGAACATAGAATGGCTACGTGCTCCATTTTTATTCCAGTATGAAAAAGCACTTAAAAAGTGAAAAAAAAATACCATGCAATGGGAGATAGAGTAGGGAAGATTTTAGTTAGGATAATCAAAAAAAGAGAGATAAGAAATAGGATTGAATACTTGAATAAACCTGATGGACTAAAGTACTAAATCCGATCAACATAGCTAAAGAATTTAGCCAATTTTATTATTCACTGTACAACCTAAAGGAGGATCCCCATACAGTTCAGCCTAATCTACAAGACATTGGTAATTTCCTAGAAAAATCTCAATCCCCAAAGTATCAGCGGCTCAGCTAAGTGATCTAAATATTCCTATATCTATCAGTGAAATAGAACAAATAATCAGTTCTACTAAAAAGTCCTCTGCTCCCGGCCCAGAGGGTTTTTCTAACACCTATTATCATTGTTTCATCAAAACTTTAGCTCCTTAGATCATAAAAACTTTAAATTTTTGGAAATGTAGTTCTTCAATAAGCCATGAAAACTTTGAGGCAGTAATCACAACCATTCCTAAACTCGAGAAACCCCTGAACACCCCTGGTAATTTTAGGCCTATCTCCTTAAAAAACTGTGACCTAAAAATATTCTCCAAAATGCTTGCGGCCAGAATAATGTCTGTCCTTCCCTCTCTGATAGCACCTGACCAGGTTGGGTTTGTCCCTGGCAGACAAGCCAAGTACGGCACTAGAAGAGTAATGTATTTGTTGGAGATAATGGAAAATAATAAACTACCCGGTGTACTGCTGTCTCTTGATGTCGAGAAGGTGTTTGACAGAGTGCACTGGGTTATATGAGTGAGGTCTTTGAAAAGTTTGGTTTTGTGGGAGATATTAAAAAGGCTATATTGGCCCTATACTGTAATCCGAGCGCAGTGGTGAGTGCATCTGGCTTCACCTCAGACCAGTTTATGATAACTAATGTCACCCGGCAGGGCTGCCCTCTCTCGCTGGTTATCTTTGCTTTGTTAATGGAGCCGCTGACAGAGGCTCTTAGAACTAATCCAAGCATACATGGAGTCCGTGTGTGAGATATGGACCATGTGGTGGGATTGTATGCAGATGATGTGATATTATCTCTCACCGACGTGGAGGGGTCCCTGGTGGGTGTCATGGACACCCTGGCTGAATTCTCCAGAATCTCATATTACAAATTAAATGCCACAAAGTCTATCATATTCCCAATAAATATTACACCTTTGGTAAAGGATAGAATACTAGAGCAATTTCCTTTTAAGTGGGAGGAAGCGGGATTTACATATTTGAGTATTATAATTACAAAATGTGTAAATCTAATTAAGTTGAACTGCGAATCACTGATTTCAGACGTCCGTGGGGACTTGGAAAGGCCGAACCTTCTCCCACTGTCCTGGGTTGCCAGAATACAAATTGTAAAAATGATGTTGCTGCCTAAGATTACTTACTTGTTCAGATGTCTCCCTCTCAAATTCCCATCTAGATGGATAGGGCTCCTACAATCCCTACTTGGTAAGTTTATTTGGAAAAACAAAAAAAACAAGAGTTGCAGTCAAGGCTCTACATTTCCAATATTCTCGTGGTGGAATGGGTGTACCAAATCTGTCTTTGTACCACAAGGCGGCCATACTCGAGGCCGCAAATAATTGGTGGGCTGGGGATCTAAATTATAGATTGTTCCAAATAGAAAGACAATATATCCAAAAAGAAAGATAGCGGCACTCAGCATTCCAATTTGCAGCTGGTTAAGTTAATGAACAAATTACAGCACCAGGTGCATGATACAGGGAGGGAGGTGCTAGGACTGATGGTGACCACTTTGCAGGATGTCCCGCTTCTACGGGTACGGTACACTGTAGAAGCGGTCACCGTCGGTCCTAGCACCTCCCTCCCTGTATCATAAACCTGCTGGTGTCATTTTTTCATTAACTTAACCAGCTGCAAATTGGAATGCGGAGTGCCGGTATTTTTCTTTTTGGATGTATTGTCTTGAACTCTGGCTGAGCAACAGGAGATTCCACAGCACGTCACCGCCACAGGAGTATAGGAGTAACGCTGTTAACAGGTCAGTGCCCCGGTTTTCATTTCTATGCTTGAATCCAAATAGAAAGATAGTTTGCTCCTCACAGGTCTACTAGACTGTTGCAAAAGATCGAGCTACTGAAGCCCCTGAAATTGAATTTTCCCTTACATACGATGTCCTTGATTTCTTATTGGAATAAACTTGATAGAACACTGATAAATCCCTATTTAAATACATTTCTGTAAAAGCGATCGAGGCACACATCTCTGTGTTGTCTCTAGACGTGTGGGTGAAATCAGGTATAAGCAGCCTTGACAAACTCTTAGATGGCCCTGTATTCCCCTCCTCTGCAGATTTGTCCCAACAAGATTCCCAAAACATGTTTTTACCAGTACCTCCAAATTCGTGATTTTATCCAGTCATGCACATTTCCATCTTGGTGGAGCCCTGACCCATTAGACGTTATGCAGAAATACTTTAAAGTAGAATACCCCAATGAACATGGATTGTCTCTGTTCCATAGGACTCTTAACTCGCCAACAGAGTCGGTCAAACTCTCTTATATGACTGCCTGGGAGGAGGCACTCTCTTTCTCTTCCACCCTCGAACACTGGTGGACTGCGGCCACATTTATTCAAAGGCACACCTCATGCATTAATCATCTAGAACAACTAAAGAAAATACATATGAACTGGTATCTGACCCCTTACAAAATTTCCAAATTTAACAAATTATATTCCCTGTTATGCTGGAAGGGATGTGGTAAAAAAGGGGATCTGGGTTATGTGTGGTGGTGGTGCCCCAAGATCGGAGAATTCTGGAATCGAGTGGCAGACTTAATCAGAACCTTGATAAGTTTCCCTTTAACTCTAGAGGGGCCCTTGGCAGTCTTAAATATTGGGTTGGACCTTCTTCCCCAAACTTAGTTCCAGTAATAACCCATGTTTTGATAGCGGCCCGTCAGAGCTTGGCAGGCACTGGAGGGAAGCTTCTACCCCCACACAGGAGGAACTCATTGGTTGGATAAATTCTCATTATCTACATGAACATTGTTTGGTTCACTCGATAAAGCAAAAAGAACGAATCAGTCACCAGTGGGAGATGTGGGAGTCTTCTGGATTGGCGATAGCTCACACTTAGGATGGTTTTAATATTCCTCCTGGTTGATTCTGGTCTTCTCATAATTAGATTGGTATACAAAAATATTTAAAACAAAGCTCCTAAAGCTTAATTTCCCCCCTCCCCCCACACACACACTATCCATTAACTTACCTCTTGTGTCCAATCCTGGCTGTCCCCTTCGTTCTGTGTGGTTCTTTCTTTCCCTTCCCTCTCCTATAATATCCAGTTTGGAATTGGTTTACACTAGTGGTGATTATTTGGACATGACCGTTATAATGATATAAATGTGTAAACAAGTTATAGATGTTGTTAAAAGATTTATTTGAATAAAAAATGTTTGGTTTAAAAAAAAAAAAGAAAGTCAATGGGGTTGAAAACAGATGGGGGTACTTCC
This sequence comes from Allobates femoralis, assembly GCA_033576535.1. Classification (NCBI taxonomy): domain Eukaryota; kingdom Metazoa; phylum Chordata; class Amphibia; order Anura; family Aromobatidae; genus Allobates; species Allobates femoralis. The sequence continues at coordinate 487,630,529 of JARQOC010000001.1, forward strand.
AGATTAAGCTGGAATCACACGGTTTCCAAAACATGGCAGTGTGAAACCAGCCTTACACTAGTCCAACTACACCCCCTCCCCCTCTGATTAGCAGCTCACTGTCTATAAACATTGTACATAGAGAGACTGGTGTGGGTGGGGGCAGCTTTCTCAGCTTTGCTGCATTGTTAAATCTAATCCCTCTAATTAAGTCATAACTGCTGCACCCAGTAATCTAAGTGATACATCATTGGATTCAGGATGTCTTTCCCTATATCATGCTGCTCAGATGAAGTAGCAAAAACCTGCTGACAGATCACTTTTAAGTTTAGGACATAAATAATAAAAGCCCCAAAAAGTCATGTTCACACTATAACAGAATCTGTAGGTACTCATTTGTTTAGATTCAGTGAGAGTAATATAACATCTAGGATTTAGAGTTTCATCTGTATTTGCTTGTAACTCATCTTCACCTTACCTAATGTAATTTTGTTTGATTTTATCATTTATCAATGTACAACTGATTTAAACAAATGCGCTCTAAATCGTTTGATTGTCAAGCACAGGATACAACCAGCTAATGCTGTATATTTCCATCTCAAACATTGTATTTTGTAATATATTCATATTATTAATTTTTTCAATAAGAATACTTTAATCATTAGGCTAGAGTTATTTTTGCACCCTAATTTTTTGGTATCCAGTTTATGTTTTTTTTCCATTTATCTTTTATATTGTATATGGTCTGGTCTTTTCTGTAGTAACATACGGAAGTGAAACCTGGACAATGAAGGAACGAGACAGAAGAAGAAACAGCGCCTTCAATATGTGTAGCTGGAGAAGAATGTTATCAATACCTTGGATGGCAATAAAAACAAATAAATCCATTTTGGAAAAAATCAACCTAGACATGTCCCTGGAAGCAAAGATCACCAAGATACGACCTTCCTATTCTGAACACATCATACAAAAAGAGCAATCGCTAGAGAAGGACATTATGATCGGAAGAATAGAAGGAACAAAGCGTAGAGGAAGACTAGCAACCCAACGGCTTGATACTGTCAAGGTAATGGTGGAGAAAACTCTGGTGGACCTATCTATGTGGAGAAGACCCTGGTGGACGTATCTATGTGAAGAAGACCCTGGTGGACTTATCTATGTGGAGAAGACCCTGATGGACCTATCTATGTGGAGAAGACCCTGGTGGACCTATCTAGGCGGAGAAGACCTTAGTGGACCTTTCTAGGCTGCACAAGATCGACCTTCCTACAGAGCATTCATCCATCCAGTTGCCATGGTTCAATATCTAGCTGAAAGCTGATAAATAATAATAATAATAATAATAGATGTGCTAAACAAACAACATTAATCAGTATTATATATTATATCAGTATTGCGCTTGAGTTAAAAAATGAAATGGATCCTTTCTCCTTTCATAACTTTCTCGCCTGTTTCTTGATCTTGTGGAATTCTTCCACCAATGTTCTCTCCGGGAATGAAAGCTACTTAAATGAGCTCCTAGTTTTATTTAATAAATCAAGAGTAAGGGTGCATGTTTTACTCTATGTACTACACATGCATGTAATAATGTTTTTTGTCATAATTATGTTTATTAAGACATTTTCAAGAAACACAAGACAAGAAATGCAAGTAACATATCTTCAATTAACCGAAATCTTTCCATTGCGAGTCAGCCACCAAACTTCCAATTAGCTGCCTGCTATATTGTATTTCACATAACATAATATTTCAAATAAAGAGAGAGGTGAGGGTGGGGAATATAGGAAGGGTTAGCAAGAGGGAGAAGAGGGGAGGTACCTGAGAGGAAGGGAAATTAGAAAAGGGTCAGGGTAGGGGGGGGGGCCTAGTAGGGCAAGTTGTTAAAAAAGTTGTTAAGGTGGGCGGGTGGACTAACGAGGGGAGAGAGGGGAGAAATGGGCTCGATGTGTGAACACGGGCTAGTAAGGTGCGAGTGGGTTGGAGGGAGAGAAATAGTGGGTTGATGATGTGAAGGGAAGACAAAGAGGTCAGAGTACATTAGACGTAGGTCCGCCAGGCCCTACCACAGGGGAGGGGGAACCGCCAACGGGTGTGTCGCCCAGCACTCCCAAGCAGCACGGGTATAGCGTTTGTGTCCAAGTTCCAAAGCCAAACTGTGCTCATATGTGAACATATTGTTCAGTCTAGATGTGAGGTCACACATTGCTGGGGGGGATGTATTGTTCCATGCTGCTGCTACACAGTATCTAGCAGCTATCAATATGAAGGTGGCGAGGTGTCTCTGAACCGGGGGCAAGTCCTCCACTCCAATGTGCAGGAGAGCCATCTGAGGCACAAGCGGAATAAAGGTGTCCATCAAGGACCTCAGAAGACCCTCCACTACCCGCCAGAATTGTGCTATTCGGGGGCAGTCCCACCACACATGAGTCAACGTTCCCTTCTGTCCGCAGTTCCTCCAGCACATGGGGGTGGTTCCCCTACCGAAGGCCGCTATTCTCGTGGGGGGTAGGTACCATCTTAGGTGTACTTTCTTAAGTTGCTCTAAATGATTCACACATTTTGTCGCCTGGGTGACACATCTAACAGCGCCCTTCCATTGGTCGTCATCTGCTGAGAACCCCAATTCCGTTTCCCATTTAACTCTATGTGTATAACATAGGGCAGCACCATGGTCTAGGAAACCAGTGTAAATTGGGGATAGGCCTACCCGTTTCCCATGGGCAGCAGTGATAATCAGGCGTATTGGGGAGGGTCTGGCCGAGGACCAAAGGACCCTATCACGTCGGGCCCTCAGCAGGTGCGTAATCTGGCAGAGTTGGAAGAACGTGCGCCGTAGAGACGGGAACTTGGATGTGAATTCATCCCATGTCATCATCCCGTTCCTCCCCGCGATGTCTGCCAGGGTATGTACACCCGCCCTTCTCCATTCCTCCAATCGGAGGGAAGGGATATGGACACGAAGTGATCCCAGTGAGACCTCCGCTGCTGGTATTTGGGTCCAGTCCCCGGGCGCACGCCCCCACTCCTTAATCATAGCTTTCATCGTTCCCAGAGGATAGTCAACTTCGACTGACGTGACGGTCTCCGCTATCAGTAGGTTCTTGAGGGAGTTGTCTACTGTCTGTTGTGACTCTATCTGCACCCAGCCCAAGTTTAAGTCAGACTTCCACCACTGTCTCACCGTTTCCAGCACCGCTGCTCTATGGTAGAGGGTCACATCCGGTACACCCATGCCACCACCCGTCAGTTTCTGGTACATCACCTTTCTTCGGACCCTTGGTCGCTTGGGGGCCCAAATGTATCTATTCACCTCTGCTTGTAGTCTAGCTAAAAGTTGTAGGGGGATGGGCAAAGGTATACATCTGAACAAATATATTAGTCTAGGTAGCCACGTCATCAAGAAGGCCTGAATCTTAGCTATCCATGAGTAAGAGTGGGTGTGTCCAGAGTCTGTTGCCTTGGAGAGAGCATTCAAAATCGACTGTACATTACGCTGTATCACTACTGCTGTCGGGCACAAGGTGATGCCAAGGTATGGTATGCCTGCCGGCATCCATTGAATTGGGAGGGAACTAGACAGGGAGTCTATCAGAGTCCGAGGGACATTTACCGGGAAGACCAATGACTTAGAAGCATTTAGCTTATAATAAGAGATCGCCGCAAAGGAGTCGAGCAGAGCCAATACCTTAGGTAGGGATACTTCCGGTTTGGAACAGGGGATAATAATGTCGTCGGCGTATAAGCCTACCACATGTTCCCTGTCTCCTACCTGCATCCCCGTTATGTCCCGGTCAGCCCGTATTGCTGCGGCCAGCGGCTCAATCGCCAGGGCATAGATCAGGGGTGACAGGGGGCACCCCTGTCTAGTGCCGTTCGAAATTTCGAACGTTTCTGAGAGATAGCCCGAGGAGAAGACCCTGGCAGAAGGCCTGGAATATAGACCCAATATCGCCGAAAGGATCGGACCCTCGAATCCGAATTCTCTCAGCACCTGTTCCAGGTAACCCCAGTGCACCCTGTCAAACGCCTTCTCAGCGTCCAATGACAGGAATGCACATGGGGCGCCACGTCTTTCCGCCAGTTCTATAAGGTCAAGCATTCTCCTCGTTCCATCCCTAGCTTGGCGTTGAGCCACGAATCCCACTTGATTCGGGCCGACCAGGAGAGGAACCACCTCCCCAAGCCTGAGAGCTAACACCTTCGCATAGATCTTAAAATCGTGTTCAGCAGGGAGATGGGTCTGTAGCTTTCCGGTTTATCTGGAGATTTCCCCGGTTTCAGTATTGTAGTGACCGTTGCTTCTAGATGGGATGCGTCCAGATAATCTCCAGCTGCTGAATACTCGTAATAGGTACGGGGTGAGAGTTTTTTCAAAAGTCTTATAGTATGCGTTGATGAAGCCGTCAGGCCCAGGGGCTTTTCCTAATTTCAATGAGCGTATGACTCTGCTTACCTCCTGCAGCGAAAAAGGTCTGTTCAATACCTCCAGATCCAGGCTGGAGATTCTGGGGAGGCTGAGATTTGCTAGGAACTCATTGATCATCTCCGGTGTCGGTTGTGGGGTATCAGGGTCAGAGCGTAAGTTATAAAGTTTGCTGTAGTACGCCGAGAAGACATCCACTATGCCTCTCGGGTCCCTAACTACTTGTCCCCTTTCGTCTTTCATATGTGTTATCATTGTTTGTGTGGCCCGCTTCTTTAATCTCCTAGCCAATAATCTACCGGCGTGGTCTCCCATAGCGTAGTATTGCAGTCTTAGCTTGCGAAGGCCTACCTCATATTGGCGTAGTAACAGCGCCCTGAGCTGCGTGCGTGATGCTCCTATCTGCGCCTCTAGGCTTGTGGAGGGGGATTTTTTATTCACTGCTTCTAAATTCTGTATCCTCTCTGTCAGCTCCCTTCGTTGTGCGTCTCTCTCCCTTTTACGGCGTGTGGCTCTCTGTAGCAGGGATCCCCGTAGGACCGCCTTGTGCGACGACCAGAGGGTCTCATCAGGGACTTCTGCATTGTCGTTTATGTCAAAGTATGTTGTTATATCTGCTTCTATGGAAGTCACTTGGCTCTGGTCCAAAAGGAGGTCCGGGCTCAGACGCCACCGTCGTGGTCTCGCTCCACCACAGCCCAGGGCCACCTCCAACGTGACCGGAGCATGATCCGACCATGTAATGGTCCCGATTTCTGCGGCTCGGCACGTCTCAAAGGTACTGTCGTCCACCAGAAAAAAATCTATTCTGGAATAGGACCCATGCAGGCCAGAGTGATACGTATAATTCCTCTCGCCTGCATGGAGGTACCGCCAGACATCATGGAGGCGTGCTTCCTGGGCCAGGGAAAGCATATCCCCACGTGAACGCACACACGACGTAGAAGCATCTATACGGGGTTCCATTACCGCATTGAAATCTCCGCAGAGAATCACTTGACCGATGGTCACCTCTCTCAATTTTGTCAAAAAAGTTCTCATGTACTTTATTTGTCCCGCATTAGGACTGTAGACTGTGGCTATGGTGTAAGGGACTCCCGCCATTTCGCACAAAAGAAAGAGAAATCTCCCCTCCGAATCAGTAACCACCTTCTTGCATGTGTATTGGACACTAGCTCCCACCATCATACACACCCCTGCCCTCTTAGTAACAGCATTTGAGAAATAGGTATGTGGAAATTTGGGGTGCGAGATTCTGTGGTTATCCCCCACCAGCAAGTGTGTTTCCTGCACACACAAGACATCGGCCCTCAACCTCAACGCTTCCCTCCATAGGAAGGAGCGTTTACTAGGGGAGTTTAGGCCCCTCGCATTAAGTGACACTATCTTAAAGCTCATCTCGATCCCTCACCGGCTCCCCAATCCCTGCAGCCGGGCCCCGCAGACACTGAGTAAAGAGGGGGGGTGGGTCTAAGAGAGGGGGGGAGGTTAGACTAGATACAGGAGGTTAGAGAGGGGGAACCAGGTAGGGGAGTAGAACAGGGGATGGAGACAAGGAGGGAGAAGAGGAGGGAGAGAGAAAGGAAATGGGAGAAGATTCAGGCCGTCAGTGGGAGGAGAGGGAGTGTGGAGGATCAGAAACGGGGTAGGGTGGGAAGGGAGTGGGAGTATGAAAGGCAATAACAAAGGTTCAAAAATTGCAAGTAATATTCAACAGTGCAACAGACACTGATTTAAACATAAATATGTACATATACCACTCCAGATGACTGAGCAGTATTAGGGGGGGGGGTCCGTGGGCGCCCACCGATGGTGCCCCCAGCACCGCGGTCCCCCAGCGCCCGTCTCAATACTATGGGGGGAAACGTTGGAGTTCGAGGAGAAGTGGGGCCACTGATACAAAATGGGCCCCCTCCAACCTCTCAGGTCAAATCTTTAGAGATAAGCAGACCCTAAGTATGTATAAGGAGAAAAGGATACTTGATACACCAGCGGTGACCAGTCCCCAGGTGCATAAAGTTATTCATCGTCTTCCTCCCCTTTACAGGGGGGGGGGTATTCCCCTGGGTACGTCGGTCAGATGGGCTTGAATAGGAGGATCCTCCTTTTTCCATTAAGTTCCATTCAATCAGAGTAGACTTCATTCTGGAAGGGGAGTAGAACTGGTGTCGCGATCCCTTGTACCTAAAGGACACATTCACCGGCGACCCCCATGCATATGGGATGCCGCGCTCTCGCAAAACGGTACAATACGGGGCAAAGTCCTCCTTCTTGCCAAAGTTCCCGGTGATAAGTCAGGAAATAGGGACCAAGTAGCATATGGGCCATCAGGAAACGGGGTTCTCCGTCGGGTATGTAGCAGCGAGTCTCTCAGCTTAGGGATGACTAGATGGACCAGGACATCGCGGGGTACGTCCCTGTTAATCTTTTGTGAGCGAGGCAGGCGGTATGCCCTTTCTATGTCGAGCTCTGGTGAGGGCACAGAAGGGAGGATGTGATGTAAGAAAGGGGTAATGGTAGCTTTTAGGTCCTCCTCGCCCTCCACCTCTGGTATGCCTCTAATCTTCAAGTTCCCTTTGTGGAGTCTGTCCTCCAGATCCCACATTTTTGCTCGTATTTCTTTTACATCTGCCACTACCTCCTGATGGCTATCCGCCAACTCATTGTGTGCTCCAGCAAACTCAGCCATTTTTCCCTCTATGCGGCCAGTTCTTTCCCCAAGTGCTGTAAGATCCGCTCTCATCTCTCCCACTATTTCTCTGACATCCGCCTGTATGGAAGAGCGGAGATCTGCCAATAGGCCCCGGAGTGACCCGTATGTGATGAGGGATGAATCATCTTGTATACCGTGGGCCAGACCGTGGGTCTGTTCTGAAGTTCCTCTCGGTGAACAGGGTGAGTGTGAGGAGGCTGGGGAGCGGGAGGCCGTCTCAGCCGTCTGCGCCATTTTGAGTGCGGAGGTCGTTGTTCCAGGGCGCTCGTGAGTAATGAAATCCGTCACTTTTTGGGGGGTCCGCGGCTTCTGGAGTTCGGTCTAGGCATTGCGAGGTCCTGGGGGTATTATCCCCTCACCTTTAGGAGCAAATAAAGCGGGCAGATGTCGCTGGGCACCGGGGACTAAAACACCGCCGGTGGAATTCTCCTAGTCTGCGTCCTGCATCCTGTCTCGTCAGGACACACTCCCAGTACCTGCAGAATTCTTTAGATGGTGTATATGAGGAGTTTTTATCTGAAGTCCAGAATATAAGATGGTGATGGTATGAGATTCAGAGGATGGGGGTGTTATAATGCGGTGCAGGGCACTATGTGCGCTTCGAGAGAGGTTCACAGCCTGATCCCTGTGCAGTTCAGCGTTTCACAGGTCTTTTGTAGGGTAGGTTTCATGGGTTGGAAAGGCGCAGTCTCACAGTATACAGTACATCAGTGCATTAGGAGTTAATTCAAGTGTCATAGCTCCAGCTCTCCCTCTTCAAGAGGAGCACACTGTCTGTCTGCTCCTGTTACAGCAGAGATGCCTTATAAAGATAACCCTTCACTGTCTTTTCAGGGCTCCTGTAACTTCCCTCGTTGTGCTGCAGATCTAAACCTCCATGTTACAGCTCAGCCCCCTTATTATTGAAGTGTCTCTTCCCAGCACGGTGTACCGGGGGGGGGGGGGGGGAAAGGGAAGGCTCTGTTCCTATGGCGGTGTTTTTATAATGATAAGACTCACTCACCAAGCCTCAGGGGATGATCTGCTCCAGGTGTCTCTGCGGGCGTCTCCTGGGTCGAAGGCTTAGGGGGTTTAGGCTCACTCGATGATGTGTGTGAGTCTGTTCTGGTATTAATGTATCTCCAGATGCCTGCTGTAATGCGGCCTCGTGCAGTGGGGGGGGGGAGCGCTTTTAGGTCCTCAAAGCTCTGCTTAGCTGGTGTTCTAGGCAAAAATAAGTCCTGTTTCAGGGTCTGCTGAGCTGTGATGTTTTAGATGGCACCCTTCAGGTGCTAATCCCCTTGCTCCAGGGTCGGGATGCCGAGGATTGAATGGATGGTGTCAGGAGCCACCTCATGTGCATCCTTCCTGCACCGCGGCCATCTTGAATCCCGCTGTAATAATGTTTTAATATGACATCAATAAAACTGAAGATTTTATCCATTCAGCTGGATATCCTTCTCTACTTTACAAAATTCTGTCTGTTTTTCATGTCCCATGATTGGGAATTATTCTGTTTTTGTGCTGTGTATTTCATTTTCTCTGTTGCTAGGTAGAAGCATTGCTTATAAGCAACTGGTATTTTGTTCCTTCCCTGTAGTTTCTGTGATATCAGTTGTTCCCTATTTTCTTTCCCATGTAATCATACAGCAGCTATTTTAGTTAGACGCATGTTTTGCTGCTCTTTGGAGAATCACTCTTCCACCTTTTGCATTGTACCGCAATACAAGATTTTCAGTGAAAAGCATCTTTATGTCTCCTGGATTCTTATTATGAAGTCTGTGTGGCTGAGTAAAGCTATCTGAGACACTTTCATATGAACGTGAGTACGGTCCATGCAGACATCCAGCATAAAGGATAGTTGAGGCATATATCTCACCCTTGAAGCTGAGTCAGAATAATGTTGGTTATTTAATATTTCCAGACAGGGAAGAAGGCACCTTCCCACCGGTAACATCTAGAGCAGTTTGCTCACAAGGAGTGGGCTAACATACCTGTGGAAATATGCAGAGCTCCTGCGCAGAGGTAGAAAAATTGATAGCGTGCAGTGATTGCCTTAATGGTTGTGCATCAAAATATTAAGTTAAGGGAATAATCATTTTTGTCCAGGCTAGCTACATTTAGTTACATAGGTTTAAAAAAGATCTATGTCCTTCAAGTTCAACCTTTCTTTACCAATTATACTTTTTGTCACTAAATTATCTAAAACCCACAATTTTATGTGTTCCAATGAAATCATCAAGTTCTTTTATAAAAGTTGTTATAGTTTCAGCTATTTCTACCGCTTGTGGTCGGACGTTCCACAGTCTGGCTGCTTTAACTGTAAAGAACCCTTTCCTATTTATCTCTGAAATCTCCTTTGTTCCACTCCAAGTGAGTGCCCCCTGGTCTTTTTTATGGTCCCTTGTATTGACCACACGTGTTTATACTTATACTGTATATGAAATCTCCGCTGAGATATCTTTTTCTAAGGTAAACAAGAACAACTTTTCCTATTTCTCATCATATGGGAGGCCTTAAACCCTTGTAATAATCTACAAGTTGTCGTCTTTTCTCCTTTTATTCCTCCTATGCGTTTTGGAGCCAGTCCCGACTCTTTCCTCAGGGACTACTGCCTGAGGTAGGAGTCAGGACTGGCTCCGAAACGTGTAGGAGGAATAAAAGGAGAATCTTGTGATGATGATCACTGTCTGATTGCCTTAATGTAAGCAGCGTGGGTCATGACACACGAGTCTTCCTGAGGAAGGAGTCGGGACTGGCTCCGAAACGTGTAGGAGGAATAAAAGGAGGATCTTGTGATGATGATCATTGTCTGATTGCCTTAATGTAAGCGGCGCGGGTCGTGACACATGAGTCCTTTTTGAATTTGGAACCCATGTTGACCGTATGAGTGTGGACCCTACAGCAGCTATTGTTACCTGCCTTCAAGCTGCTTGTGTGCTACACAACCTTCCCAGGTGTGTGTATAACTTTTGGTTAGCCTCATCACATAAAAAAGATAAGACCCTATTTGCGCTTCTTTCCTTTCTAGCAAATTCATCAGGGCATCAGCCTTGACATTTTCAATGCCAAGCCGAAAGTGCAGTTCAAAATTGAAATAGGCAAAGAGCAGGGACCACCGGAACTGCCGGGGGTTGAGCCTCTGGGCGGACTGGAGATCAGCCAGGTTCTTGTGGTCAGTGAAGATAATGAACGAATGAACGGCACCCTTGAGGAGGTGTCGCCACTCCTCCAATGCCAATTTGATGGCCAGCAATTCCCGATAGAGTAATTGCGCTCTGATGCAGTAAATGCTTTGGAGAAGAACCCACAGGTGACTAACCGACCCGACGAGGATTTCTGGGAGAGGACAGCCCCCGCTCCTATGGAGGAGGCGTCTACCTCTACAATGAACTGTCTAGTTTACCTCTGGTCAGTGCAAGGTAGGAGGCTCGGAGAAGGAGCACTTTAAGGTGGAAAAGGCGTTTTCGGCCTCTGGGGTCCAGTTGCAGGCTTTTACTCCCTTACAGATTAGAGCCGTGATGGGCTTGATCAAGGAAGAGAAATGGGGAATGAATTGCCTGTAATAATTTGCAAAACCAAGAAACTGCTCAATAGCCTTAGTCCCCACAGGACAGGCCACTTCAGAACGGCAGAGAGCTTCTAAGGATCCATCCGGAATCAGAGATGATGTATCCGAGAAAGGGCAAAGAGGTCTGCTCAAAGACACATTTCTTCATCTTGGCATACAACCGATTCCTCCTCAGTTGCAGGAGGGCTTGCCGCACGTCCCGTCTACGAGAGGACAAAAATCCAGGGAGAAGATGAGTATATCATCCAAATATACCACCACACACGTGTACAACAGATCCCGGAAGATGTCATTGACGAACTCCTGAAACACTGCTGGGGTGTTACACAACACATACGGCATGACCAAATACTCATAATGGCCGTCTCGGGTGTTGAAAGCCGTCTTCCATTCGTCTCCGGTACGTATGTGAACCAGGTTGTAGGCTTCTCGTAGATAATCAGTGCAAAAATTCCACACAGGAATCACACTTATTATAAACAGAGAGTTTTTTTGTATTTTTTTCCAGTTTGTAGCAAGTGCTATCAAAAAAGTATCAAAAATATGGCTATTGGTCTGTACATTTTTTGCAAAAAATATACGCAAGCTGCCTCACCTCCGTCACGGTTGCTCTGACCGAGGCAGTCCCTAGCTGATGTGTGCATTTAAAACCTGAGTGTGTGAACATACCTCCATCCAGGCTCCAGCCAGGACTCCACTCTGTGGGCTTTTTACCTGTGAAACAGCTTGTGTGTGGACTACTCATAGGGGAAGGGTGGGTCACTTCCCATTCCTGCGAACAGGAGAAATACATTCACCAAACAATAATGAGTAGTCCAACACTGATGAATGCGATTAATAACCGCATTCATCCACCACCAGAAAAACTGCAAAAAATCAGTGCAAAAATCCGCACAGGAATCACACAAAAAGCTCTCTGTTTATAATAAATATTTTTTCCAGTTTGTAGCAAGTGCTACCAAAAAAGTATCAAAAACAGGGCTATTGGTCTGTACGTTTTTTGCAAAAAAAATTTTTGTGTGATAGCACTTTTGTGTTAACGCTCTCATAGAGGGTTAACCCACACCACAGCCTCGCCCTCCAGATGGGACACCACAAAGGCCACCCTGGCCTGATCAGTGGGGTACTGCTGTGGCAGCAGTTCAAAGTGCAGGCTTCCAGGGGAAGCTGCCCTAGAGTGGACCCACTGGGCCATGGCACCGAACTCCCCTGGGTGAGCTGGTCCTAGTTTAACCAACCCCTATACAGGGATTGTCAGGGGCAAACCCAGGGGGTCTAAATATCACAGCTGCTAGTACCAGGGGGGTGGCTCGTAGGGTTAGCCTATACTACGGTATAGCTAAGGAGGATTTGAGGTAACAGGGCCCAAGGTTACGAGAGCAGGAATGGTTCTACCGGGGGAGAGCACAAGGAGGACCTGACCAACAGCCAGCAAAGCAGAAGCTTAACTAATTCAGTAATCAGGCACCTCCCTTCAGTGGAGGTGGCCTGATATACCGGAGGACGGGCAGCTATTGGTCAAGGGAGTGTCAGGTTGGGCCGTGTCGGCCCCTAGAGTCACAGGGGAGGAGCACGGCCGTGCCTAGTGCACCGCTCATTACACTCATGAAAACCGACCACTGCAGCGTTCTGGTGCGTGAGCCTGGTGGTGAGCAGACAGAATGGGACCCAGCAATGGCTCCAGGACACAGCACGCCTGGATGCTGGATGCCCGATCAGCAGAGGAGTGGAGGATGAAGACCCAGCAGAGGTGAGCTGGGGAGCGGTGCCAGGGGACCTAACATCCTGCATCTCCCAAGACTACCCTCTTGCCTGGTCTTCTGCAGCACATACCAAAACAGTCATTGTAATGTTTCTGACTAAAGAATAACCACCCTAAGTAAGCCCTATTCTGGGCCCCTGAATAAATAATTGCCCCTCACTATGCTTCCTGCACAAATGACCCCACACTGCCTCACTTATGCAATATATGGCCTCCACATTATTCTCCCCTAGAAAATATTCCCATTACACTGACCCTAGTTAAATATGACCACCACACCACTGCCTTATAAATGAAAGCCACCACATGTCCTTCCCATAATGATTTATACCCACCACACCTTCCTTACTTATGAACTATGATTCTCCACTCCATGCAACCCCCTCTTCACTGTCCACCTCATGTTGCCCCTGCTATATAGTGAGCCTCTTATGTTACTCATTCTGCATACTGAGCCATCCAGTCTTTTTACTGAGCACTACCCATGCTACCCCTTCTCTATACTAAGCCCCCCATGCTACCCTTCTCTATACTGAGCCCCCTTCTCCATACCGAGTAACCCATGCTACTCCATCTCCACATCGTGTCCCCTCTTGTTGCTTCTCTATACCATGTCTCCCAGGCATCCTATTCTCTATACTGTGCCCTTCCAGTCTAACCCTTCAACACACTGTGCCCCCTCCATGCTGCTCATCCTCTCCCATCTTTCTCATTTCCCATGCTGCTATACCTACGACAGATAACGGCTTTGCCAAAATACATACTGGGGGTGGTGTCCTCCCAGTGTTCACTGGGTTTGTAACTTCCACTCCTGTTTATGCTTCTATACACTTTATATGTATGGTTCATCATTTTTCCCTTATAATGATATCATTCAATGCTAATTCAGCAAAATTTCGACAACTTGCAATTTCTTATTTAATTTCGTATTTAATTTGACTGCACTTTATTAACCTAATGACTTCCACACCGGTGATACCACCATATCCTATATTGCTCTCATTTTTATTGCTTTTTGATGTTTTGCTTGATAGGTTTCTTCTATTGGATTATATAGGTATGATGAACATTTTTCCTGCTAACTAAATGACAGCGTTTATGTAAAGGCTACAGCTCCATATGTTCAAGTGTTCTCGCAAATGCAAAAAAAATAGGACAGGAGATAAACCATCACCAGATGTATTTAGCAACAGTGTACTCCCCTTTTCTTGTTGAGACCACACGGATGCTCAGCCAAACTAAACGTGCATATGACTTGGCTTATTGCAAATAAAGAGACTATTGGGTCATTCCATGTCAAGTGATCCAAAAATGAATATTTTTTTTCCCTGACGTCCTCAGATTTTTAAAAAATTTTTTCTATCTGAAGAACAACTTTATCTAATTACAAAAAAAAAGTTTTGAATTTTTTTCTTTATCTGTTAATTTTTTACAGATTTTTAAAGTTTTAAAAAAGTGCGAATTTTGGCCTGGTATGGCTTTACATTTTCTATCATATCTCGGGCTAGAAATAAGATAGAGAAACAAAATAAACACCAATCTACTCAGAACTGTGTAGGCTTTCATCAGATATGTCACAAGAGGATATTTGTTAATATTTTACCCATGTGATCGCAAGCGCAAAACTTTAAAACGCATTTCCGAAAAATCGGCGCGCTTTAAATATTTCAAAAACTGCCCATGTGTCTGCTGTGCTCTTAGCCACATCTGTACCAAATTTCAAGTTGGGATCGCAATGGGATCATATTTTAACATATTTTACTAGTAAGAGCGTCAATGGGTCATTCCATATCAAGTGATCTAAATATGAATATTTTTTTTTACCTGACGTCTTTAGATTTTTTTTTTTTTTTTCCTTTATGAAGTACTACTTTAGTTAATTACAAATTAAAAGTTTGGAATTTTTTTCTTCATCAGTTAATTTTTTACAGATTTTTAAAGTTTAAAAAAAGGGTGAATTTTGGCCTGGTACGACTTTACATTTTTTTATCTCAGGCTAGAAATAATATAATGAAGTGGGAGAGGCATCATTTTACTGAGAACGGTAACAGCTTTCATTTGAGATGTTACAAGACTATGTTTCTTTATATCAAATTCAAACTATTGACGGGCAATTGTGAAAAAATGACTGATTGTGTTCTTGGTGATTTTTGAATTGACACTATAATAGTTAAATATTTTGCACTTAGGTCCAATGAATGCGTCCATGGGGTCAAGCTGGGACAGAGTCATCACAAATTAGCCTTATTTGCAGATGACCTGCTACTTTACATCTCCCAGCCCCTGGTCTCCATCCCTTCGGTCTTAATGGAGTTTGAACGGTTCGGACAATTGAGCAACTTTAAAGTGAATTGCTCCAAAACCGAGGCACTCAATATTTCTTTGCCTGGAGAATTGGTTTCTCATCTATCTAAACAGTTCCCATTTAAATGGAAAGTAGAAGCTATTAAGTACTTGGGAGTCCTTATACCAAAAGATCTTAAACAAATATTCAATTTAAATTATCAACCCCTTTTGACTAACGCGGAATCGGCATTTACCTCCTATAGACAATTAAAGCTATCCTGGTTCGGGAGAATAAACGTAGTCAAGATGGATGTCTTGCCCCGACTCTTATATACTTTTCAGACAGTTCCTGTTCTATTGGATAGAGGTTTCCTCTCCAAAATGCAATCTATGATCCTTAGATTTGTCTGGGGGGGCAACAGGTCCAGATTGCGAATGAATATCCTATCCTTGCCCGAGACCAGAGGAGGGGTTGGACTACCCAACATACGAGCGTACTTTGAGGCTTCCTCTCTTGTTAGAGCTCTAGATTGGCATTATCATGCGTCCTCCAAGAAATGGGTAGGGGTGGAGCAAGAGGGTTTGGGGATTCCGCTGAAACACCTGCTTTGGATTTCCCCTAAAGACTCCACAGACCTAGTACCTTTGACAGACATGACCAGAAACACCTTGAAGGTATGGCACCTAGTGACGAAAACCCTCCGCTTAAACGACAGACTTAGCCCTTTGACTCCCCTTTTTTCCAACCCATCTTTCCCACCCAGATTTGACAGGCAGAGATTTTTATGTTGGCGGATTGTGGATGACACCCGAGTAGGACAGACTCTGTCCAGTGGTGGTTTGCCCCCGAAGGCAGAGCTACAACTCAAAGAACCTACGAGACCTCTTAAGTGATTCGAATTTCTCCAATACAGAGCATACTTATATTCAGCTGACCACTCTTGCAGGGTAAGATTGACGCCCAACGTATTGGAGAGGTTATTACAACTGGAGGCTCCACCGAGGCGCAAAATATCATTTCTATACCAGGCCTTAGGGTCCATGAGAGAGCAGGGCGCCCTTTACTTCCAACGTGCTTGGGAGAGGGAATTGGGGTGTAGCATTTCAGAAGCTAATTGGCAGAAATGCTTTATATTTACTCACTCACTAGCTAGCGCTTGTTCTGCACAAGAAAGAAGCTATAAGCTGCTCACTAGATGGTACTTGTGCCCGACGACACTCCGGAACATGTTCCCTGGAACCCCTGATACCTGCTGGCGCTGTGGGGAAGAGAAGGGTACAATGATACACATTTGGTGGAGTTGTGGGGAAATCCGGCGGTTCTGGTCTGAGGTTTTCAATGCATACGCCCGGATAACAGGTAAACAAGCCGAATGCTGCCCAGAATCGGCAATGTTATCCATTTTTCCAGGTCCTATTGGGCTACAGAAGAGGGATATTCTCCGCTTTTGCATCTCGGCTGCTCGTGCTGTGATCCCGAGGTTCTGGAAATCAAGCCGGGCTCCATCTCTACTTGATTGGTTCAAAGAATTGATGGACACATATCGAATGGAGGAGCTCGCAGCTGATGCGTCGGGATCTCGGAACAAATTCTTAGGGATTTGGGTTGAATGGATTCTTTTTCACGACTCTGCAGAATTTAGGAGTATCTTTTCCAGCACAGATAATATGGCTCGACCTCTGGCTGATGGGGAGCCAGTGGGATGAGTACCCTTTCTCCTTCCCATACCTCACCCGTTCCCCCCCCCCCCTCCTTTTTTTCTTTTTTTCTTACGTGGCTTTTCTTTCCCAGTATAACTTTTTCTAATGGTTTTTGTTTCTCTTCTCTCTCTCTCTCTCTTTTCTATCTCTCTTTTCTTCCCATCTGATACATTCAGTATAGGTATTTCCTTTCTACGCCTATACCTTCAGAATTCTAGTGAACATTAGACAGGTATCGAAAACTCTGAGCTGTGAGTAGATCATTAATATTTCGGCCTTCCTTTCCGGTACACCAGTCGCTAGACTATTCCAACTAGGCCTCAACGGGTAATGACCCACTTACGTGGTCAACCTGTTAGAAAGGGCCAAGTGATAAAAATCATTCTGCTGGGGCTGCTTGTCCCCTTGACATCAGAACATCTCAAAACCCTGAGAAAGGTTGTATACTTGAGTGTTTGGAATTATATTTAGATTGTAGTATATATTGCACCAGAGATAAGCGCAAAAGTAAATTTGCAGCTTATCTTAAAGTTACTAATAACTTTGTGAATTCTCTTTTTGTATATTTTATATGTCTCAAGATTTTGTTAAAAGATTGAATGTATGTCTTTCATATGTTTTTTCAAAATTTAATAAAAATGAGATTAACCATAGTTAAATATTTTAAAATATGATCCCATCACGATCCCAACTTGAAATTTGGTACAGATGTGGCTAAGAGCATAAAAGACACATGGGCAGTTTTGGAAAATTTTTATTAAAATGTTTTTTTCGGAAATGCGTTTCAAAATGTTGCGTTTGCATTCGCATAGGTAAAAAATTAAAATTAACAAATATACTCTTGTGACATATCTGGTGAAAGCCTGGACAGTTCTGAGTAGAATGGTGTTTATTTTGTTTCTCTATCTTATTTCTAGCCCGAGATAAAAAAATTTAAAGTCGTACCAGGCCAAAATTCACCCTTTTTTTAAACTTTAAAAATCTGTAAAAAATTAACTGATGAAGAAAAAAATTCCAAACTTTTAATTTGTAATTAACTAAAGTAGTACTTCATAAAGGAAAAAAAAAAAAAAAATCTAAAGACGTCAGGTAAAAAAAAATATTCATATTTAGATCACTTGATATGGAATGACCCATTGACGCTATTAATAGTAAAATATGTTAAAATATGATCCCATTGCGATCCCAACTTGAAATTTGGTACAGATGTGGCTAAGAGCAAAGCAGACACATGGGCAGTTTTTGAAATATTTAAAGCGCGCCGATTTTTCGGAAATACGTTTTAAAGTTTTGCGCTTGCGATCACATGGGTAAAATATTAACAAAGATCCTCTTGTGACATATCTGGTGAAAGCTTGTATAGTTCTGAGTAGAATGGTGTTTATTTTGTCTCTCTATCTTATTCCTAGCCTTAGTTATGAGGAGAAACGTAAAGGCAGGCAACAGCGAAATTCACACTTTTTCCGAACTTTGAAAATCATTTTAAAAAAAAATAAATTTTTTAAAAAATTTTTCTCTTCACATTTTGCATTGTCTGACATGCTATTATCAAATAACAAAATCTCAAAAGAATTAAAAATATAGATGTAATAATCATTGGTTCACTTGACATGGAATGACCCTATTGCATTCTGAAATTCTATGGCCTGCAGACAATGAATATAGAAATATGGACATGAATTACAAGGAAGATCATGAAAAAACTAGATACTTAGCATATAAAAATGGTCAGTTTGATGTGAGCCCAGCAGCCAACGTCACTGCGTATGTTTTTACTGGGTGCCTACCTGAGTTATGCCAGTCATTGGGTTAATAACCCCCTCCTATTTATGGGCTCGTAGGCAGGGGCGTAACTAGAACTGGCAGGGCCCCATAGCAAACTTTTGAACGGAGCCCCCTCTAAGACACGCCCCCAATGACACGCCCCCTCCAAGACACGCCCCCTCCAAGACACGCCCCTTCAAGACAGATCCCCTTACAGGCCCCAGCAGTATATACAGCAGCCCCAGTGGTATACCGCAGCCTCTCCAGTGGTATATACAGGCCCCAGCAGTATTACAGCAGCCCCAGTGGTATACAGCAGCCTCCTCAGTGGTATATACAGGCCCCAGCAGTATTACAGCAGCCTCCGCAGTGGTGGTATATACAGGCCCCAGTGGTGGTATACAGGGCCCCTGGTGGTGGTATACAGGGCCCCTGGTGGTGGTATATACAGGCCCCTGGTGGTGGTATATACAGGCCCCTGGTGGTGGTATATACAGGCCCCTGGTGGTGGTATATACATGCCCCTGGTGGTGGTATATACAGGCCCCTGGTGGTGGTATATACAGAGCCCCTGGTGGTAGTATACAGAGCCCCTGGTGGTGGTATATACAAGCCCCTGGTGGTGGTATACAGGCCCCTGGTGGTGGTATATACAGGCCCCTGGTGGTGGTAGTATACAGAGCCCCTGGTGGTAGTATACAGAGCCCCTGGTGGTGGTATATTCAGGATCCGGGTGGTAGTATACAGAGCCCCTGGTGGGTATATACAGGCCCCTGGTGGTAGTATACAGAGCCCCTGGTGGTATATACAGGCCCCTGGTGGTAGTATACAGAGCCCCTGGTGGTAGTATACAGAGCCCTTGGTGGGTATATACAGTACAGGCCCCTGGTGGTAGTATACAGAGCCCCTGGTGGGTATATACAGGCCCCTGGTGGTAGTATACAGAGCCCCTGGTGGTAGTATACAGAGCCCCTGGTGGTAGTATACAGAGCCCCTGGTGGGTATATACAGGCCCCTGGTGGTAGTATACAGAGCCCCTGGTGGGTATATACAGGCCCCTGGTGGTAGTATACAGAGCCCCTGGTGGGTATATACAGGCCCCTGGTGGTAGTATACAGAGCCCCTGGTGGGTATATACAGGCCCCTGGTGGTAGTATATAGAGCCCCTGGTGGTAGTATACAGAGCCCCTGGTGGTAGTATACAGAGCCCCTGGTGGGTATATACAGGCCCCTGGTGGTAGTATACAGAGCCCCTGGTGGTAGTATACAGAGCCCCTGGTGGGTATATACAGTACAGGCCCCTGGTGGTAGTATACAGAGCCCCTGGTGGGTATATACAGGCCCCTGGTGGTAGTATACATAGCCCCTGGTGGTAGTATACAGAGCCCCTGGTGGGTATATACAGGCCCCTGGTGGTAGTATACAGAGCCCCTGGTGGGTATATACAGGCCCCTGGTGGTAGTATACAGAGCCCCTGGTGGGTATATACAGGCCCCTGGTGGTAGTATACAGAGCCCCTGGTGGTGGTATACAGGCCCCTGGTGGTGGTATATACAGGCCCCTGGTGGTAGTATACAGAGCCCCTGGTGGTGGTATACAGGCCCCTGGTGGGTATATACAGGCCCCCCCCTCACAGTGTCCCTGGCAGCAGCACACACACAGGGACAGGGTTAGGGTATATACAGGCCCCCCCCTCACAGTGTCCCTGGCAGCAGCACACACACAGGGACAGGGTTAGGGTATATACAGGCCTCCCCCTCACAGTGTCCCAGCCAGCACCACACACACAGGGACAGGGTATATACAGGCCCGGGGCCCCCCCATGCTGCCGGCTGCTCACTAACACACTAGTGTCATTCAATAAATATTATATTGTTATTAGCGGTGCGATGCCTCTCACCTCCGGCCTCAGTAGCTCCTGCCTCCTGCTGCTCCTTCCAACCCTGCTTGTTCTCTGGCTGCTCTGTGTGCTAAGTGACCACCGGTCACTCGGTCACTAAGTTAGGAGGAGGAGTCGGACAAGTGAGGGAACAGGAAGGACTCCGAGCGAGGTCACAGGGCGGCCAGGGGGCGGGGATCTGCAAAAGAACAAACACACAGCGCGTCAGGCAGGAGGCAGCAGCAGGCTACAGCGGCAGCAGCCCCTTGATCTCTCTGTGCGGCGCCTGCGGCCGCTTTGAATAGGCATCCACCTCGCCAGGGGCGGCCCGTCGGGCGCGGCCGCCCCCGGCCGGGCCCCCACCCCCACACCTGACGGCCACACAATGACCAGACAGAGGTTAGGTATATATCGCAGCCAGGCGCAGCTAGGCATAGCAGCGGCTGCGCGCTGGGTCCGGGCCCCCCACAAGCGCCGGGCGGCCCGGGCCCCAAAGCGACTGCTACGGCTGCTATGCCGGTAGTTACGCCACTGCTCGTAGGAACCTGCTAATAGAGAATTAGAATCACCAAAGGCAAATGAGGACGAGTGCACAGTCAGAAACCATGATCCCAAAATCTATGTAAGATACCTGATGGCATTCCTTAACATGCGAATGTGAACAGGTGCATACTGTTCATGACATATCTCAATTTTCTTCATATTTCCTTAGCAGTAATACATGTCCATATTCCTATATTTCTGTATTCATTGTTAGCATTTCAGAGTGCAACTTTCTCTTTATTTGTTATAGGGTATGTCATGTTCAGTATGTACCTGTTCACATTTGCATGTTAGGGAATGCCGTCAGGTTTCTTATTCAGATTTTGGGATCATGACTTCTGACTGTGCACTCATCCTCATTGGCCTTTAGTGATTTTAATTTACTATTAGCAGGAATCTATGAGCCCATAGAGAAGAGGGTTTTTTTTTTAACCCAGTGATAGGCATTGACTTAGGTATGGACCCAGTAAAGACATACACTTCAACATGGCTATTGGGCTCAAATCAAACTGACCCTTTCATATGCTAAGTATCAAAATGTTTTCATGTTTTTACTTGTAATGCATGTCTGACTCGCCCCAGGGCCGTGGGGTACTTGGTTCCGGGCATTGATTAACAGGGGATGTCACTGTGGCCTGTGCCCGATCTCATGGCCTTGGTGGTCGCTGAAAAGAGTCAGTAAAAATAAAAATAAAAGTAGTTTGTGATGCCACCTACGGTTCCGGATAGTTACCGGGGCTGTGGGTCAGACCTCCGGGGTGATGGTAGGGCAGCCAGATGGTTATGCTCCCCGTAAGTGGAGCAGGATCCCTAGAGCAGCTTTGTAAGATAGGAGCTGCAGGACAGTCTATGGAGGGAGTAGGGTCAGGGGCCGCAATAACAGTCTCACATAGGGTAGATGTTTCCGTACTTTTATTGATGTTGCAGGTATAATCCAGAGTACCGTCTCTGATGTTACAAGCCCAGGTGGTCTGGAAGCAGTTTGGGATCTCCACACCCGGTGAGTTATAAGGTCCCCTGTGGTGCTGTGTCTGTTCTGGTCCTACGCTGCCTGAAGCTATGCCCTGGCCCTCTCCTACTGTCTTCACCTGTATAGCAGGCAGCGGGAGCTCTTCTGCAGGGCACCGCTGTATTCCCTGCGGTCCCTGAGCTCTGTGATGCAGCTTTGCCTTCAGGTGCTGCAGTGGCCAGGAGATCTGGATTCTCCCTGGCCTACGGTCTTGGACACCAGTGTCCGGGGTTTTGCACTGTTTCTCTGGGGTGAACCAGTATGGCTCCACTCCCCTTCACTACCCATCCTTGCTTCCGGCCCTCGCTCTAGGGTCCCTCACACTGGCTAATGGCTCTCACTGGTACGGACTTAACGCAGCTCCGTCACCAGGATGTCTTCACAGTCCTCCCTGGAACTTCACTGCCTGACTCCACCTCCAGGCCTGAATTTATAGGAGACCTTGCCTGAACTCGGTTTGTAGAGCTCCCCCTTCAGGTCTGGAGTGGAAAGTGTTGTTTGTGGGCTTACCTGATGTGGAGATCCTTCTCTTCCCCAGGTATATCTGTGGCAACCGGACCCTGGGGTGCCACATGTCCATATTCCTATATTCATTATTTGCAGGTTTTAGCATTTCAGAGTGCAATTGTCTCTTTATTTGTTATAGCATATGTCATGTTCAGTATGCACCTGTTCACACTTGCATGTTAGGGACGTGTTTAGAATATGGAACCATTTGAATATGAGACACAGGATCCTTGTTCTCAAGGTCTCTGGGATTCTCAGCGATTAGATACCTATCACTTATCTTACATATGGTTGAAAAAGATATAATTGTGGGACTAACCATTTAAGAACTTTTCACATCAGCGTTTTTGTCCGGATCTGGCTTATCTGGACAAAAAAACGCATCTGCCGCATGTGCTGCCTAGCGGCCGCACTTGTGGTGCACTTGCAGCAAGCCCCATGCATTGTCTATGGTGCTTGCGGCAAGTGCGGTATTGCCGCGATCCGGCACTTGCAGCATGTGCGGTCTCGGAAAATAACCGCGTTTTTTTTACCGTCCGCAACTGCCGAAAGTGCTGGATCACGGCCATACCGCACTTACCGCAAGCCCTAAGCCCCGCACTTGCCGCAAGTGTGCCTCAAGTGTGGCCGTTAGGCAACACATGCGACAAATGCATTTTTTTGTCCAGATTGGCCGGATCCGGACAAAAACGCTGATGTGAAAGGGGCCCAACATTAATGGAATTACTTAATATTTTTCTAAGATTCATTTATAACTTATTAGAATTATAGTCAACAAAGGACTGTTATATTGGGAAATCACATGCTGAGATATTTCATTGTAACCAGTACAAATTTCAGAAGCAGAGTATTCTGCTGATATAAATATGCAATTACAGAGGGCAAAACTCCCAGTGTTCTATTATAATTTCTGCACGTGTGTAGAAAGGTAGGGGCACCGGGCACCTTCAGGGCTATTGGTCTTTCTTATTTCTCCATAAAGACAGACCGCTGTCTTATCCCCAGCCACCTGGTGGTGCTACGCCTACATCAGCCAATCAAGCATTTACAGTCCAAGTATAGAAAACAAATAGGCGGCACTCACCGTATGTTCGTAGGTGCTTTCTTTATTGAAGAGGTGCGGGGAGGGGGTGCATGAAGGTACAGACGACAGGTCCTGTTTCGCGGTTTGCCCGCTTCTACAGGTCTGGGGGAGGTGACGTCATGGCAGAATTTATAGGGAAACTCCCTTAAACGTCACCTCCTCCTTGATACAGGTGTGCAATTAAAAACACTAGAATGAAGTAAAAACATGCTTACAAAAATGTCACCATAGTATATACATGAATAAGTCACAGTAATTACAATTTCATGCAGAAATGCAGCCTAATGCTGCACAGAGAGGACACTGCCATTTCTGTCA
The DNA here is from genome assembly GCA_033576535.1 of Allobates femoralis. Taxonomy (NCBI): domain Eukaryota; kingdom Metazoa; phylum Chordata; class Amphibia; order Anura; family Aromobatidae; genus Allobates; species Allobates femoralis. The sequence goes on from JARQOC010000001.1 coordinate 487,654,047, forward strand.
GCGCCATGACACAGGCAACGCTGAGGTATAATTTATGGCGGAAATGTCGCCTATTAACTGACGACAGGTGTTATCAGGGCAGTCGGCTGCAGACTACCAGTGTCTAACAGCCGTGTTTTACAGTAAGGTTATCACCCCCTGATGTCAGGCGTTGTTCAGGCAACCAAACGTGAAGCGCCAGTGTCGTGCGGTTAGAAAGGGCAAGAGTGTGTGGGTCTGTGGGAATTAATCCTAGAGGCGGAATTCACCTATTAAGCCTAGACCTTTATTTCCACAATAAGTGAGAACTTGAACCGGATTTGACTCCCCAATGGGGAGGGGGGAAAAAAAAAAAAAAAAAAAAAAAAAAAAAAAGGAGAAAAGTGTTTTAAAACCATCCCCTTTTCCCCTTTCTTTTTCTTCCCTTCTCTTTGTGTCATATTGATTAAATTGATTAACCGTCTAAAATAAAAGCTGAATTTTCAGCAGTAAGGGGAAAAAAAATCCGTTTCCCCTACGTCGTTCAAGCCTCAAGTCTCACTTTGTGTGTTATTACAAACATAATCTATATAAATGTTGATATGTATGGTTAGAGGGGAATCAAATTGTTCCATAGTAAGTAAAATTTAGCTAAATTAAACTCCCCAATGGGGAGGGGGGAAGAGGAAGAAAGGTGTTTAAAACCATCCTTTTTTGTGTCATATTGATTAGAATGATTAACCCTCTAAAGTGAAGGCTGAATTATCAGCAGTACCGGGAGAATTCCATCTCCTCTGCGCCTTCCAGGCCATAAGTTTTACTATGCATGTTATCACAAACATATTCACATATATAATAATGTATATGGTCAGGGGGGGATTGTTTCCACAGACACACCAACACACCTCCAACTGCCTGTATTATGATCTATACCCACACTACACTGGCAACGTATGGTCACCTGGATACCTCTTCGGGCCTCTATGTGTCGTCACCTTATTGGCCACTCAGTCAAAAGCTACGTGTATGATGTGTCATTTATTATTTATTAGACCTGATACGTTGCCATTTACTTGTTGGGAAAGAGGAACATAGGCCACAGAGATGTGCCCAGTAGTCGTGGGTGTTCATAAAGGAAGACACAGCGATCCATGTAAGCATGTTTTTACTTCATTCTAGTGTTTTTAATTGCACACCTGTATCAAGGAGGAGGTGACGTTTAAGGGAGTTTCCCTATAAATTCTGCCATGACGTCACCTCCCCCAGACCTGTAGAAGCGGGCAAACCGCGAAACAGGACCTGTCGTCTGTACCTTCATGCACCCCCCTCCCCGCACCTCTTCAATAAAGAAAGCACCTACGAACATACGGTGAGTGCCGCCTATTTGTTTTCTATACTTGGATTCTATTATAATTTAATTAAAACGCTAAAAGAACACTTTAAACCAAGAGTAGCAATTACACTGCACAAGGGTTTATCTGAGCTGTAAGAGTCTCTCTGGAGTCCTTGATACATTCATATTAGAGTCTTTACAGCTGATTTTACATAGAGCTGTACCTGCACCGGTATATTATATTGGTGGATAGTCCGTCCCAGGACGATGACTGTAATAGAAATTGCATGCACTTAAGGGAAGAGATCTTGGTCCTGGATAATGTAATCTAGAAATATCCATGCTTAAAATAATGACTTAATACAATTAGGAATAATAATTGAGGTTCAGAGGAGCAGGAGCCTTTTTTAGTTACACTGCTGAGTGCAGGGCCCAGCACAATCGGAGGATGCATGAGCTGTAATACCTAAATTATGTAGCAGGATCTCCTGGGCATAGGAGCCACTATCCACCATCTCAGCCCTGCTGTTTCAAGTTGCTGTTCTCACATTTAGGTCAGCTACATCACAGCACATGTCTGCTGACTCAGCTCTGCTGTCCCAAGGCACTGTCTGCACACTCAGTTCTGCTGCATCAATTTACTAGTCCATGGACCATTTTCTGCTGATCTTCATAGAGGTACGCCCACATCTACCAGGCTCAGCAGTTCCACATTGCTGTGTGCACATTTAGCTATACCAAAGTGCCTGTCTGCATATCCCATTCCATTAATGCATGGGCTGTCCAGCATGTCCAGCTCTACTGATCCTCACTGTTCCACATGCTTCTGACCGAGCCAACTCTACAGAATCAATATCTCCAGTCAATTGTCAAGGGGCCGGCCGCACATCACCTTGGTAGTCGTAGCTGGTGAGGCAAGACCTGGCCAGCTCCCCAGTGTAACAGTTCAGTATATGATCACCGTCAGTGAGGGCCAAAGCAGACATGGATTTCAAAAGTCTTTTCAATATAGTTTTAATTAAACAATCTTGTGAAACACGGGCACGCAACTACTTGTTACTTGTATTTGGACAATTACCTTAACAGAATTTAGTCCAGACTGCTTCCGCTGTCCTGATACCTCATCACTCTCAAGCCATCATTTCAACACCATGACACCTTGCTTTAAATTCATCGAGTCTCTCTTGGCTAAAGCCCTATCCCACCCATGGGGATTTGTCCAGAGAAACAATCAGGGCCAAGTCTCGTACTCACAATCCCAGGGTGATGCAAGAATTGTATCCTGAGCTCCTCATTACTACGCCTCTCCACCTGACACCTTGGGGACTCTCCTACTGCAAACTCCACTGTAGGCCTGTTTTATTACTTAGACTCCACCCCTAGTGGTTAGACTCACCAGCTAATTTTACCATAGTTTTCCCCAGGCACCAGGAAGCAGTCTTTTACCTTGGCCATATAGTGGCTGCATACACAGAACTATATACACCTAATTCTGTAGCATCTTTATATAACTATGAGTACAGCATTTCCCAGGGCTGGGGTTACAGAGCTCTGGACAACCCTACACAGTACTACTCACCCGAACAGCACATCCACCTCACTGTGTAAGTCATTACTATGAAGATATGGCAGATCTTAGGCTCTAGTCCTTTAAAGGGTTTGTCCAGCAAAAACAAGTTATCATCTATCCGTAGGTCCAACCACTGGGACCCACATCAATCAACACTTTTTATCCCTGTTACAAAATGGAGCAGCAGCCCTGACTGGCCATCAAATTATTCTCTATGGGACTTCCAGATCAACCTGAGCGCAGCACTTGACAGAGCACAATAGGTAATGCGTGATGCGGCGGCCGGGCATGTGCACTGTTGCTCCATTCTAACAAGGATTAAATTGCCCCGTTTTGCTAATCTGTGCTGGTCCCAACAGTCAGATTTATATAATGAACAAGCTTTCATCTATCACCGGACAACCCCTTTAATTTAATATGTATGCAAAGATCTTTAATCTCTTGCTCCATTGATCCCTGTATATGTATGGCCAAAAAGAGCCAAAATATTTTTCTGGTCTGGTGGAATTGTCCCATCCACTCATCTGAGTGGCTACTATGAAATATTAAAATATTAATATATATGAATATATTATGTATTATAATAATATATTATTATAATGTTTGGTTTAGCCATAGTTTACTCATGCAAAATCAGCTGTTTGTTGTGTGTGTTACTATTTTGATCATCGCCTGCTTGACAGGTTGAAGGTGTAACAAAGTTAATGATGTGCTAGTTGTTGTTTTTTTGTCAGATATCTTAGAATAATGAGACTCCCTATTCCCACTATATACATACGCACTTCTGAATCTACCCACGTGAATTATTTTCATGTATGTTCTTCCACAGTAACCAAATCATATCTTATTGTAATGCAATGCTAGCAGTCAGTTAACCTTTCCCTATAATGATTTTCTTACTTTACAAAAGGATTTTAGCATGTATCTACTTTTTCATGTTAATACATTAAACTGTAAAATTAGAAATTGCAATGCTAAATCTATTCCGGCCACAGTATAATGCGGAAAATCCTGTAAAATGAGTATTTCTCCTGCACATTTGGATGAGATTAGGCGTTCATAAATCTAAATTATTTATAGAGTCTGCAAGTAAGACGTTGAGTATTACTACGTGTTCCCTCCTGCTGCAATTGTTTTAAAAAAGAAGCACGTGGAAAAGCACAAGAAGAATTACGTGAGCAGCTGATTCATCCTCCTGATCTTCATAGCAATATCAGAAATAATCTAATTTCTTGGTTGCCATTGGAAAAAACAAAGTTAGTACTCTACACTAATTGGAGCAACTACTAATAAAGATTGTGCTGGAGGAGCCAAGGCCATTTCTCCTGCAGAGATCACTGCTCCATCTGATCAAGTTATCACATAATCATAGGATAACTGTTAACCTGCTGAGTATTGGGGATCCAACCTCTGGGACCCCCACCGACCCAGAGAAGAGAACGCTATAATGCCCCATTGGAATGGAGCAGTGGCCTTGTCATCCATTGTCTATGGCAGAGGTCCCCAACCTTTCTGACCTCGAGAGCCACGATTAGCTCTGAGAGATGGTTGAGAGCCACATCCAGCTCTGAGGGAGGGTCACAAGCCACATCCAGCTCCTTCCCCTCACAGTAGTGATATCCAAGCCCTCTACCAGTATAATGACAGCCAGAGCTTTCCACAGAAATCACATTGGGGCAGTATACTAAGATCCAGGGGTTCCTTCTTACATCTGCTCTTCTGTGAGGGGCTACTTATAAAAGTCACAATCTGCTCTTCATAGCTGTTCGCTAAACCTGGTGCTAATGCACCAAACTAGAGAACAGGACAGGCCCATGAGAAACATGTGACTCCTGAGCCACAGGTTGGAGACCCCTGGTCCATGGGTTACTTGAGCACTGCACTTTGCTGACTCCAACACGTGCAGCCACCGCTGTATTCCAGTATTGTCACTAATTTAGATTATAGGGGTTCCAGCAGTGCAACCTAAAGTGATCAACAAGATATTATCTTTTCTGTGGATTGGTAATATCTTTCTCAGGTGGGAATAACCCTTTAAATGACAGTTGGTTAGATAAATATTCCCTAGACAATAAATCAATGGCTCAGGTCCTTTAAAGGAGAAAGTTCTTTTAAAGGGTCACTCTACTCTGTCTTGTAGAAAGATGTCTGATGCTCCTAAATATTCACACATGGGTATATGGATGTGTATCGCTCCTGGCAGGGACAGTGGGGTACTTGAAATACTTGGAACCGGGCCCTCTTATCATCATCTGGGGCTGCGGGATGTCACGGTGGCGTGACCCGGTCCGTGATCCCTTCGTCGGGCTAGCAGTTAAAAGGGGAAATTGTAGAAATGGATGAAAGAAAAATTAAAATATAAGAGTGTTGTGATGCCACCCATGGAATGCAGCCGGTATAGCCGCTGCTACAGTCGAGACCTCTGGGGATGATGGGAGTAGCAGAGAGGATGGTGAGCCCTCCATGGGAAGAGCAGTTCCCCAGGGCGACCGGGTAGTTTAATGTGGTGAAGGGGGTGCAGGGTTCACAGTCACAGGCTGTCTCCTACTGCCAAATCCCCAAATAAGTCTATCTCCTCTCACGCACAAGAATCACAGTTGCAGACAGCAGAGAGATTTAACTGGGTTTACTCTTTACCTCACAGATGGTACAGTTTACAACACTTCAGTAGCGGCTCCGTTGTGGTCTAAGCAGCTGGGATGGCTTGTCTGCATCACTCCCTTTCGTGTCTCTTTCGGGGCTTTTTGGTCTGTCCGCACGCTAGCTACGGTCCAGCGATCACAGGCTTTCAGCGGGTGACCTACCGGGTCCCCTAGCCCTAATACGATGGCCTTCCTTACACTGTGCCAGAGGTTGGATCTCAGGACATAAAGAGCCTCGTGGTTGGAGCATAGAGCTTCCTGGCCATTTCAGCAGAGCTGGAAATCTGGTTCCGGCCAGTCCCTCAGTGTCCCAGCTGACTCGAGCACACCTTGGACTCCTTCTGTCTTTCACCTCGGTTTACAGCCTTAGACCCGGGCTAGCCTCATAGTGGCACAGGCCGCCGGGTCCATGTCCTCTCAGTCCTGTCTGGTGGTGCTCTCGCCTCTCCTTATACTGACTAGACTTCCCTTGGCTGACTTCTTCTCATGGCCACTTTACACACACCAACTTATCTGTCCAACTTCTGAACAACTTACTGGTTGCAGTGAAATCATGGACACATTGTTCCATTTGTACACAGCCACAAAATGGAGCAATGTGTCCATGATTTCACTGCAACCAGTAAGTTGTTCAGAAGTTGGACAGATAAGTTGGTGTGTGTAAAGTGGCCATCACTCTTTCTGACTAACTGCTTTGGTGTTGTGTCCTTTTTGTTGCGTTGTTACCTCCCCTAACCGGGTCCTTCTCAAACTTTCCACCCACTACCTGGCTCCTCCCGCTATCCCGTTGCTGGGCAAAGAGTCCCTAGACTTGGGATCTGGAGTGTGTTGGGTGTTTGTGTGGGGAGACCGACTTACCAATCCCGGCTGCTGCACCATTTAGTGGCGACCAGTCTGCAGGGCGCCACAAATAATTCCTATGTATTCCAAACTTTAAAGTACCAACAGTAAAATAAAAATTGTATACTCACTTCCTGCAATGGCACCATTCCAAGCAACGATGTTGGCACCACTGTTCCTGACATTGGTGTCTAATGTGCAGGGTGTAGATGACGAGCGGCCACTTGTCAGCTGCAGCCTTTGCTATTTCATCAGAGCAGATATGTGCTTTAGCAGGATATTGATGAGCTGCAGATAAAAAATGGTTGCTCATTTGCTGCATCCCCCACGTGACACAACATTGCCCAGAACAGCACCATTGGCATTACTGGAATGGCGCTGTAGCTGGAAGTGAGCATACAATGTTTTTATTTGGATCCTGGATTGGTTAAGCTAAGTCTATTTAGTAGTGGATTAAGTATCCACCTAGATACTAGTGCTTCTCAATTAATTAGAATTTCATCTAAAATCAATATCATATTGCCATGTTTCAGGGCGTTTCTGGAGCCATGAAACACGTTGACTAATAAATCAATATTATTTTCACCCTTTGATGTCTTGTGGAATGTGCCAACGTGGGTTTTAACCCTTCATCCTCCCTACTTTAATTTTCTGAGATAATGATCTTTGGGTTTTCATTGGCTGTAAGCCATATTCATCAACATTTACAGAAATAAACACTTGAAATATATCACTCTGAGTGTAATCAGAAAAAACTAAGCATTGCAATGGCTAACACAGTCAGTCGATCTCAATCCAATAATGCACCTTTGGCATAAGGCTGAGCAGAAGTAATCGGCAAAGGATACATTTGCATACTGTTGCAATGCCGAACTAGACTAAAACCCAGTTCATATAACAATGGATGGGTTCTATTAATTCAATGGTACACCTTAGGGGGCCGTCACACGGAACGATATCTTGCCGATATCGTTTAAGCGATCTCCTTTTTGATCGCTTAAGCGATATCGGGCAAGATATCGCTGCATGTAATCAAGCGATTTACGATGGTAAATCGCTTGATCGTGACATCGCTGATCTGAGGTTCGGTTCTCAGATCTAGCGATGAACGATGCAACGATCTGCATCATCGTGGTGTATGACACCACGATGATCCATCTCCAGCGACCGCGCCTATGCTGGGAGATGGTAACTATGGTACACGTCGGGTAACTAAGCGACGCGCGGCCCTAGTTACCCGATGTGTACCATAGTAACGAGCGAGATCGCTGCTCCACATCGCTGGTGAGTCTGTCTGTGTGACATCTCACCAGCGATGTGAGCGATATTGTAAGCGATTGCGCGTGCACGTGATCGCTTACAATATCGCTAAGGATATCTCACCGTGTGACGGCCGCCTAACAGTGAACACCAATTGTAAATATTTTCCATTAGGCTACGTTCACACACAGCGTAATTGCTGCTTTATCTGAGGATCCGTTTCTGGTGCAAAACTGCACTAAGAACGCATCCTCACAGAATGCAGCAATTACGCTGTGTGTGAACACCACTGCACTTTTCTTCCCGCGCTTTACTCATCTCGCCACGCTCCCTTGGTGACCCCCGGCAGTGTATTCTGACCCCCTCCGGGCCGCAGCGAGCGCAGGCTCTAGGACCCCGCAGCACCATGTGACTGGTGACGTTGCTCAGTCATATGGTGCTGTTTAAGGTTCTGCACATGGTCCTATGGTGTCGGTATAAGGAGTGATCAGTGAGGTAGCACGGTGAGGTGAATATAAAGTGCAGGAAGAAAAGCACAAAAAAATTCACATGATCATTCTTTTTGCAGCACAAAGCGCATCCGCAAAATTACGGCCCATCATGTGAATGCATTTCTGCAAAAGCCAATGCTTTTGCTTGGATGCGTTATGGCGCTGCGTTTCGCTGCATTTGCGCTGCGTATATGCAGAAATATGCTATGTGTGAATGCAGCATTTAGCCCCCTTCAGATCACATTTTTTTTAGATCCGTGGCTATCCGTTGTAAAATGGATAACCACAGATCCGATTAGGCCTCCATGTATCCCTATGGCCATGGATGGGCACTGATTGGTCCTTAATGGCCATCTGTGTGTGCAGGGATCCGATTGTGTCCGCTTTTTTCACGTCCCCAAATCGTAGACTGCTCCGATTTTGGGCTGCCTTCAAAAAAGCGGACAGAATCAGATCCAACGTAGTCCGATTCAAATAACATGAGCAGGGCCGGCGTCAGCACCCGGCACAGCCGGGCAAGTGCCGGGGCCCTGAACAGCTGGGTGGCCCACTGGCCATTAGGGACAGACAGCCCTGACAGCCAGGGGTCCATTAGGGACAGACAGCCCTGTTAACAAGGGGCACATCATGCAGACTCAGCAAGGAGCTGATTGCGCTGCTGAGCTCCCAGTGCACATGGCTAATTTGCATGCTGTATTGACAGCAGTAATTTTTGGTAACCGTTCACACACGATTATCACACTCAGCCCTGAGGCTCAGTTCAGTTTTTGCTCCATTCACCTGAACCTAACCTGCTGTTATCCATAAAGGCTGGATTGGTGCGGTGAGGGTTAACTGTGAAAAGCCCTGACATTTGACATATGTGGTGGAAGCTGCAGGTGTGGGGGCCTGAGTTGCCTTATATCACTTGCACTGATCTGGCACCTTGGTCTGATATGTGAAGGTGAGTGATAGCTTTGTATGGTCCACTTTATATACATTATTGAGGTCTTTTGACACAGTGAAAATTAAAAATTGTAGAGTAGGACCACTCTATCTGAGATATGCCTTGTCGCGGCAGAGTGGCTCAAAAGATGTTTTAATCTTTTGCGAAATGTCTCATTTTTACAGTGTGGAAACAATATGTGTATTTACACAATCTTTATATTTTTTCTGGCAGTGCTGGCACTTTGTTTTTTCTTGGGATTGGTTTAGTGGCTGACCACCACTCAGCCTTGCACACCAGATTTTGTCCGTTTCCACCTGTATTGCCCTTTGCATTAGCCCTCCTGCCCCATAATCCCCCAGCCTGCAGCATTAGCCCTCCTGCCCCATAATCCCCCCCTGCCAGCAGCATTAGCCCTCCTGCCCCATAATCCCCCCCAGCCAGCAGCATTAGCCCTCCTACCCCATAATCCCCCCCAGCCTGTAGCATTAGCCTCCCCATCATCCCCCCCAGCCTGTAGCATTAGCCTCCCCATCATCCTCCCAGCCTGTAGCATTATCCCTCCTGCCCCATCACGTCCCCAGCCTGCAGCATTATCCCTCCTGCCCCATCACGTCCCCAGCCTGCAGCATTATCCCTCCTGCCCCATCACGTCCCCAGCCTGCAGCATTATCCCTCCTGCCCCATCACGTCCCAGCCTGCAGCATTATCCCTCCTGCCCCATCACGTCCCCAGCCAGCAGCATTATCCCTCCTGCCCCATCACTTCCCCAGCCTGCAGCATTATCCCTCCTGCCCCATCATCCCCCCAGCCTGCAGCATTATCCCTCCTGCCCCATCACGTCCCCAGCCTGCAGCATTATCCCTCCTGCCCCATCATGTCCCCAGCCTGCAGCATTATTCCTCCTGCCCCATCACATCCCCAGCCTGCAGCATTATCCCTCCTGCCCCATCACATCCCCAGCCTGCAGCATTATCCCTCCTGCCCCATCATGTCCCCAGCCTGCAGCATTATTCCTCCTGCCCCATCACATCCCCAGCCTGCAGCATTATGCCTCCTGCCTCATCACATCCCCAGCCTGCAGCATTAGCCTTCTGTCCCATCAAACCCCTAGCCTGCAGCATTAGCCACCCCATCACCCCCCACCCAACCTGTAGCATTAGCCTCTCAATCATCCCCCCAGCCTGTAGCATTAGCCCTGCAGCCCCATCCCACCTCCATCCTGCAGCATTAGCCTTCCTGCCCCATCTCCCCTTCCAGCATAAGCCTTCCTGCCCCATCCCCCTGCAGCATTAGCCTTCCTGCCCCATCCCTAGCCTGCAGGCAGCATTAGCCTTACTACTCTATCTCCCCCATCTTCAAGTCTAGGAGCTGTGCACTCACCTGCTCCTTCTCCTGTGTCCTCCTGCTCCGGGATCGTCCTCCTCCTCACTCTGTGGTGATGTCCTGCAGTGTGGTGAGATGATGTCACCTCACTCCACACACGCTGAAGCTGCAGCTCCTCTGACACAGGAAGCTGAATGATGACCAAAGAAGTGCAAGAGCTGCTACTTCCGGGGTCATTCAGCTCCCTGTATGAGGTATATGGAGGAGCGACCCCCTTCCCTCCCCCCTTCCCCCACACACACACACACACCCCTCCCCTCTCCCTCTGAACAGACAGCTGATTAGATTGTCTAATGGAGAGGAGAGGAGGAGAGGTGCCGGCCAGCAGAGATCATGGCCGGGGACTCCGGTCCTTCATATATGAATCCCTGCACAGCGGCTACGGCCGCCAGGTGCTTCAGCGCTGCAGCACTTCAATCACCATCTGCCACATCAGTCTGGAGGCTTGTATAGATCATAATGCGACCGCTGGTGATTTCAATATGCATAGTTTCCAGGGTACCTGGCGGCCCTGAATGGTCCATAAAGGACAAACTCCTCCTTGCTCCATCGCCCAGTCTGCCACTAGGCCCCGCCCACTCCACCACCAATGGCCCAGGGGAGAACTCCCGGTGCTCCTGCCTCTCAGTCCGGGCCTGGTACAGAGCTACAAAGGGGGGGAGAGACTGAGTACAGGTAGGAGACAGGCACAGAGAGGGGGGACACGGCATACAGGTAGGAGATGGGCACAGAAGTGGGGACACAGCACAAATAGGGAGCAGCTATGGCATACAGGTTGGAGACAGGCATAGAGAGGAAGCACAGAACACGGGGACAGACAGGCACAGAGAGGGGGAGACACAGCGCACATGGGGACAAGTCAGAAACTGCTCTCACAAGCCCTCAAATAAAAGTCTGTGAGCCAGAACAAGACATGAACGAGGCTCTCAGACTTGATGTGATCATGGTGTGGCTTTTTCTCCTTGCATGTGGTATTATTCGTTCACTATCTGGTGGTAATGTGCCCTCTGATCATGGTGTGAAATAAAAGAGTAGGATAGGGCCCTGACAAGAGAGTCTTAGGCTAGGGTCACATTTGCGGCTAAAAATTCAGATCCTGATCCGGTTTTGAGCTGTTAAAAAGCTCAAAACCGGATCAGGAACCGCAGCACACAGGAGGCCATTATTATAACCGGATTGTACTACATGCAAACTGGTTACCGCATCCGGATTTGCAGCTATGGGAGCCCATGCGGCTGCCGTAAGGCATATGTGAATGCCCGCGGCAGCCGTATGCTTTGTTCATCCCTGCTGCTGCAGGGATGAACAAAGGGTTAAAATTATGTTTATACTGTATCTGCCGCTATCCAGTGTCCTGAAAGCTTTAACATTAGGTCTATGGCTTAAAGCTTTCAGGACCCTGGATAGCGACTCATACAGTACGTAGATTACGTACTGTATCTCGACCACAGTGAGGAGCTGCCGGCTTCATTCGTAAAACTGTAAATGCCGACAATAGCCGGCTATACTATAAGTCCAAATATTAACCCCTCACATGCCCACCTGTGTGGACAGCATGTCTCTCGGGAGGGTGGGCACCCCCTAGAGACATGTTGCCCACATGGATTATTAATGTTAACCCTTTGCTCATCCCTGCGCTAGCAGGGATGAACAAAGCAGGTGGTAACTGGATTGCTCCGGATTACACATCCTGAGCAATCCGGTTACCGCATAGCGGTTTGCAGGACACATTATTTTGTGTAAAAAATGTGTCTGAAGGCAGTTGCGGTTACCGCATCCTTGGATGCGGTAACCGCAATTACCCTTGCAAATGTGACCCTAGCCTTACTTGTCCTGTTGGTAGACTTAAGTGCTCTGTTTTGGCCAAACAAAATCTGATAGGTGTTTTTGTATGTGACCTGATATTTGATGGGAATGTTAATTTGTGATTGGTGATGACATAGTGCAGAAGCAGAGTTTTCCCAATAGTGAAGGTGAAACTGTGGAAGGTATATGAGGTAGTGGCAGGGCTGGTGTGGAGGCGGAGCTGGGGTGGAGTCTCAGGGTGGATCAAAATTTTGCCAGTGAGGGTACCCGAAATTCCTAGTGACAGCCCTGTGTGATGTCACACACCATCTGATCGCTACCGACCAATCACATTTTAGATCAAGGTCCTGGCAGCATTCGGACGTCTTCTCGGGTCCCGGACAGCCGGCAGAGAGGTACGTATTTATTTTTTTTACTTTTAATACATTCCTTTATTTAATTTCACTTTAGCAGTGTATGTAGTTAGTGTATGTAGATACACTGCTAAAGTGAAATTACACTGAGCAGAGTATTTTTAGTATACTCAGCATGCTCACTACACTAAAATCGGATCCGGAAAACTATCCTGTTTTTTCCCTGATCCGAGTTCCATAGAGCCCAAGTTATTTGAATTGAACAGTGTCGTATCTGATGCTGTCCGATTCTGTCTGCTGAGCTCAAAATCAGATCAGTCTCCAATTTTGGAGACGTGAAAATATCGGATACAATTGGATCCCTGCACACACAGATGGTTATTAAGCACTAATCCATGCCCATAGGGATACATGGGGGCCAAATTGGATCCGTGGCTATCCGATTTACAACAGATAGCCACGGATGCACAAAAATCATGATATGAAAGGGGCCTCAGGCAATTCATAAAAATAACAGTCATAAATTGTATGTAACAGTACCAAATACACTGTATCAAAGTATCTGTATAATACCTGCCACAATCTGACAGTAATACTCATAGTGTATATATGACATGCCCCTCCAGGGCCTTAGGATACTAGGAACCGGGCTTTCTTGAGGTTTCATCATGGGGATCACAGGAACCGAGACCCAGCTCCGTGACCCTGGCGGTGTCATTAAAACTTTGGTGTGGGTGGCTCACTCTGTTAGGGATAGGAACCTGGCGTAGAGGATTCATTCTAGACAGGGATAACTGGACTTGGGAATACCTGCTAATTTACACGTGATGCCACCCGCAGGTTGCAGCTATAGATGGCCGCCGCTGCTTGACAGTCTTCCTAGGGGTCGATGGTTGGGAGGCAGCAATGTTCTTAAGCCCCCTATTGGTAGGGCTGACCCCTAGGATAGCTGAAGGTACCTGAGTGAGTTGGTAGTCATGTTTCTGGTGCTTTTGACGCCTAAGAAAGTTCACAGACACAGTGGGTTGTGACTAGCACAGGGCAATACGGGGACTGAGGTGTCTGGACCCTCTGCTGCGGTTGAGATGTCACTGATGGCCTGCCCTGATCCATGGCCCTGGTGCTCAACTAAAAGGGGGTAGTTGAAATGGGAATAAATGTTTGTAACTTTATCGTGATACCACCTCTTGTATCTGGTGACTGCACCGCTGCGTTGCGTGGGGACTCCAGGGATGATGGATGAGCAGCTAGGTGTTGAAGCTCCCCACAGGCGGAGCTGGATCCCTGGGGAGTTTGGTTTTGATGTTGAGGGATGGAGCAGGGATTTGGCCGGGCTGTTGGATAACGGGACAGTCTCTATGGATGGCAGGGGCGCGGGTAAGGAACCGACCCACAAACGACTGGTTGTTTCTTTACCTTTTACTGGTGGAATTGCAGGTAAACGTCCAGGGTACTGCCGGGTGTTCAGGATGCACTTCTGGGTCTCCACAGCGAGTGGGAATAAGGCCTCCTTGTCTCTTTTCCCTTGTGTGTGAAGCCCCTGGCCCGTGTGAAACTTGGCTGGCCTCCTCTGCTCTCCTATCACCTGTGCTTTCGTCGGGAAACCCTTCATGGACTACCACTATTCCTCTCTCCGAGGTGCCTGGCTCCCTGGTTAGTGACTGCGCAGATGCCCTAGAGACTGAAGTCTCCACGGTAGACCGGTATTCTCTACTGGGCCAGGTACTCTCTAGTAGACTCGGACTCCGGTGTCCGGTGTGCTGTTTGGGTGAACCTAATGATGGCTCCTCGGTTCCCACTTTACTCTCTCTTCTCTCCTCGCCTACCGACCCCACTCTTGGGCTCTGCAGGACTAAAGCTGTTCAGGGTCATTGGCTAGGGGCTAATGCGGCACCGACCACCAGAACGTCTTCACAACTCTTGTAGCGTCTGCACACTCTACCAACTCCGCCCCCAACACCAGTATTTATAGGGGATCTTGCCTAAGGGCAGCAAGTTGAGCTCCCCCTACTGTGCTGGGGTGGAAAGTGTTGTTTGTGTCTTTGTACCCACTGTGGAAACCCATCCATGCTGTAGGTGAGTCTGTGGTTACCTGTGTGAGCAGGGCTCCACAGCTGCAGTCTTTAGTTCTTTTACTCACAGTCTTTGTGCAGCAGCACGCTGAGCACTGGGCTCTCGGAGACAGGGATCCAACTACTCACTGGTAGTAGGATGGTACATAACTAACACCCCTTCTATATCCTTTCCAGATCGTCACACACAGCGCTTGCTTCGCCCTTCCTGCCTTGCGCATCGCCACACAGAATTCTGAGCCAGTGACTGTGGGCTTTTGTCTCCCCTTAGCCCTGTGGTTGCCACATTTTCAGCAGATGTGTGCGGTTGTCGACTGTTTCACCGGAAGTGGCACAGCCTCCGGGTTGCTAGCTGAGCCTGGTCTTCTCCACTAGTCGTTTGGGCTCTTAGTGTCCCCTGTGGCCTAGTCCCTCCACTTGCCTGAGCTTGACAATGGATGCGAGTCCTACAGGTGGATTGCTCACTTCCCATGCCTCTGGGACCCCCTCTTTCTCTCGAAGCCACTTGGGTGTTTTTCTCCTCTAGGGTTTGGCCTTAGGACGAGCTCCCACTTGCTCCAGTCCTCTGGACACTTCTCAGGCATATATTCTCTAGCTGCCCTCCAACTCGACCTTGGTGTTGTCTCTCCTCAGCTGTTCTACCACCTCTCCTCAGCTGTCACTCTCTCTGTTAGCTGTCTTTCTTCTCACTGTTGTCTCCTAGATGTTACTTGCTCAATTTATACCCTTTGTCACGTGTTCCACGTCATCTATGTGTGTTCTTTCTGACCTCACTCCTCCCAAAGTGCTCCCTCTAACTAACTCCCTTCACCACCCAACCCCACTACAATCATTCCTAGTGTGATCTGGGTGTCCCGGCACCCTTCTGTACTACCCTTACCAGTGAGTTGGATACTACACCCTAACAGGGATGCAGTACCTCCGTGGCGACTGGACCTACAGGGGCACCACATATATACTGTATATAACTGTACCAGCCTTCTTTTTGGCATCAGTTTAAAGGGAACCTGTCAGGTAGCGTAGACTATCGCTACCTATCCCTGCTGCCACCAACTATGTCTCTAATAATCCCTGTCTGAGCTAAATGTGTAGTGCTTTAATAAATGCTTTTAATAACTTACATATTCCAGTGCTGGGTCTAGATATGTGGCTATTTCCTATGTGGCTCCATGCCATCTCCTTTTCCTAGTAATCATGCCCCGGTGGGTGTATTAACATAGGCTCCAAGCGCGCTCCCAGCATCAGAAATCTGTATGCTTGTTCCAGGGATGATGCCGCGGCGTCATTTCCTGTCCTGCGCATTGTGCTGGTATGTTAGGTGTACTATTGCAGACTTCTGGGCATGCGCACTGTTCTTGATGAAGCCTCATATCGTACACCTAACATAGCAGCGCAATGTGCAGGACCGGATATGAGGCTGGTGGTGTCATCCTTGGAAGAAGCATACAGCTTTCTGTTGCTGGGAGCGCGCTTGGAGCCTATATTAATACGTCCACCAGGGCATATTTACCAGGGAAGGAGGACGGCATGGAGCCACATTGGAAATACCCAGACATCTATACCCTACAGGGAATATGTAAGTTATTAAAAGCTATTATTAAAGCCACTAGACATTTAGCTCTGACGGGATGATAAGAGTTGCAGTAGGAAGCTGCAGGGACAGGTAGCGATAGGTTAGGCAGTCTAAACTACCTGACAGGTTCCCTTTAAATGAATTTCATGCTATATTTCTATTTAATCTATACTACCAACTTTTCTAACGTATTTCAATTTAATATTCCCTACTATTCTCTCTGTATTGTAGCTGTTTGAGGTTTTTTTTTTTTTACCAGATGATGTCCTACTTTAGTAATGGTGATCACTTAGCCCAACGCCCCACATCTTCAGTCCATACTCCTGTTGCCCCCATCTACTTATTCACTAAAACAAGACATCAGGGGGTGGTGATAGAAGAAGGGTAAGTGACAGTAGCAGCAAATTTTAAATTGCAGTACAATATTAAAGTAGTTATATTATTAAATAATATATTTAGATGTGGCGCCCCGCAACGAGTGCGTCACAAGAGGATATTGCAGCCATAAATGCAGCCGCAATATTCTCTGACACAGCAGTGATCCAGTTAACTTTGAGATCCAACCCTGCATGCATCACCTAGAACAGAGGGCCAATCCAGGGTCCTGGTGGGCGGAGTGCTAGGGAAGTGTGTAGGGAGAGCAGACACTTAGTCTGCAGAGAGTAGTCTAGATCAGAGTCTAGAACAGAGAACTTGAACTTGGAGTAGGAGCGGGGGCTCCGCACCCCGTGCAGCCCCCAGGCCGTCACCGGTCGGGTGTCAGCACCTGAGGCCTCAACAACCGGGATCGGGCATCACTAACCACGGGTTCCAAAATACCCCGTGCCCCAAAACCTCACAGCCGGTTCACTGGTACCGAAGCTGGCAGCAGTTCACCTCTGCTACGCGAACCAGAAGAGTGGAGGAGCCGCTTCACAGGAGCACCCCACCACCAGCCAACTTCCAGTCGTCTAACCAGCAGTGTACCCACTGAGGGATCCAAGGCTCCCCAAAACATCCACAACGTACATCTTGGATAGGGCATTGAAGCAGCCTCCCCGTACCCGATCTGGTATTCCTGGGCGACAATGGCAAAGCACTTAGCTAGAATGGAGGAACACTTACGGATCTCTGAGGGACACTTTCACTGCTGAGTCCACCCGGTCCACTACCCGTAAACTGTATGCCAAGTACTGCCTGCTGGTTACAGTAAAGACCCGTTGCAGAGACTTTCTGTGTCCGTGCTTCCTTATGAACTGTCCGTCCGCACTTCAAGGTAACCGCAGCTGCCGCACAACATCTTAAGCAGCTCCAGCCTCCGGGGATCACCGCTCAGCCTGTGGGGAGCATTCCATCTTGCTGCTGTCCATCCCCCGGAGGTTCCGCAGCGTCGGTAACGATTACCGAAACTACTCATAGGTGGCGTCACGAATAAATTAAAAACCCCTTTAATCTGTTCCTACAAGACGTCTTCAACTTTTGATCTGCACTCAACCGGGCCCCACTACCGGCAGGCGCGGCCCACCCGTGACAAGGAGGAAGGAGCTACAGCCTGTCTAAACCGGAGTTCCCGGCCACGGTGAGTCATAGACATATAGACCCCCATTCATCAATGGTGCCGATTTTCTCGCCAGTGTTGATGAGGAGGCGAGTTAAAGTAAGACACTCATGTTTCATGTGTGTTCACCTCGTCATGAATCCGTAGCAACTAACCATTGGCATGTGCCTCTGTGGGCTATGGCAGAAATCTTAAAATTTCTGGCATAGGGCATGACACAGATTGTCATGAGTGAGTCGAGTTGTGGTGTCACGCCTCTGTCCCGCTCCAGCTTTACCCATTTTGGCAAAGCTAGGAGAAACTGGCATAAAAAATTCTCAGTTGTGTCAAAATTTTACGATTTTCCAAATCAATTTACACCAGAATTCTGGCAAAATTGCTGTTAGGAATTGGTTAACATAGTATAACATTCATTCTTTTTTATTTTTATAGACAACCTCTTTAAGGTGGAAGTAAAAATAGGTAAAACTTCTGACAATACCTCAGGAGACCAGTACTTCCAGGGAACGCACATTATGGCGTGGGTGGGCACAGTCACGATAACAAGGACTTGTCTAAATGAGATAATGTCTTTCTTGTCTCATAATTTCCCTGGGTGTAAATAGCCGCTTTATATCACCAAATGTCCAATTAATAATTGGTTAATGTTATTATTCTTACAGTTCAACCTACAAACAACATTTGAAAATGAACAACATTGTCTTGCCCGATGTCGGCTACACAACTAGTCTAAAACACTGGAGGATAAAGTTAATTACTTCTATTTATAGACACCGTAAGACACAGATTCAGCGTGCGGCACTGAGCTTCACTACCCACGTTGCCTGATTACAAGCATTTTATCCATATACACATGAGGATATCTAATAGAAATGTATATCTGCACTGCTGTGAAAGCATTTAGAAAAACAATGCAGATCATCAGAGAAAATGATAGAGCTACTATCTGCTAATGAACAGTATATCAATGACAAATCACATTTTTGGAAAATTTCCACAATTTGTTTTACATTTTTTTCCCCAATTTTCAAGAATAAAGTTTATCATAGTTTTTGTAGCATGAACCTTAATTGTGTTTAAAAGGGTTTCCCAGTTTGAATCCATGGGCTTGTCCAGCATTTAAATTGGGATACGACAATACACTCTTTCAAATTTGGAGAGAGAAGGGAATATATACAGTGGGCGACCTCATGCATAGGGATGAAAAGAGATGGATGACGGGTGAAGAGATTTTAGTGAATTTTGACCTCCCGAGGTCCCATTTTTTACAATGCCAACATATATTAAGCTACCTCCGATCCAACCTACTCGACATTTCGGGGGAGCTGGAGCATTCCTTATGGGATGACCTGTTGACATTGGGAGCAAACGACACATCTATATCCTACATATATGGGAAATTACAAGACACACTCAGACCACTTTGCTCGGAAAAATTATTTTCAAAATGGAAGAAGCTGTTGAATGCTCCAGACCTACCGCAAAATATATTAGAGGGGTGGAGACTTGTCAGAAAATATATAACTAACGAAAGATGGAGAGATTCACAGTTTCGACTTATGCATGGGACGATCCAGGGCTTCAATCTACCACCTTCACCTAACAACCCAGGGAGGTGGTTTTATTGCCCCAAATGTAGGATGCATGGGACAGATCTGGAGCATGGAATGTGGTCCTGTGTGGAGTCACAGTTGTTCTGGGCCAGGGTAGGAGATATGACCTCGAGACTGCTTAAGACTAAATACAGTTTGAATCCTATGCTATGGTTATTTCATCTCAGAACGGAAGGGGGAGGAGGAGAACAACAACAACCATATGTCTTATTCCACACGATTACTATGGTGGCAAAGAGGCTACTCCTTCAAAATTGGCTCAAGGACCGCGTTCCTGGGCTGGACATGGTGCGTGCGAACCTCAGAAAATTTATGGATCTAGAATCCTTACTTTAAGAAATGCAGATACCGTATATACTCGTGTATAAGCCGAGTTTTTCAGCACAAAAAATGTGCTGAAAAGTCCCCCCTCGGCTTATACACGAGTATATACGGGTGCCCGGCTGTATACAGCCCCCCCCGTGGTATACCGGGCCCCCCCTGTGGCAACCTGTAAAGGAAGCGATGATTATACTTATCGGGTCGCTGTCGCCGACGCCGACGCTCTGTCACCGTCCGTCACCGCGCTCCTCCTGGTCTTCATGCTTCCTTCACCGTCGCACAGGAAATGACGTCATTTCCTGTGCGACGGTGAAGGAAGCATGAAGACCAGGAGGAGCGCGGTGACGGACGGTGACAGAGCGGCGGCGTCGGCGACAGCGACCCGATAAGTATAATCATCGCTTCCTTTACAGGTTGCCACAGGGGGGGCCCGGTATACCAGGGGGGAGGGCTGTATACAGCCGGGTACCGCTGTATACAGCGGGGGCTGCTGTATACCCCTCTGGGGCTGCTAAATACCCCTCTGGGGCTGCTGTATACCCCTCTGGGGCTGCTGTATACCCCTCTGGGGCTGCTATATACCCCTCTGGGGTGTGCTATATACCCTCTGGGGCTGCTGTATACCCCTCTGATGGGCTGCTGTATACCCTCTGGGGCTGCTATATACCCCTCTGGGGCTGCTGTACTTGGGCGTATACCCCTCTGGGGCTGTATACCTTGGGTTAACCCCTCTGGGGCTATCCTTGGCTGCTATATACCCCTCTGGGGCTGCTATATACCCTCTGGGGCTGCTATATACGCCTTGGGCTGCTTATCCTCTGGGGCTGCTATATACCCCTCTGGGGCTGCTGTATACCCCTCTGGGGCTGCTGTATACAGCTCTGGGGCTGCTGTATACAGCTCTGGGGCTTCTGTATACCCTCTGAGGCTGCTGTATATACCACTGGGGAGGCTACTGTATACTACCACTGGGGAGGCTGCTGTATACTACCACTGGGGAGGCTGCTGTATACCACTGAGGGGGCCTGTATACCACACTGCTGGGGGCTGTATACCTGTGCTGGGGTCCACCCTCGGCTTATACACGAGTCAATAGGTTTTCCCAGGTTTTGGGGGCAAAAGTAGGGGGGTCGGCTTATACACGGGTCGGCTTATACACGAGTATATACGGTAGATTGGCAAAAAAGTTTTTTCTGAAATGGAGACCATTTATTGAAGGGGAATGGGGAGATACCGACATTAAGATGTTGATGACGCCTTACAAGAATTCGTCATGGTACGCCCTGGAAGATCTCAATGGAACGTTGGGGCGGTTGAAAATAACTTGACTGTAGTGGGAAACGGACGTGACATTGCGAAGTGGCAGGTTTTTAAATTATTTTGTGTTTATGCTCTCTTACCACCAACTTAACTATATCATATTATAGAATTAATGCTCTCAGAAAAAAAAAGTTAGAATAGATTTTTCTTACATAGGGTTAATTGGCCTTTCAGGCCGAGAATGTTGACATAAAACAGAAAGTTTATTAGTTTATCAGTTTATTAATTTAGTTTATTTGTTTCTTTTTTTTTTCTCTTTTACTGAACAAACTCAGAGGACACTATATGAGAACATTTTGATCCTCAGAAAAGACTCAGAAATACATTTGTATGTATACATTAATGTTTACTCTTTATTTCTTGAATTTTGTAAGCTCTGACTTATATCCTTTGATACTATTACTGTCACAGATGTTAACATTGGTACATGTATGTTCGTTTTCTTTTCTATGTTGAAAATAATAAATATTGATGGTTCAAAAAAAAAAAAAAGGGTTTCCCAACAGTAAAAGTGATGTCATATTGCTATGGTGACTTGTGGTCTGGTGGGCAGAGTAAAGAGGCTGGAACTACTGCAACTTCATCCGTTAAAAAAGCAGCATGTCAATTGTTTCAGTGTTTTACAGCCTTTTTTCACAATTGAAAGCAACGAGAAAGCAAAAATGAAGCAAAAATCACAACTGCATTTTTTTTGTCTGCATTTTTGCTGCATTTTGGGTGAAAGATACCAACTTTATTTAAACATGTACTGTACACAAATGAAGCACCAAAAATGCAGCTAAAACTGCTACAAAAACTCAGCAAAACTTGCTTTTTTGGAAGCAGCTTTTTCACTGCCAAGAGAGCAGGTTCTGATGCAGAAAAAAAAGTAGCAAAAAAGCAACGTGTGAACAAAGCCTTAGAATCCGCACCGTGAGAGTACCGTCACACCTGGACATATTGCCAGCGATTTCATAGGCGACGCACGTGCGCGCGCCCGTTTTTGCATGTCGCCCAAGGTCGCCCTCGCCTATTTACACGGGGCGACAACTCAGGCGACGCTCAGGCGATGACCTGACCGGAAATTGCCTGAGCGTCGCCCAAGGCCCAGGGGCGATCAAGTTGATGGTCGCCGCTTCTGGCGTCACACAGAGCCACCACATTAGCGATGTGGGCGATGTTTTGTACCGCGTCTCGGAGATAGGCGTTAACATTATGTTGTGTGACGCCTTGAAGACGTGTGATTGGTTGCAAACAAACTCCAATTATTATATCCTTATTCGCTGCGCCACATCGTACAATGTAAGCATGCATGTGCGTATTGGCTCGGTGCTTAGTCAACTATCGTGTGATGTGTCGCGTATTATTGCTATCATAAAAACAATAGTACAGCGGTCTCAGGGAGCGCCAAAGGAATACTGGACAAATTAGTGAATAAGAACCGACCCCACCTGATGAAGACGGCTTAGACCGTTGAAACGCGTTGTGGCAGTGGTATTGGAGGAAGAATAAAGGTCGGTTCTTATTCACTAATTTGTCCAGTATTCCTTTGGCGCTCCCTGAGACCGCTGTACTATTGTTTTTATGTGAGTTCTCTCTCTACGGAGCCAAAGCGGCAGGAGCAGCCTGGAACATCTGGAGTGTTGAGGACCTGTGGTTACCTAATTACCGGGATAAACATACTGAGCACCTGCGGTGACGCGGTATCCGGTCCGGTAGGATTACGTGAAAATCGCGGAGCACAGATTTGTGAACGCAAACACCGGCAGGACAGCAGCACTAATAGAAAGAGGCGACCCGGAGCCCCATCACCCACACGTTTAATCTTGGTTGTGTAGACGTACACAACCATTATAGGTGAGTGCACTGGCACTTTTTATTTATACAAATAGCCCTGTGTGTCTACACATGCGCCCTTTTCTTTTTCTTTCTACGTATTATTGCTAGACGCATTGGCGTGGCCAACAAGGCAAAACACAGCGCTCGCGAGTCGAGTAAATTGTACAGTGAATCCGTATGGCGCTTTTATGTAATGTGTGTTGTGCTACTGTGTTGGCTAATAAAATCACTCTTGCTTTGTTGGTCAGGAGAATATTGGAGCCTTCACCAAGTATGTGTGTGCACAAATATTTGTGTGTGTGCAGTTATGTGGGATATATGTTTTGTTCACCTAACATTTCCTTCTCCATGTGTGTGTACAGAATATGTGTAATGAAATACGTGTATATGGAGGAAAACACACACAGGCACCATACAGGGTCACCACAAAGGCCTGTCCCTGGGTGCCGTACATATGTCCCCAATGCTTATATACCCCTATAAATCAGACATTATGTCACCATACGTTTTTGGTACACCATATACTGGGACATGCATCTCTTTCATGGGACAAATAAACGCATTTGAGGACACAAATATGTATTTGTGGTATCGTGTCGACCTTTTTACGTAATAATGGTATGGGGTTAAACCCAGTTACAGGGGTAACAAATATTTAACATATACATACATTCACAAAAAAACTTAACAAGGGTTCACGGTGTTAAAAACAGAATTTTTATTTAAAACACTGGACCAACATGGTCCATTAATTGTAGAAGTCATTATCAAAATGCCATAAACTTGGGTAAAATTTAACAAACAAACTTCAAACGTGAGGAAGAGGCTGGCCGTCTTGAGGGGCAGAGCTGGGATAGGCACGTTTAAATTCTTCGATCATATTGGCTAATTGGGCCAGCTTCAACGCCGCTTCCTCATGGGCCGCCTCCAGGTCCTGCAGGGATGGGCCACCTACAGAGTATACAAAACATCAACATCAGCAACATGTTTAGGACACCTTGCAGGTGTGTTTTCATAGAAGTGTTTGCACTTACCAGGGGGCTGGTGACCCACAATATGGGGAGGTGGGGATGGTGAGGGGCTTATTGCCCAGTCCACCGCTTGGCTTCTGTCATCTGTAATGATATCAGCATATGTTTTTGTGTTAGGCCATAACAAAGGTCCCTACATTCAAAGTAACGGCAAAAAAACTGAAAGACAGATATAGTGCACAGTATATATGAGCAATATTGACATTACACACACCTTCTTGACCGTTTGTAGGGTCCTCAGGGGACCACTGTATCGAATTCCTACCACTCGACATCTCTCCTTCCAAGGGTGGGGTGGGTGCAGCCCTTGGTGTCCCTTCCGAGGCGGATGCTGTAGGACTGTGGGGTGATGTGGGCCCTTGGAGATGTGGTGGACTCGGGGGTGTTTGCCCATTATTATCTGGGGCTGGGAATGCTTGAGTGGGTGAGGCAGCTGGTGTTCCTGCCGGCGGTTGGCCTGGTGACCCTGGTTGGCTCTGTGGTGCTCCTACAGTGGGAGATGGGGGATGGTCACGCCTTCTGTCCCTACCTGTTGAGGCAACAACATACTTAATCACAATAACTACATGGCCAGATATGTGGGGACTTATTAAAAAGTGCTGTTTGAAGTGCATTAGATCAGGTTGAATGCGATTTAATGAAGGCCAGGATAGGCCAACATTATGTCATATGTGGGTAGGGTACACATATGACAATATGTGGCTAGGTAAGTAGACATATACTGTAGTTTACAGGAGAATATAGGGTGTATGTGGATGAAGCAGGTAGATGATCCTGCAACTGCAGAGTCATGAAGAAGCTCTCACATACATTGCCTCTATATATGTTGGGGTGTACCGTGGCATGTGCTGCCCTTCATATGTATTTGATTACACAGAAGGGTATGTGTATGTTGTCAGGCTACTCACCACTTATCTGGGCAATCCTGGCACACAGTTGGGTGATGCGTCCGGGCGTTTTATATTTAAGATATGCGATCTTCTTGCAGATCTGCTTTGGGGTGCACACAACACCCAACCTCCTCTCCAGCCGCCTCTTCACCCTCATCAGGACAGCCTGCTTGTGGAGCCGTGGATGGGTGTGCTGCTCGTGACACCAGTAATCCCTGGTGTCACATACATCAACCAGGATAAGGAGCTCAGGCTCCCACTACACTGCAGCTCGCCTGGGTGCCGTCATTGTCCTATTCTGCAGGGGAAGGGAAAGCAGCAGGAAGGCGAAGCCAAAAGATTGACAACGTTCTGGCGAATGAACGCACCGGAGAGATGTCACATGTTGATCGGGGCCCAGAGGCGTAAAAGCCACAGGATACACTGTATGCTTTTGCGTCATGTACTACAGGAAGGCTGCCACTACAGCGCTCATGCAGACATTAGTTGAGATGTAATGACAATTGCGTTTCTGTTAACACACATTTGTGGCCGTCGCACATCTCTGCACTTTTGAACACAGCCGCAACCACAGAGGCGACATCAATGCGCTACTGTACAGTATGTACGCTCCTGGGTAATACACCTTTGAACGCACACATCATCAAATATGGTGCCGAGGAACAAGACAACCAATTGGAACGCTCGAGCTGCCAATCCATGCAGACCGCTAGAGCTAGTAAATACGCTCTGAAACGCCTACCGGAATGGTATAGGCAATGTGTGCTGTCGCCCTTGACATCGCTAATGAGATGTTACACAGGGCAATCAGCACACATCGCCCAAGAATGGTCGCTGGTTTCAGAGCTCTGATGTGAAACCTAGCGACCACTCAGATGTGTCGCCCTCGCCCATTTACATTGGGCGACGCATTGGCGATGTCACTGGTGACAGGCCACGCCTCAGCGTCGCCAATGAAATCGCCGGCGATATGTCCAGGTGTGACTGTACCCTGAGGGTGAGATTAGTGACTGCGCACGTTAAAGGTAAAACCTGGGGAGTGATTAGAGTCCTAGGGACCACAAGGTAAATTTTGGGCCTGGGTCCCACAACCGGGAACTCCTTTATATGGCCCAGACCATCATGACAATTTCTTCCATTCACGACACGTCTCTGCCAAATTTGAGGCACATACAACTTAGCACAGCTTTTCCAGCACCTTTTCTCCCCTCTTTTCTATATATGTACACCAAGCATATACTTCATTAATAATAATAATAATAATAATAATAATAAATCGTTTATATTTCTATAGCGCCAACATAGTCCGCAGCACTTTACAGTTCAGACGGGACATGTAAAGACACAGTAGAAAATGAAAAAGAAATGGTCCAGCTCTCGGAGATGAAATGCAGAAAACTTGATTTTATTCAAAATTCTTCATAAGTTACAGGCTTTTTTTTGTTGAAAAAGGACAAACTGTCTGAAATGCGTTGCCGTCCATTGACGCTCCTTGCCATATATGATCCATGTTATATGAGCTATTGTGTTGTTATTTTGGAGCCTGTAGCTTAAGTTTTGTGCATTTCATCTCTGAGAGCTGGACCATTTCTTCTTCATTTTCCATTGGTGCGGTGTCAGGCCTATGCACACCAGACGCTTCTTGGTGAGCTGATTGACACTTGCTTGGTTAGAAAAAACACAGTAAGACTGTGTGTTCTGATGGATTGGGGGAAAGCTGTGCCACCATGGCCTGCACTCCGTCAATCCGACAGCAAGTTAATCTGAGTTCACACCGTGGGACACTACAACTGTGAACTCAGATGTACCAGCTGATGGATTGGGGGAAAGCTGTGCCGCCATGTCCTGCACTCTGTTAATCCGGCGGCGTGTTCGACTGAATTTACTGATACTAAGGACCCAGCTGCCTATCTAGGCTGCCACTTGGATCCTGGGGTATGTGGAGAGCAGACACAATCTCCCTCTCTATAGATAAGTATTTGAGTTAACTGATGACAGTGGGGAAGTGACATCACCGCCCCTCCTGCAGTTGTCAGTGTACCCCAGAAGCTGCAGTGAGTGGTTGGTTTTGTATTCCATCACTGCAGCTTCTGAGATGCAGCAGAGCCGGATTTGTTGCGGGACCTCTTGTGGGCTACTTCAGATACTGCAGGGGTGTTTTGGGGGTTAATAAAGGGGTGAAAAAGGGGGGGTGTTTTTTTATCCCAAATAAAGCATTTTTTTCTCCTTTTTTATGAATGATGAAGTTAACAAACAAAACCAGCGCTATTGGTCTGACACTAATCCACAGTAGATAGATCCCTCCAAGACTGTTGGAAAACAAAAACTGATGGTATCGTGTGGCATATGGGGTACAAAGATAGCGGGGCCATTTTTCATTAATGAAAGCCTCAATGCCACTGAATATCAGAATCATGTAGCAAAGAGACGTTTGCCTCATCCCTCATCTGAAGGCAATTGTCTAAGCTGTGAAGATACGAGATGTGCTGCATCTGAAACAACGGACCCTGGAAGCCTGTGCTAGCATTTCTTCTGCGGTGTTGCTATCAGTGTGTCAAGAGTGGGAGAAGAGGGTTGCATTGACAATCAAACACAATGGGCAGCACTGTGAACACATTTTATAAGTGGTCATAAGACTTGTAAATAACTCATGAAAGAATAAAGTTACATTAAATCCAAGCACACCATTGTTTCTCTTATGAAATTCTCAATGAGTTTGATGTGTCACATGACCCTTTTCCCATTGAAAAAAATAAAGTTGGTGTGTGCCAGAGATAATAGGTTGTCAATCAGTGCTGCCTCCTGTGCTATAAGGATGCAGGACTGTGTCTGCCTATAGGGCCACAGCTCTGCCAGTCATCATTGCTTGTCTGAATGTTTGTACCAAGCCTGCCATTGCCATTAATGATCCTTGTTCTGGATTCTTCTGTGTGGTTCTTGTATGTGCATGTGATGGCGCTGACATCCTTGTATTTGGACAAATTTTTTCTATTTCTTTGAATTGAAATGTCCACTATTGTCCTCATTTTTACAGAATAGATGTAAATGTGTATGCACCAGATTTATTACTAACGATTTAAAACATTTTACTGGGGGGAAAGGGGGGCGCCGTCTTGCAGTTCCCTCAGGCGGCAGAGAGACTAGGTTCACCCCTGCTACCAGGTGTGACAGAGACACATTTGAGATGGATGGCAATGAACTGGGAGTGGTAAAGGACTTCAACCTACTCAGATCAATGATCACTCAAGATGCAGCAACAACACCAGAAGTCAATAGGAGAATAGCTATGGGCAAATCAACAATGAAGTCACTAGACAAGGTCTTCACATCAAGGAACATTTCACTGGTGATGAAGACACGGCTCGCACATTGTCTGCTCTTTTTTGTAGTAACATATGGATATTGAATTAGAATTGCATTAAAAAGTTATGTTTTCAGTCATTTGATACAAAAAGTGAAACACATATATTATATAGAGTCATTACAAACAGAGTCATCTATTTCAATTGTTTATTTCTGTAAATGTTGATGATTATGGCTTACAGCCAATGAAAACCCAAAGGCCATTGTCTCAGAATATTAAAGTAGGGAGGATGAAGGGTTAAAAACCACGCTGCCGTATTCCATGAGACATCAAAGGGTGAATATAATATTGATTAATTAGCCAACGTGTTTCAGGGCTCAAATACCTAAATAAGCTAAATAACTCATGACAGAATAAAGTTACATTAAAACCAAGCACACCATTGTTTCTCTTATGAAACTCTCAATACGTTTGATGTGTCACATGACCCTTTTCCCATTGAAAAAAACAAAGTTGGATCCAAAATGGCTAACTTCATAATGACCACCATGGTGACCACCCATCTGGAAACGTTTTCCTCCTCCCATATACTAATGTGCCACAAACAGTAAGTTGACATCACCAACCATTCCCATTTTATTTAGGTGCATACATATAAATGGCCCATCCTGTATATACAGTTGTGGCCAAAAGTATTGACACCCCTGCAATTCTGTCAGATAATACTCAGTTTCTTCCTCAAAATGGTTGCAATCACAAATTCTTTGGTATTGTTATCTACACCAAAAAGTTCACAGCAGCACAGTCACTTCCAAATATGTGCGTATCCGTATAGATAGAAGTAAAACATATGCATTTGAAATTTTTCTTAAAAAAACTCAATTTGTAGATTTTGTTATGCTTATCTTTGTAAAGTAAGCTGCTTGGTACACATATTGGCCAATACATGTTTGCCCATCAACCGTGGCAAGGTGACCTTAGATCTGATGGGTCCCTAACCTGCTATGCCTCTCTTTCTTTGGACTTATCAAAGCCTCCATTCTTAAAATTATTGGAACTGGGAGGACTCACTTCAATCAAAGGCAACCTGCCCTTGTATTTCTCAAATGCATAGGTTTTACTTATATCCATATGAACCTGGGGATGGGGAACATATATACCAGGATGGATATATATAATATATATATATATATATATATATATATATATTATATATATATTATATATATATAATAAAATTTAACTATTATTTTAAATATTATTATTCTCTAAATTATTATTTAAATTATTATTATTTTAAAAAAAACTTAAATTATTATTTAAATTATCTCTTAAATTATTATTATTTAAATTATCTTTTTCATTATTATTTCACTTATTGTTTAAATTATTATTCAAATTATTTTTTCAATTATTATTAATTAAATTATTTTTAACATTATTACGGTATTTGAATTATTTTTAAATTATTTTTATTTTTATTATTATTTTTTATTATTATTTAAATTATTATCTATTATAAATTGCTTTTTTATTATTATTTTTTATTATTATTTAAATTATTATCTATTATAAATTGCTTTTGAGAAGGGGAAAGAGCAGCATCACCAGCAAAATAGTGATTGATACTCTCTATACCCAAAATATGTTAGAGCATAGAACGTTAACTTCAAGAGTGAAGAAAATGCACTCTGGTAGCAGGGAGTTCTTTTAACATAATGATAAGATCAGTGCTTTTAATAATAATTTATTTATTATTTTGCAATGTTTTAATTGCACATCTCTCTTCTCATGTAAGATTATCAATAGTTTATATAAGACTGACCAAGGTTGAGTGACCCTCTTGGTCCTTGGACCACCAGACAGCAAAGTCCCAACTGCCCACCCCAAGAGGAAGAAATTCCGGGTCACGGTGGCAATCATTGGCAACGTTGGTGGGTCTTCGAAGTTGGTTCAAAATTCGGGATTGGGGATTCATTAAATATGTGGATCCCTTTTATTGGATGGTTATTTGATGGTGGTCTGGTGAGATTTGGGCAATACCCGATGATGGAACGTCGGGTACATCTCAATGGAAGACAACCTCTTCCCTCGCTCCTGAGTAGGTGAACGCAGCTAGGCTAGGAGTAAGGCCGGGTTCACATTTGCGGACCCCTCTGCAGCGTTCTGCAGAGGGGATCCGCAATGTGACCGCAGCGGCCGCCAGCTGCTATCTTTAGAATGGGAGCGCACGGTGCTGCGCTTGACAGCGCAGGACCGTGCGCACCCATTCACTGCCATATGTGATCTGTGCGCAGGCGGACGCCTGCGTACAGATCACACAGTCTCGTCCGCACCAGGGACGCGACATGTTGCATTCCTGGTGCGGACGAGACTGTGTGATCTGTACGCAGGCGTCCGCCTGCGCACAGATCACATATGGCAGTGAATGGGTGCGCACGGTCCATGCGCTCCCATTCTAAAGATAGGAGCTGGCGGCCGCTGCGGTCACATTGCGAATCCCCTCTGCAGAATGCTGCAGAGGGGTCCGCAAATGTGAACCCAGCCTAAGTCTGAAGAGGGGAGGGGCAATGTCGTGGGAAAATCATCAGATTTTTGTAGCTTCGAGGACCTCACCAATTGGTTAAATTATGTGTTTTTCTTATGTTGTCAATAAAACAGCTGCTATGGTCATTTTTATCCGAAGAAAAATGGATTGTTGTTTGAGTTTTTATTCACGGAAGGGGGTTGGGGAAACTGAGGGGAAGAGGTAGGATCGGTGTTAGTGGTCAGATCGCAAGAATCGACCTTACCAGAGTCATGGGTTTAGATCAGGACCCTGGGCTGGTCATTTAATTGTTTTTGGGATCATATTTTGCTTGGCCTGTGCCATAAAACTGACAGATATGGTCATACTGAGCTTTTAAAATCCTGTGAAATAGGGTATCTGCTTTTTCTAGTGTCCTTTAAAAAGCACTGGTCCTTCTGCCCCCGGTCATTTTTGGATGTAGACTTTGCTTGGGCTGTGCCATAAAAATATCAACTATTATTTAATATGGTTCTAGTGTGCTCTTAAATTTCTGTCAAATACAGGTAATAGTTGCATTTTGTGCTGTCCATTACAAAGCACTGGTCCTTCTTTCCTGATCATTTTAGGGGTAACATTTTGCTTCGTCTGCACCATAAAAGTCCCAAATATTAATATGGTCCTTGTAAGCTCTTAAAATCCTGTCAGTATTTGCCTTCTTTGGTGTCTGTTAAAAAGCACAGGTCCTTCTTCACACGATTATTTTTGAGTTCAGACTTTTCTTGGCTTGTCCATAAAAATCTCTACTATTCTCTACTGTTATTTAATACGGTCCTCGTGAGCTCTTTAAATCCTGTCAGATGCAATAGTTGCATCTTGTGCTGTCCGTTAAAAACCACTGGTTCTTCTTTCCCCGGTCATTTTTGGGGTCACATTTTGCTTGGCCTGTGCCATAAAAATCACAAATATTAATACGGCCCTAGTGAGATCCTTAAATCCTATAAAATACAGTATTTGCTTTTTCTGGTGTCTTAAAGGGAACCTGACCCCTAAAAATCAACCCCCAGCCTATTAATACCTGTCCCTGCACCATCATTAATGTATTCTAGCCATCCCTTTGTATAAATAATGGGTATTTATATAGTTTATAAAAGTGATTTTAGTACCTGCTGAACTGCGGCTTCTCAGTGCTTGAGAAGTCACACGGGGCATTCCCTGTGGCTTCTCATCGCCGCCTGTAATTCAATTATTCACCCTCCGATGGGCGTGCTAGTCAATAGTGATCCTCCTTGTCCTCCTACATGGGCGGTATAGCCGGTATGATGCTAATCGCGTCATATTCGGCTATACTGACGTCAATACACCCATTTGGGTGTAGAGGACCGCGCGATGTGCATTGCACATGCGCGAGGTTGCTATAGGGCAGCTCATCACAGATATGAGCAATGCTCATCGCGCGGTCCTCTACACCCGAATTGGTGGACTGATGTCAGTATAGCCGGATATGATGCGATTAGCATCATACCGGCTATACCGCCCATGTAGGAGGACAAGGAGGATCACTATTGACTAGCACGCCCATCGGAGGGTGAATAATTGAATTACAGGCGGCGATGAGAAGCCAAGGAATGCCCGTGTGACTTCTCAAGCACTGAGAAGCCGCAGTTCAGCAGGTACTAAAATCACTTTTATAAACTATATAAATACTCATTTTTTATTCAAAGGGATGGCTAGAATACATTAATGATGGTGCAGGGACAGGTATTAATAGGCTGGGGGCTGATTTTTAGGGGTCAGGTTCCCTTTAAAAACCACTGGTCCTTCTTTCCCCAGTCATTTTTGAGGTCACATTTTGCTTGGCCTGTGCTATAAAAATCACAAATATTAATATGGTCCTAGTGAGATCTTAAAATCCTGTCAAATACAGTATTTGCCTTTTCTGGTGTCCTTTAAAAAAGCAGTGTTCCTTCTGCCCCCTCTTATTCTTGGGGTAACAGTTTCCTTGGCCAAATTATTACTATGTGTAAAACAAAAAGAACAGAGAGTCAGGGGATAGAAGCTTACTAACCTTATGTGGTTGTGCACCCCTACACTAATTAATAACAAACTAATAATATTCACCCTGGCCTGCTGTTATCTTGTGCCCCATTAAACTGCATTGTTCTCAGCTAAGTTGCAAAATATTAATATGTCCTAGTGAGCTCCTAAAATCCTGTCACATACAGTATTTACCTTTTGTACTGTCCATTAAAAATCACTGGTCCTTCTGCCCCTGGTCATTTTTTGGGGGCACATTTTGCTTGGCCTGTGCCATAAAAGTCCCAAATATTAACACGGTCCTAGTGAGCTCTATAAATCTTGTCAAATACAGTATTTGACTTTTCTGGTGTCCTTAAAAAAGTCACTGGTCCTTTTGCCCCCTTTCATTTTTGGGGTAACATTTTGTTCGGCCGGTGCCATAAAAGTCCAAAATATTAATATTATCCTAGTGAGAGCTTTAAATCCTGTAAAATGGAGTATCGTGCTTTTCTGCTGTCCATTAAAAAGTATTTGTCCTCTTTCCCTGGATGTTTTTGGGGTCACATTTTGCTTGGCCAGTGCCATAAAATTCCCAAATATTAATACAGTCATAGTGAGCTCTTTATATCCTAAAAAATAGAGTATTTGCCTTTTTTGGTGTTCTTAAAAAAAGCAATTGTCCCATTAACCACAGCAAGGTGACCTTAGATCTGATGGGTCCCTAACCTACTATGCCTCTCTTTATTTGGACTTATCAAAGCTTCCATTTTTATAATTTTTGGGGGAAATTGGAGGACTTACTCCAATCAAAGGAAACCTGCGTTTGTATTTCTCAAATAGATAGGATTTACTTCTATCTATATTGATAATGGGATGTGGGACATGTATGCCAGGATGGGCATATATGTAATAATGATATTTATTTACAATTTTTATTTAAATTATTATTATTATTAAATTATTTATTATTTTGAAAAAAAAAAAATATTATTATAATTATTTTTATGTTTTCAATTATTATTTAAATAATTTTTTACATTTTTATTATTTAAATTATTGTTGACATTATTATTATTTTAATTATTTTGTACATTATTAAAAAAAATTTAATTTTTTTTTAATTATTATTATAATTATTTATTTGCATTATTATTATTATTTTAATTATTTTTTTTAATTATTATTATATTATTTTTTGATTATTATTATTATTATTATATTATTATTATTATTATTATCATTCAAAAGTTCAACTTGTCCCTATATTGACATAAAAATAAAAAAGTTATGGCTCTTGGAAGAAGGGGAGGGAATAATGAAAACAGACTGAAACTCGCCCTGGGGTAAAGGAGTTAAAGGGAACCTGTCACATCAAAAGTTGCCATTAACCTGCAGTTATGGGGTTAATTGGGAGTCTAATGTTCTGAAGCTTTTGCCATGGTGCACTGGTGACATCATCAGCAGTGATGTCATAACACACTGGAATTCCATAAGATTCCACTCCCACCTTCTCTGGTGTATTTGTTGATTTGCTTTAGCAGTTGACAAGGACTCCCGGAGTGTGGAGGGCGATTTATCGGAGAATTTCGTGTGGATTTGTGAATTAGTTGTGAAATTAGCGTTTCACTTTTCGAGTATCAGGAAGTGTTTGTGGATTCTTCTCTGAAGGTAAGATAGCGCTCCTGTGCGGGTCTGGATTAGATTATTATAAAAGGGACAGATGAGTTACTCTGGTGGAGTTGTGGGTCAGGCACAGCTCTATGGTGTAGGGTGCAGGGAGCGGCTTTACATGGCCGATGTCATAGGCGCGGTGAATTAGGATCCACACATCGATTTGAATATAGATGATGAGATTCCTTCTTGTCCATCAGGTAGTAATCTCCAGGAATCCCCGCCGGTGACCATCCTACTAATGCTACTGATCTAAGGACCGCGCTCCCAATGGGAATAGATTAATTGTAAAGAAAATATAAAATGCACTTACATTCACACTGTGCGTTCTTCATCCGTTTTCTGGATCCACACATCACTTATTTGGAATCCCAGCAAAGTCAATGGATTCCAAGTTTTGCCATTCAATCTGATCCGTTGCTGTCAATTCCTCCTGTGTTGTCCTGATCCGCTTTTCCCATTGAAACCATTGTCTATGGGCTAAAAACTGATCAAAAGCGGATGATACATTTCTGATGCGTTTTTTAGAAAAGCAGATGCAGTTTTCAAGCTGAAAAAGAGAGAAAAGCGGATCAAAAACGCACAGTGTGAATGTGATCTAAGAATGAGCTGTGGACAGAACACCAGGAGGGGAGGGAATTATTCAAAACTAATTTTTTACATTGTTATTATTTAAATTATTGTTGACATTATTATTATTATTTTAATTATTTTGTACGTTATTTAAATTTTTTTAAATTATTTTTTTTTTTATTATTATTATAATTATTTATTTACATTATTATTATTATTTTAATTTATTTTTAAATTATTATTATTATATTATTATTATTATTATTATTATTCAAAAGTTCAACTCGTCCCTATATTGACAGAAAAATTAAAAAGTTATGGCTCTTGGAAGAAGGGGAGGGAATAATGAAAACAGACTGAAACTCGCCCTGGGGTTAAAGGGTTAAAGGGAACCTGTCACATCAAAAGATGCCATTAACCTGCAGTTATGGGGTTAATTGGGAGGTTAAAGTTCTGAAGCTGTTGCCATTGTACATTGGTGACATCATCAGTAGTGATGTCATAGCACACTGGAATCCCATAAGATTCCGCTCCCACCTTCTCTGGTGTATTTGTTGATTTGCTTTAGCAGTTGACAAGGACTCCTGGAGTGTGGAGGGCGATTTATCGGAGAATTACTTGCGAATTTGTGAATTAGTTGTGAAATTAGCGTTTCACTTTTCGAGTATCAGGAAGTGTTTGTGGATTCTTCTCTGAAGGTAAGATAGCGCTCCTGTGCGGGTCTGGATTAGATTATTATAAGAGGGACACATGAGTTACTCTGGTGGAGTTGTGGGTCAGGCACAGCTCTATGGTGTAGGGTGCAGGAGGCGGCTTTACATGGCCGATGTCCATAGGCGCGGTGAATTAGGATCCACACATCGATTTGAACATAAGATGATGAGATTCCTTCTTGTCCATCAGGTAGTAATCTCCAGGAATCCCCGCTGGTGACCACCCTACTAATGCTACTGATCTAAGGACGCGCTCCCAATGGGAATAGATTAATTGTAAAGAAAATATAAAATACACTTACATTCACACTGTGCGTTCTTGATCCGTTTTCTGGATCCACACATCACTTATTTGGAATCCCAGCAAAGTCAATGGGATTCCAGGTTTTGCCATTCAATCTGATCCGTTGCTGTCAATTCCTCCTGTGTTGTTCTGATCCGCTTTTCCCATTGAAACCATTGTCTATGGGCTAAAAACAGATCAAAAGCGGATGATACATTTCTGATGCGTTTTTTAGAAAAGCAGATACAGTTTTCAAGCTGAAAAAGAGAGAAAAACGGATCAAAAACGCACAGTGTGAATGTGATCTAAGAATGAGCTGTGGACAGAACACCGGGGGGAGAGAATTTTTCATAAATAATTGTTTAATAAATAAAACAAAATGCACCATCCGCACTTCAAGGGCGATCTGCCCTCAGGTGCTATACTGGGGGGGCACCCCAAATCACTCTGTGTGTACTGACTGTATATAATTATGTGTCTCACTTTATGTATTGAATTACTGAAATAAATTAACTATTTCATGATATCCCAAGACATTGAGATGCACCTGCATATATATATTTATATATATGTATATATACAAACACATATATATATATATATATATAGCGCATATATATATATATATATATATGTATATATATAGAATATCATCAAAAAGTTAAGAGTGATCTATTTCAAGTGTGCATCTCTGTAAATGTTGAAGACTATGGCTTACAGCCAATAAAAACCCTAAGGTCATTATTTAAAAAAATGACAGTATATATATATGTGTGTGTAACTATACTAATGATACTATTGGAGTCCATTAACACAATTAGTCTACATTTATGAACAGCTGTGATGCAAAGAAAAAGTATCAATAAAATAATTTAGCGATTAAAATATTAATATTATTTTAAAAATATGAAGTGCGATCTATAGCTTGAAATTACATCATAATTCATAAAAACTAATTTTAAATAGTAAAATCACAACATGATCCTATTAAATGTATATAACATACAATCAATTCAATTATACGATTGAAGCGACCCAAAGGAACAAGGTATAATTAGAGATGAGGTTATCTGATTTTCTCAGTATTGATGCTCAGCCCTTCCGGGTACAATGTGCCCAATTTAAATATCCAATCAGATTCTTTTTAAAAATAATTTTTTCTGGTGATTCCCTCCAAGAGCTTTTGCCTCCTGCAAGGCAGTAGTAGGAGGTTGTCACCTTTCTTCTTCTTTCTCTCTGTTTACTGCTCCTCTCCTCTCATTCCCCCCTTTTTTCTCTATCTCCTTATAATGCACCGGCCATTCCATCTCCTCAGGTTGGAGGACATTACGTTACGATTTTATGGGTACGGCAACACCGGGTTGCCAACTACTTGTTCCAGTAACGCTACTCCTTTGTCTCCACAACCTGACTGCTCCTGTTATTACATGCACCATTGTCTGATTCCTGTTTACAGGACATATGTGATGATCCCGTAACACTTACTTTATTATTGATTGACTTTTTATGTTTGCAATTTCACTCTACTTATATAATTTAATAAAAAGAGAGAGAACAAAAAAATAATAATTTTTCCAATCAATCTGGGTGAGAATCTGGGATGAGTTTGATAATAATCAATGAATCGGGATTTTTATCCTGTTCCTTTGTAAAGTGTCTGGAGACGCTGTGGATGTAAATTCCCTCTTTAATAATATGCCTACAGCTGCAATTAATTAAAATATCATCAAAAAGTTCATTTATTTCACTAATTCAATACATAAAGTGACACATATATTATATAGAGTCATTACACACAGAGTGATCTATTTCAAGTGTTTATTTCTGTTAATGTTGATGATTATGGCTTAGGCCGGCTTCACACCACGGTTTTGGGCTGTCAGGCTGTGTCCAGTGTTTTGCTGGATGCACCGGACACAGCCTGACAGCCCCGGACACAACAGGGCAAATGTGCCCTCCGGTCCTGTTCTCTGCCAGAATCGGCAGTCCGCAGCTGCAGGAGTGAATATGTTATTGTGGATAAACTGCCTGATGATAATAGCTGATCAGGGTCCATAGTTATCCATGTTTTTAATTATGAGGGTTTTATACACCCTATTTTAATTAAGGACCCGTCCCATTTGGTCTTTGGACTAAGGTTGGTTTCAATATAGGCATTGGGCTATGTGATCAGTTCAGTTTTGGACCATGAAGAAGGTGCTTCGCTCCAAAACACGTAGTCCCATTGAGGATTACATGTCCCAACAGTCTTGATGGTTCCATCTGCCTATGGAATTTTAAACAACTCAGAATAAAAGTAATATTTTAATGGACTCCACTTCCATCCTCATATTGATGGAATGTTTGAAAATTAAGCATGGGATCAGTCTGTATACCCAATCCGTGCAGTGTTTGGAGAGAAAGGAGGGGAGACTGCATACAAAGGATCCCCAGATGGTGTGCCAACTTTACACATATATACTCTTTCTGGATATGCATATATATATATATATACATATATACACACACACACACATATATATATGCACCATGGGGCATCTTGTGTTGTAGTACGTTGTATTAAATATATAATTTTAGTCTTCCTCTTTTTTTCAGATCCCGATTCTGACTTCCCCAAGTCAGTGACTGTGTCACTAGAGAAGAGTCAGGCGACTCCTTGGACAGGATGATGAAAAATCCTCTGAGGGTCCCGAACATGCAGTCTTTATGGTGAGTATAATGGCGGAGGCGCTGGGCTCCTGCGTCCTTTTTCCTTAGACTGAAATTATGACAAGAAGATCTGTTTCAGAACCAAATGTATAAGAGCATATATTTCTTTGATTTTATATCAATTTTATTTTCATTCATATATACGGTAGTTTATAATTACATTATAACCATCGTTATTCATTTCTTTCTTCTTGTTTTTTTCATTTGCTTGGTATTTTTTTACATAGATCATTTTACCGTTGTTCAATATATATAAATGATTTAATTATAAAATATCCAAATTCTCTCAACCTTTGGATCTGGTTGGTTTAGAATCAAAATAAACTGTGATGAACAGAAAAAAACATAAAATTGAATATAGACATGACATTGAATATTGCATATAACATCAGAGATTTCAGATTAGATGCATTACAAGGATGAGGACGATTTAATTTTATCTTATGCTTTTTATTATTCACACTAGATGTGGGTCTGATGTTATCACACCGGGAGGACGGTGACATCGCGATGGAGGCAGGTTCTGTGGCGCTGGGGGCGGCAGCTGTCTTTCCCCTCGTGCGGTCCCTCCCCTGTCCGTTGTCTCTCTCCCAATGTATGTAAATAAATGTATTTTAAGTTAAAATCCTGTTTCTGTGTTTTTTTTTAACAACAAAGTGTTTAGTTTACTGGTAAAATATGTGTAGGGCTTCACTGTATCTTCTCTTGAAAAGGCAGGTAAACCAAGCAGCTACTGACTGCCAATCCCTGCTGCCTGGTGTTACGTTTGCTGGCAATGAATAATACAGGGGAAACCTATTCTTTTTTTAGTTATTTAAATAAATAACTAAAAAAAATTGGTGTGGGCTTCACCTTATTTTCTATTGCCAGCCAAGGTAACCCAGGCAGCTGGGGGCTGGAATTCTCAGCATGGTGAGGCTCAAGTGTTCTGGGCCCCCCATGCCAGCAGCAGAATTCTTGCCTCCATGGGAGACTCCAAAACTGGCAGTTACCCCGTTCATCCAGCTGCCATGTAGCGGGGGCAGCCTAGAAAAAATGAGATTTATGTCAGCTTTTTTTGCCAGCTGACGTCAAGCCCTATTGCTAATGTCTTCCGTCAGTATGACAGCCGGCCATTAGCAATACTGTCAGTAAAGATAAAAAAAACACAACACAGAGAGGAATCCTTTATTACATACAATATAGACAGAATCTGTATAAATATTGGCAGTTTGATCTTTAGTATGTCTGCAGGTTTATTTAAGGTCACAGAGTTCAGCTTTCTGGGCAGACATGTGGGGGCAGTGGTTCTGCTTTTATGATTTCAGGGAGGGAAACATTAGCATATCCGGTCTAGAACTGGCCATCCACATCATACTATGATCCATTCACAAAGAGCTATGGTTTGGGGTTATCTAGTGGGACTTCAGTAATATGACTGAAACCTGCTCTTTCCTGGGACATTAATTGTACACAGTCATGTTCCTATTGTGATTTAACTAACAGGTCACCCAGATTATCACTACCAACCCCACTACCCCACTCAAGAGGCAAAAAGGTGGCTGGATTAAAAGTAGTGCTACACTGAATGGTGATATTATAAGGCAAGAGAAGAATACATTGAAGCCTAAGATGACTAGCACTACTGAGATGTTTTGGTTGTACTTGGAAAGAATGGCAGTAACATCATGAAGGACATAAATATTGAGAGAAAAAATCTGAACATTTTAAGCAGACTTATACAGGAGGAGCTGTACTGCATTTATAGCCTGCAAACAAGAGAGGGCACCTCTTGCTACAGGATCTAGGCGGTTGAAGTAGTTGGCCATGGTCGCTGTTGGCTACCATGAGTTTGGGTGAGTACACCCATAGGATGGCCTGACAGTTCATGACAATACAGCCTCAAAGGGTTTGAGTAGTCTGGAAGGCTTGGTGCCAGGGCGGAAGCAATGGTCAGATCGAGGATGTAGCAGTTCTCTATAGCTTCAGACATCAGTTGGAAAGGTAATTATACAGAGGCTGCATAAGGGCTGATGGGCAGCAATGTAATATAAGGCCAAGAAAAGTTCTCATGGATGCAGAATTGGAGGGCGGGGTGAGCATTTCAATCGCTTTCTTTCTTTCTGTAGTGAGGTGCTTTACCCCTTCAGAAATACAATGACCCAAAAAGGTAGAAAGGCTTCACACCGCGGTAGAATCAGGTCCGGGGCTGTCCGGTGTAAACTTGACAGCCCCGGACCCTATTTTGCTGTTATGCAGCCTATGGGGCTGGATGGAGCCGGATGGCAGCT
Source organism: Allobates femoralis (assembly GCA_033576535.1). Taxonomy (NCBI): domain Eukaryota; kingdom Metazoa; phylum Chordata; class Amphibia; order Anura; family Aromobatidae; genus Allobates; species Allobates femoralis. The sequence goes on from JARQOC010000001.1 coordinate 487,694,834, forward strand.
TTGTGCCATCCGTTTTCCATCTGTCCAGGAGGATCCAGGTGAATTTGGATTTTCCTCCTGGACACAAAAACGTTGTTGTGTCCGGGGCGAAAAATCTGCCCAAATCGGATCCTACCGCATCCTGGGCAATCCGGCGCTCCCTAACATGGGAGTCTATGGCGCCGGATTGCCCAGTTACGGGAGGATATGGGAACCGGACACCGGTGGCTGAAGTTTAGCAGCGGGCGCTGCTACACTTCAGCACCACCGGCTGTCCCCTGCTGTGATTTCAAGACCGCGGCTGGCTTGAAATTGCAGCAGCTGCGGCTGCTATCAGCGGCATCCGGCTGCAAACCAGACTGGAGAGCATATTTGCCCTCCGGTCCTGTTGGCAAATCGGGTCCGGGGCTGTCCGAATCACATCGGACAGCCCCGGACCTGATCACACCGTGGTGTGAAGCCGGCCGTTGCGGTTGTACAGAAAATTTGTAGTTTAAATTTTGAGGCTTTGCAGCCACTGTTTGCAAGGAACTATAGAAAGGACAGTGTTTTCAATACAGCTTTCTTTACTGGGGCAGCAAAGGAGTAAGTCATCAATATACTAGAATACTAGGGAAAGACTATGTATCATGGCCGGGGACATGGACTTGTACTAAGGTCAGGACACTATTTAGGGCTCTTTAATTACAGGCTTTTAGCCTTCAGCAAAATCGCAGGACAATAAATGGGTGTGAACCTCAGACGTATTCTCATACCCTAAGGCTTAGGGCCTAAGCCTTACAATCTATTCCAGAGTCGGGTATAACATTTTTTTACTGACTCCATAGCATCTTGTTACCATAAAAAAAAAATTCCTCACCTCTCCGGCGTGTGTTCTGCCCCGTCTAGCTCCCGGGGCTTAAGGACCTGGCGCGGGATTTAAACCGATCAGCTGATCGGGTAGCCCCGCCCCCCACCAAAATTGATCGTCGGGTGGGAGATTTAAATCACGCTGATGCGGTCATGTGACAACCCGATCAGCTGATCAGTCATATGACCGCATCAGCTGAGCGGTTTGAATCTCCCACCTGCCGATTGGTTTTGGTGGGTGCCGCATTTAAACCGCTCAGCTGATGCGGTCATGTGACCAATCAGCTGATGAGGTAGCCCCGCCAGGTCCTTAAACCCCGGGAGCTAGACGGCACGGGACACACGCCAGAGAGGTGAGGATGTTTTCTTTACTTTTAACTCTTTGTTAGTTAATTTTACTCCCGCAATGTATGTATATACATTGCGGAAGTGAAATTAAACAGGCAAAGAGCAGTTGTAGTATACTGAGCATGCTCAGTACACTAAAATCGGGTCCGGGAATCGATCTGATGTTTTCCCGGACCCGTGCTCCATAGCCCCCATGTTAATGACCGCGGATCTTATCGGATCCGATTGTGTCTGATTTGGTCCGCTGTGCCCAAAATCGTAGCAGTCTCCGATTTTGGGTGCAGCAAAAAATCGGACAGAATTGAATCTGTCTTGTCATTAAGGGCAGATCCGATCAGATCGTTGCCCATAGGGGGGATACATGGGGGCCAAATCAGATCTGTGGCTGTTAGTTTTACAACGGACAGCCACGGATCCTCAAAAATCGCAGTGTGAAAGCAGCCTAACCCATCTTCTATCTAGTACACCAGGTACACAGGACTAGAGAAGCATACTAGCATGGAGTGTTAGCTGTCGCTATAGTCTGCTGTCTGTCTCTCCTTGATTGAGTATATTTTCAGATGAATACCATCAGTCTCCATGTCTGGAGGCTGGAACCATGTGGGTTTTTTTGTATGTACTCAGAGAAAGCTGTTTTCTGTAATCATCAACATCAATGCAATCCATTAAATTCCAGCACCATGGAGCAAGGACTAGTAAAATGCCAAATCCACACAACACACAACTTCAACAAACATGTTCAACACAGAAGATCAACACACCACCCAAAAGTCTGCAGGGTTCTTTGTCTATCAAATATTGACTCACTGAGGGTGGGGTCACACATAAGCCCTTAGTCCATTTTTGGCTTCATTTTTGTCATTTTATTTTTCTAAGTCCAAAAACTGACAGAAAAACGCATTGGATGTAATAAACACCCTGTCCGTTTTTTTCTGCACCTCAAAACATTGCTCTGTCCGTTTTTCAACAAAAAACGTTGCTAGCAACGTTTTTGGCATCAGTTAAAAAACACAAGCGTTTTTTTAACATGGGGCCCTATGGGAAACGCATGCGTTAACGCATGGCACATATAGGCACCTGCGTTAACGCATATGCGTTTTTAATGAAAAAATGACTAAGTCCAAAAACGTTCAGAGGTGCAGGAGGCTCAAAAAGCACCCTATAAAAAACGGATTGGTCATAGAAATCACTTCCAAAAACGGACTTCTATGTGTAACCCCAGCCTTACTATGTTTAGATCAATTGACGTGGGGCTAACTTACCCAACACAGGCCAAATCCAAGACAGAAACACAACCTTGACTTTGATAAGAATAAGGTATTGACCTTTTGCTGCAGCTACAGTTGTCTTTCTGTCTGAGAATGGCAAAAGCAGTTAAATCAAGCAGTCATGTACTAGTGTGTTCAAGAAACCAGGTTGTCGTCGCCATTTACCATGGGACGTATAAGACTTGTGTGGTTGCTCCTAATTAAAATCATTGAGATTTCATATGTACACAGCAGAGCAGCACCCCCTGAGACAGACAAGCATCAGAAGAAGTAGCTCTCACTTTGTCTCAATGCCCAGTGAATTTGTTACATCATCGTCTCAAATGTTTATATGCATTTTCTTGTACAAACATTGTAACATTGTCATTAGTCAACTTATCCTTTGGCATTTACATACATGCATCCTATTGGGTGAACATCAGCACATTTTGCACACACCTCAATATCTGTAATAGTTTTAGTTCCCCATTCCAATACTCCCTAAGTTTTGTTGCTAGAACAAAGAAACTCTATATAGTCTTTACTTACATAATTGTCCTGTCCCACCCGTCATCAACTCCTGTTGTCAGGATGTCCTCCTATCATGCGCCAGAGGCAGCAATATTTGCACACCCAAGTGATGGGTGTGCAAATATGGTGCCCACTAGTGCTACTGGCACACCGGAAACTAATGACACCGGAAGCCTATGATACACATCACCACTGCACCCTGATGCCCCACCTCACCCCCATATCACCTGCTGAGTAAGTACGCATGTGGCTGCCATCTTTGGATATATGGGTATGCAAACATTGTGACGGTGTGAACCAGTGTGCGCATGTGCACTTACACAGCTGCCATCTTTGAACACCACAGAGAGAGACGGCACACAGCGGGGAGAGAGTGTACAATGGAGACACAGCACAAGGGGACAGACAGCACAAGGGGAGAGAGCACACAGTGCAAGAGAGAGCATATTGGGGGAGAGAGGGCACAGGGGGCAGAAATAGTGCACAGTGGGGAGAGAGAGCACAGCGAGAGAGACAGCACAAGGGGGAGAGAGCACACACTGGGGAGGAGAGAGCACACAGTGGGAAGTGAGCACACAGGGGGAGAGACTCCCTACAGTAGGGAAAGACTGCCCACAGGGGGAGAGAGAGCACACAAGGAGAGAAGACAGCATCGGGGGAGAGAAACAGCACACGGGGGGAGAGCGCACAGTGACATACATATCAGTGACTATCTAATTTTTCTGCACATGCAATAACCTTCTTCTCTGTTTCTACTCTTACACAGGAATAAGACAAGCAGCCAGTTCCAGAAAATGGTGAAAAACCAGAGACTGCAGATATTGAGTGAAGATCTGATAAAGGCTGCTGGAATACCAAACAAAGAAATGCAGACATATCTGTGGGATATGTCACCACTGCATGCAGACAAATTGAGGTAGGACAGAAATTCTTCTTAAGGGGCCATCACACACGTCAATATTGCTGTCAATGTCACTGCTGCACTTGACATTGCAGCGATATTGACGCGTGTGACATGGTGAATCAACCAGCGACAAAACCTGGTCCGAAAACCTGGCGATGGTCGCCCAGTGGATACTGCGAGGCTTAGTTACCCGCTTATTTACATGGATACCAGCGTTCTCGCTGTTACTGATCGCTGGTGAGTCGGCCTGTGTTACCGCTCACCAGCGATCAGCCGTCAATGATCAGATCGCTGGCGACATTGACGTGTGTGACGGGGCCTTTAGAGACCTTTTTTAGGTGTTTGGACTGTGTTCACAAAACCTAAAGAAATAGACTCCACTTGGAAAATGATCATATATTTGATAATTAATAAAGGTTTTATATAAATTAAGAATTCAAATAAATTCATAGTTCATAACATACGATGCTGAATAAAACACAGAATAGGGTAAAAATAGTCCAGCACCAGTCATATAGTGTTATTATTAACAGAACTCAACACTAGAAATATAGAATATATGTCATAAATAAGTGAAATATAAAAGTGAATAAAATAGTTTTTGTATAAAAATGTAAACACGCTGGTAAAAATTATCAAGACAAATCCCAGAACAGCAAGAGGAATTTACTTCCAAAATAAGTGGAAAGTGCAAAAAGTGAATAGCAAAAAACTCATGAATGGATGTGCTAAATTCATGGAAAAACTAATAAAAATAAAATACAAGACATATTAATGAAAATAATACTACAACTGTAGATAACAGTAGAGCTGTTATTTACCACTACAGCGCCCATAGGGGTAAATATGCACCTGTCTGATTTTTAATCAGGGTTACGCCGGCTTCACACCACGGCTTTTCGGCTGTCAGGCTGTGTCCTCTGCTTTGCAGAAGGCACCGGACACAGCCTGACAGCTCCGGACAAACAGAACCGGAGGGTTATTATGCCCTGCGGTCCTGTTTGCAGCCAAATTTGGCAGATCGCAGGGTTCAGGAGCTGTCCCTGCTGAAATGACAGAATCGCGGTTAGCAGGGAGCTATCCGCGGTCCTGAAATCTCAGTAGAGGACAGCTCCAGGTGCTGAAGTTCAGCGCGGTCGGCGCTGAGCTTCAGCACCTCCGTCTGGGAACCTGACAGATTCTCCAGGAGAATCCGGCAGGATCCGGTTTGGTTTAATTTGGTTTAACATTTACTTCAGGGCCCCCCTGTTCAGCTACATGCAAATATTACATTATCCTCATTCACAAAGTTACCTCTGCTTCTATATAATAATAAAAGGGTAGCGTGTTAATTTATTGAATGATGAGATGTTTCCCTTGTCTATAAATAGTGAATCAAATGAATTGTGCCATATACTTCTCATACAGGTGGAGTAAAGGCCCACCGAGGTATTTACCTGTTCACCAGTGGGCCAGTCTGAGCGTGCATGACATGTTGTAACACTCACTGGGTGAGCATCTGGTAGTAGACCAATGGATTGTGGCACCAATCGCCACATAGTAGATCAACTCGAAAGACCACCAAGTGTTCGCTATAGTCCCAGTTGGGGGATCGGCTTTGCTTGTAGGTAGCCATCAGGCGCAGCCCCAGGGGGTCTTGGTACCATGAAAGCTGACTCCAGGGGTCAGCTCCTAAGGGCAGAATCACAGAGTCGGTGCGGCCTTAGTGGCCATTGCTGGCAGGTGGCAAGGATTAGCGGGTATCGGTAGGTGCAGGCAGATGTAAGGCATGTCAGGTGCAGGCTGGTATGACAGCACAGCAGGGGCAGACTGGTATGGCATCACAGTAGCTGTAGACAGGTGCAGGCTGGTATGGTGGCACAGCAGGTGTAGTCAGGTGCAGGCACTAGGAAGAGACACAGGTTAGCAGGTACGAGCACAGGGTAAAGGACAGGGACCTGAAAACAAGCAATTTGTCTTTAGGGATTAGGCAGTATTGCTCAGGCACCTCCCAGAGGGGGAAGGTACCTTAAATACGGCTCCTGGGTAAGGTGTTCTGGCCTTTAAAAAAAAGGGGGGGCCTAAGCACACACCCGGAAGGTCTGCGACACAGACACTGGACCGGAGGACAAGAGGCAGGAGACAGAGCCACAGCAGACGCTGCGGGCCCACTGGAAGGGTGTGTGCACTGTGGTTGTTGATCTCCCTGCTGCGGAGATGCTGGCACCACAGCGAGCGCTACACATTTATGAGCAGTGACAGCAGTCACCAGACCTAAGTGATAGAAATTAATACAATAGAAAAATGTAACAATAATGAACAGAATTAAGTTTGACCCTGCACAATAGTCACGGTCTCTCATGTGGCCCCTTGGAAAAATGACTTACCCAAGTTTAGGCACCCTAGATCCCATTCCAGTAATTGCAAAATATTCTAAACTAACACTTTTCTATGTAGTCTGAAGGAAGATAGATCCAATATGTTACAAGAGCTGCAGACACTGTGGAACAGCCAGAAGAAGATCCAGGAGGCTGAACAGTTGGCGCTCCGAGAAAAAAATGAAATGGTATGTCCGACATCTACAGTTATATTATACTAGATGGTAGCCAGATTCTAACACATCGGGTATTCTAGAACATGCATGTAGTTTATTTATGAAGATTTAAGAATAATGCAATGAATACACAGGATTTTCCGGGTAAAATATATACATTACCATTAAATGTTATTGCTCGCGCTGTGAGTGGAGGTTAAATCCCGCACCAATATCGCTGATTTGTCGCGGCCGCCCGGCTGCGACCAATCAGCGACGCGGCTTCGTTCAATATATCTGCACGTGAGACACCTCACCAGTGATCAGTAAGGTACCATCACACTTGGCGACGCTCCAGCAATACATAAAGGTCATATCGTTATCAGGATCGCTGGAGCGTCGCCAAGTGTTACTGTATCTTACTGGTCACCACGATCAGTGATTTCAGAGTGGGGGCCTGGTTGCTGCTGCATGTCACACTGAGCGACATTGCTAGCGCCGGTCAGGGTACTTCCGTTGCGAGCGGCCAGGAGATGACCGGCCAGTGCTGGTCATCTCCCATCTACGTCGCGGCTGACCTCCGTGCAGCACGAGATGACCCGTGGCTACTGTCGGCAGTGGTGGCGTGCGTGGTTCAAATCCCGCGCAAATTCGCAGCTAGACTGCGCCTGTCGCTGATTGGTTGCGGCTGGCCAGGCGCGACCAATCAGCGACGCGTAATTTGCGTTACAGAAAGACAGACAGACACAATTCGATGACTATATAGTAGATGGGAGCCCGATGCTATCACATCGGGTGGGTGGTGAGATCATGATGCGGGGGTCGTAGGGTGTGAGAGGGGGCACTGGGGGTGAGTGGGGCATTAGGGGGTGAGCGGGAGCAGTTGGGGGTGAACAGTGGGATGGAGTGGCTCCAGTCCCCCTCCTGCCCCCCTACTCCCCCCTCCTGCTCCCTCCCTCTTGCAAACCCCCTCTCCTCCCTCCCTGCTCCCCCTCTCTCCTCCAGGCACCAGTCCCCCTCCTGCCCCCTGCTCCCCCTCTCTCCTCCAGGCTCCAGTCCCCCTCCTGCCCCTGCTCCCCTCATTTCCTCCAGGCACCAGTCCCCCTCCTGCCCCCCTGCTCTCCCTCTCTCCTCCAGTCTGCCCCCGCTATATATATACCCCCAAACACTGCCCCACTCATAATATACCCACCACTGCTCTGCCCCCATTCATAATATCCCCCAACGTAACCCCCCTCTGTAGCAAATACATGTCATCTTCAGCTCCATTGTGGAGTCACTGACTCACCATTGCTGCCACCGCATCCTCACACACGCCATCCCGTCTCAGCCTCTCAGTAGTGACTCCTCTTCCTCTTACATGCGTTCAACAGTGTGGAACGCAAAAGAAGAGGAAGTGAAGGGGGCTCCTCTTCCATGTGTTCCATGCAGTGGAAGTGACGGCCTGAATGCCGGAGCTGGCGGCCGGCTCCAGGAATGAATGAGAGCACCGCACCGCGACGCGACACTGGTAAGATAATAATACCGGCGCGATGCGGGCTGGCGAGCGATGGTGACCCCCTTATTCACTCCTGGGCCCCGGCATTTGCCCGGGTACGCCGGGTGCTGACGCTGGCCCTGCTCCACAGCCCTGCCATTTTCCGCCGCCGAGCTGCCAGGAAGTAGTGGGCAGGGTCATCTGCAGCTAATTCTGTCTGTTTATCTGTAATAGAAATCCTGCGTCGCTGATTGGTCGCGACCGGCCGGGCGCAAGCAATCAGTGACAAGGAATTTCCGTTACAGAGAGACAGACAGACACGATAAGACGATTATATTATAGGATGTACAAATATATACTTGTTCAAAGAAGGGTATTTTTATGCTATTTGGATCAGATTGGGGATTTACATACAGTATTTTAGAGAGTTGTATATACAGGCTTACTGGTTGTGGCCGCTGCTTATATGGGAAAAACCTACTGACCGATCACGATAAGTCTAGAACAGTGATTCTTAACCTTGTTTGAGGTACCCAACCCACCAGTTTCATATGCACATTCACCGAACCCTTCTTTAGTGATAAATCTACATGCAGCCGTCGGGAGTGTGTTGACCTCCGTGGCAGAGGCTCCCCCGAAACCCTGACACTGACACACCATACCCTGGGGTTCGATCGAATGGTTAAGAACCATTGGTCTAGAAACATCTCTGCCGGGGAGATGCATGTTTGTGCTCTCTTTGTATAGAGACAGTATACCAGACGGGGGTTTTCAGTTAGTTATTTTTATTTTATTTTTTATGCTAATAAATGTTATAACTGTATATGACTGTCTCTTTTACTTTTTGTGATGTATCCTTCCAGGAGAAAAAATATCATCAAGAGCAAGAAAAAACACACCATCTCGAGGACAAGGTAGGCATTCCTTAGGCTGGCTTCACACTTGCAGATGCATCTGCAGCGTTTTGTAGATGCATCTGCAAGTATCAGCATGCAGACCACGGCCGTGGTGTGAATGCTCTCATTGATTCCTATATGTGAGCCGTAAGCAGGCGTATGCCTGCTTACAGATCACACTCTCCCGCCCGCACTATGGACGCGAGATGTTGCGTCCAAGGTGCGGGGCGGGAGTGTGTGAT